>CM069132.1:39622163-39954663 GCA_035221665.1 Okamejei kenojei
GTAAAAAAAGAAATAAGATCAGGCTTTTCTGCTTGTATTTAAATTTTAAGTTCAACGAAGCATTAGAAAGTACACATATAAAATTGACAAATACGATTAAAATTTAAAAAGATATCATCCTCAAAGGTATTAGTAGATTTATGGGATACATTCTTACCAGTAAATTCCTTTAAAAAGGTTTGTGGAATGCAAATGCTGAAAAAGGAATTAAAGATTATGAGGATAATGAGACATGATTACCTGCCCTGTGGAATACTGTGGTTGTAATTCTGTTGGCTATTTGGAAATGTCATGTAGATTGTAATGTTAGATTAATTATCTCGGAATTTGCTTGGTACAAATTCACAAAGATTAACCTTTTTTGGAAACGCAACTCAAGGTAATTCACATCCCTTTGAATTTGATTGAAATGCAGCCCAGTGTAGGTGCTTTTGATGTTGAGAACAAATGGATTAATGTTTTCATTATATTTGCCATGTTCTCTTTCATAAGTTCATAAGACATAGGACATAAATACATAAGCCATTTGGCCCATCAAGTCTGCTCCGTTCATCCACGGCTAATCTATCTTTCCCTCTTAACCCTATGCTCCTGCCATCTCTCCGTAACCTTTGACACCTTTACTGATCAAGAATCTATCAATCGCCACTTTAAACATACCCAAATTTCCTACTCCTTTGTTACATTCTAGCATAGAGATGACCAAACATACACCATCGAAGTTCTGAAATGTAAGCAAGAATATGAAAGTAGGATATAGTGGTTGGTGCCGGAACAAGGCTAATGAGTATGAAGAAGGATCTCGACACAAAACATTGCCTGTCCATTCACCTCCTCCCTCCACATCCCAGCCCCTAATGCTGCCTGAGCCGCTGACTGCTTCCGGCACTTAATTTCTCACTCAGGATTCCAGCATCTGCAGACCTTTGTGTCTTCAAAGCTAATGCTTCAGGTTTAAGCTTGAACTGAATAGAAATGAGTACTGGTGGAACTGCTTAACTGTGAAACAAATGTAACCTTCAATTCAAAACGAAACAGCATCCAAACTGTCCCATTCTATTTTAACAATACAACATCATCCCAAGGTGTTTAACTGTGAGCACTTGAGTGAAAATGGTGGGGGGTTTAATGTGCTGGAGGAGATTATGCCAAATGGGAGAGGTGAAGTCACAGAGGAACTTGAAGGCAAGGAATCCTAAACCATACTCATTTAACCTATGGCAGTAAGTTTACCTGGTAAGAAACTGTAAGAAAGAACAAGATTAGTCAAACTTAATGCATACTTTTTTTGGAAAGTTGCAGTATATATCTGTTCAAAAGAATTTTGGAGAAACAAAGTAAAACAGAAAGGAACATTTGAGCCTTACATTTTATAATTGAAAAATATCATTACCTTTGGCTGTTCTCTTTCACTTGTCTCATTCCCAGTGTCTTTCGTGTCTCTGTAAATCATATTCGACTTTTTCAAGTGAATGCATCTTGTCATTGAGTTAATAGGTTTCAGTGTCAAGGATACAAATTAAATCATCTTTGTTTCCAGCCATGCATCAGTCTAAAATGAGAAAATTTGGACACTGCTTTATCTGCTATGTCGTACTGCATTTTTGATGAAATTCAGTCTATCAAGCACCAGTACAGAAAACCATTGTTCTTAAAGTAATTTGATATATAAGTGCAAAAATATCATATTATGAATTAAGATTTAGTAAGGAAATAACTGTCAAACCCAATTATAGGTAGATCTGATCTTACCAAATTAATTGCAAATTTATGACTAAAACAAATCTTTACGAAGTCTCAAATGTACTTCACTTAATAGTATAATGATAGTGTTATAATAGATATCATTATTTATAAATGAATGTATGATAGATGAGATACTGCCTGCCTGTATAAGGTAAAAAACAGAGCACTTTATTTCTATCTCTATCTATGTCTGTCCCTATCGCTTCCCCCTTCTCTGGATCTTGTTTTTCCATGTCCTGCTAATTTTGTACTCAGCTAATGACTTCATCTAAGCTATAAGGTAATTGCTCACTGAATCTCAGAAATGACCCAGTCACAGATAAAGGAGCACAGTGTAGGTGGTGCTGATGGTTGAAGGAAAATCTGATGGGACGAGAAATGGGTGAGGAAGAAGCAGAGGGAATAATATGGGATAATGGGAGGTGAAGGTGGGAATAGATTGGGAACAAGCATTCAGCTAAAATTAAGTCTGAAACCAAGGCCCTATTAGGCAGAGTCCATACCCAAAATGTTCCCAATCCATGTTCCAGTGATGCTGCCAGACCCACTGAGTTAGTCCAGCACGTTGTGTCATTTTTTTGTTAACCTGCAACTGCAGTTCCTTGTTTCTACACCATACTAGGCAGATTGTCTCAGTAAAAACCATTAATCTGATTGAGCTTAAGTAGATATTGCGAAGTTAAAGACGAGAATCACAAGGGGTAGCAAACTTTCTAACTGGATATATCATTAAGTTCCACAATACTAATATTGCTTAAAGTAATTGTTGACATCAATTCATGTTGGGAAGAGAAAGAACTGAAGGGAAAAATTAATTGTCAACATATTTTGCCCGTGTAGCAAATGAAACCAAAAAGTTGGTGAGTAAGTCTTGCAATATCTTAACATCTTCAGGGATGGTGGTTGAAGCGGATAGGCATTTGGGTATGCAGGGAATGGAGGGATAAGGATTAAGTGCAGATAGATATGTGATGGTCTTGGTATCATGTTCGGCGCAGACATTGTGGGCTATATTCATCTAACCTGTGGACCTAATAGGTCTTCAGGACTTGGGTCTGCCTTAGTTTTTTGCAGCAAATTATTCAGCTTGCTCAGTGGTTTAATATGAATACCCTGTGAAATCATCCTGGATGTTACTAAAAATGTTATTTAACTGTCTGACATGTAACTACAAATAGCTCACCTTTAACATTTACATTGTTCCTACATGCAGCTGACAATCTGTTGTAAGGTTAATGTTGGAAATATAACTTCTGCTGAATCAAGGGGTCATTTATTTGTGGTGATTCATCCTTGTGATGTATTTTATAAAAAAACTGTTCAAATCATTTCTGTTTCCTTATGTGTGGAATTCTGTGCAGATATTGTGCTTTGATTGTTTGAAAATTGCATTCAGTATGTGCCTAAATTAACAAGCAATGATTTCAATTGCATCAATTCTACAAGAGAAATCCTAAGTCAGAAAAATTCTCCTTAAAATGTCATAATTAAACTGCTCTGAATTTATGCAGGTGGATATGCTGCATTTTATGTATTTTGCACATTCTTAGATGCCCTATACTAACTAACATTTTAAATTGTGCACACTTTTCACCACCAACTGTTCTTTATGCTCATAGGCTTTCTGTTGTAACTTGCCCCCTTAGTGATTTTTGAACTATTACTATTCCCTTGAGATGTGATGAACCAAGAAAGAATACCTTGTATTTGCAGTTAATAACTCCTGGATCTCCTAATCATTCAATTAATTCCTGACATTTTCTAGTGGAAAGCCCAAGAGTCTCTTCAAAGGTGTTAACTCTGTGGGACGTCAGGGTGGTCCAAGCTCTGTGGACTCTCTGCTGCCCCTGCTGGGTGGTGGTGCTAGGGTGACCGTGACATTTTCTCTGAGAAGAAATATCTCTGCCGAGTCCTTGAGACCTCAACAGCAAATTTCTAGTGGGAATGTTTATGTCGGTACTGTCGTAGAGCCAAGCTGATGAAGATAACAGAGCAAATGAATCCATGCTCAATCCAAAGGTCATTGATAATAATTGCAGATATGCTTGCAGGCTCTCAGTCAGAGAAGGATTGTAAGTGATTGCCAGTAATTGCCAGTGCCTGGATCGGAGGGAGATGAGGTCTTGTGGTTGTCTCCTTGGTGATGCCAGGCCACATCTAAAGCAATTTCTCAAGAGGATGACTGTTCAAATTTGACTCCATCTCGTGATTGTTTTACAAAAGTATGTAACTCTCAGCACTTCTAGCCAGTCCATGCTATCTCACCTACAATGCGATTCCCACCGGAGTAGAGCTAATCCATGGGACAAATCATGAACTGTTTAATATAGTTCAACTCCATTCCAGAACCTAGGTCATCCCAACCTCAATCACCATGATAGAGTACATAGATGACCTGCTGAGTTACTTCAGCATTTTAAGCCTATCTTTGGTATAAACCAGCATCAGCAGTTTATTTTTATTACAAAGATGACACTACAGTATAAACTCCAAATCACCATTGGCTCATTCACTGAAACATGGGAAGGAACAGGCCTTTTATAATACGCATCCACAAAATAAAAATCTTCTACCTGCTTCCACTGAACAACCTCACAGCACTCCAAGCAGAGTGCACGCAGCAAGTCCAACCTCACAGCACTCCAAGCAGAGTGCAGGCAACAAGTCCAAACTCACAGCACTCCAAGCGGAGTGCAGGCAACAAGTCCAACCTCACAGCACTCCAAGCAGAGTGCAGGCAACAATTACAACCTCACAGCACTCCAAGCAGAGTGCAGGCAGCAAGTCCAACCTCACAGCACTCCAAGCCGAGTGCACACAGCAAGTCCAACCTCATAGCACTCCAAGCAGAGTGCAGGCAACAAGTCCAACCTCACAGCACTCCAAGCAGAGTGCAGGCAACAATTACAACCTCACAGCACTCCAAGCAGAGTGCAGGCAACAATTACAACCTCACAGCACTCCAAGCAGAGTGCAGGCAGAAAGTACAACCTCACAGCACTCCAAGCGGAGTGCAAGCCAGCAAATCCAATTTCACAGCATTTCAAGCAGAGTGCACACACATACACTCACCCACACACAGACACTCACACTCACACACAGACAAACATTCACACACACACAAACCGTGTGCAGACGTGGTGCCGAAGGACGAGAAGCCGAAGCAAAGAAGTCGAAGCCAAATAACCAAATCGAAACGAAGCCGAAACGCCAAATAACCAAAAGCATACGAAGCCGAAACGCCAACGAACCAAAAGCATAGGAAGCCAAAACGTCTATGAACCTAAAGAGCGGGCCGTCGAAAAGTTAACTAACTGAAAGCAAACCGTCGCCTAAAAGCAAACTCACTGAATGGACGCTCTACCGAAACGCCACCTAACCAAATGATGCGTCGCCTACAAGCCAACTAACCAAATGCCACACTGTCAAATAATGGCTTGTGTGGGAAAATGACCCCCACCCTCCCGTCTCCACCTGCCAGTGGACGCGGGGGCCTGGAACAATCGCTGACAAGTCCCGCCCCCCAGCAACGTCATGAACGTTATTTGACTTTTCGGCAGAACGGCATTCAGTTAGTTGGCTTGTAGGCGACGCAACCTTTTGGTTAGGAGGCTTTTCGGCAGAGCGTCCATTCGTTGAGTTTGCTTTTAGGTGACGCAGCCTTTCAGTTAGTTGGCTTTTAGGCGTCTCACCCTTTCAGTTCGTTGGCGTTTTGGCTTTGTATGTTTTCGGTTCGTTGGCGTTTTGGCTTCGTATGCTTTTGGTTATTTGACGTTTCGGCTTCGTTTCCATTTGGCTATTTAGCTTCGACTTCTTTGCTTCACCTTCTCATCCTTCAATGCCAATTCCGGGTACCCACACAAACACATACACACACACTCACACAACGACACACTCACACACACATAAACACAAACACAAAGACACACACACACACACACTCAAACACGTACACATACTCATACAAACACTCACACTCACCCAGATACATGCACACTCACAGACACAGACATAGACACTCACACACAGACTGACACTTACACACACAGACACATAGACAGACAATCACACACACACACACTCATACAGACATATACACTCACACATACACAGACACTCACACATATTGACACACACCCACAGACACACAAACACAGACAGACACACAAACAGACACACAGACAGACACACCCGTACACACACTTCCGTAGTCAGCAACACTTCCGCATTCAGCACAACATCTGCACTCACCAGAAATGGCGCAATCAGCGTGACCTGTCCACTAAGTGGAAATAACGAAATGAGTGGGACTTTAGAAGTAAACACGGTTGGACCTAATAAAGCGTTTATTCCTTCCAACCACACAGTTGCAAAAGCCACATTGGTGGGGGATGGAGATTTTAATAAATCAAATCTCTAGAAAGTCATGCTGAACATCTGCCAACACATCACGTGTGCCACCAGGGGGGAAAGGTCATTGGACCACTGTTATACGTTGTTCCAGAAGGGCTACAAGGCCATTTCCCTCCCTCCCCTAGGAAAATCTGACCACGCTGCCATTTTCCTGCTGCCGGAGTATAAACAGAGGATAGTTTGGGAAGCTGTAGAGACGAGGGACGTAAAGCGGTGGTCCGACCAGTCAGAGGCCATGCTGCAAGATGCACTGAGCGATGTCGACTGGAATATGTTCCAAGCAAGTTCCAGCGACGTCAGTGAGTTCGTGGAAGCAGTCACGGACTTCATTGCAACAATAACTGACAACATCGTCCCCACGGTAAGGGTAAGCACCTTTCCGAACCAAAAACCCTGGGTAGACAGGTCCCTTCATGTTGCCTTGAATGCTCGCACCGCTGCCTACAACTCGGGCCTGGCATCAGGAAACATGGACATCTGCAAGGTAGAGTCCTACCGACTGCGAAGGGCAGTGTAGGATGCAAAAAGGAGGTACAGGGACAAGATGGAGTCACAGATGGAGCAGCAGGACACCAGATGCCGGTGGCAGGGGCTACGGACTGTAACCAACTACCGGAGCACCCCCCCCCCCCCCCCCCATCCGCAAGAGCCGGCACCTCCCTAGCTGATGACCTGGACTCTTTTTACGCTTGTTTCGAGATGGTCAACACCACCCCAGGTCTGCCGACTATCGACAATACCACCAGCGGGCTGGCTAACGAAGCTGAAGGGAGGAATGTGCACACATTCTCGCTGTCCGAGCATGATGTGAGGAGGGCTCTGACACGGGTGAACACGAGGAAAGCTGCAGGCCCCGATGGCATCTCGGGGCGAGTACTTAAGTCCTGTGCTACACAGCTATCTCCAGTCTCACTACAATATTCAACCTCTCCCTGGACAAGTCCATGGTCCCTGCCTGCTTCAAAAAATCCATCATTGTACCGGTACCATAGAATGCCTCCCCAGCCTGTCTGAATGTCTACCGTCCGGTGGCCCTCATGAAATGCTTTGAGAGGCTGGTGAAGAAACACATCTGCGCTTTCCTCCCTCGCAACATGGACCCGTTACAATTTGCATACCGTCCGAACAGATCCATGGACGATGCTGTCTCCCAGGTTTTGCACATCGCTCTCTCTCATCTTGACAGCCAGAAGGGGGGCTACGTGAGGTTGCTGTTCATAAACTTCAGTTCAGCCTTCAACACGCTAGTCCCCACCAGACTGGCCAAGAAGCTACTGGAATTAGGGTTCGACACCCCCCTGTGTGCCTGGGTCCTGGACTTTCTCACTGCCAGGCCTCAGGTAGTCAAGATGGGAGGGAATACATCAAAGTCCCTCACCCTGAGCACAGGATCCCCCAGGGTTGCGTCCTCAGCCCTCTATTGTACTCCCTGTACACACATGACTGTGTGGCTAGGTTCAGCTCAAACTCGATTATCAAGTTTGCTGATGACACTGTGGTGGTGGGCCTGATCTCAGATAATGATGAGAAGGCCTACTGGGAGGAGGTGGCTGATCTGGCACTCTGGTGTCAGGACAACAGCCTCCTCTTGAACATCAAAATATGAAGGAGCTGATCGTGGACTTTAGGAGGGCACATAATCCAAGGGCGCACACACCGTTGAGGATAAATGGGGATACTGTGGATAGGGTGAGCTGTTTTAAATACCTGAAGGCCAGGGTACATCATTTGCATGCTGGACACCAGACTCCTGAAATTGATACTTTATTCTGAGATCTGTCATGAGAAGCGATTACCCAGAGGTCAGAGGAAAAGGGTCAAAGATCATTGGGGAGGAGCAACATCCCCAACAATTTTGTTGGATCCCTGGCATTGAGAATCTTGAATCCATTTAGTAGGAGCGTTGGCAAGCCCAGTGTAAACAGTAAAATGATTCACAATCTCCTAAGCCCTGTTCCTGCACATAGAATTGTACACCTTCTGCTTAATCTGTGGCAATATTAGCTATAGGTTTAGGTATAGATATGTTTAAGTTTAGGTTTAGGTTTATTAATCACACATGTATTGAGGTGCAATGAAAAGTTGTATTTTGTATGATAGCCAAGCAAGTCAGATAATACGTGTAGCAAGGAACTGCAGATGCTGATTTACACAGAAGATAGGCACAAAATGTTGGATTAACTTAGTGGGTCAGGCAGAATCTCTGAAGGGAAGGAATAGGTGACATTTCCGGTCGAGACCCTTCTTCTGACCCAGAAGGGTCTCGACCAAAAACGTCACCCATTCCTTCTCTCCAGAGATGCTGCCTGTTCCGCTGTTATTCCATCATTTTGTGACTGTCAGATGATACTATACATAAATGCAATCAAGCCAGATTTGTACAATAGGTATAGCAAAGGGTAAAATGGAGTGTGCAGAATCTAGTTCTCAGCAGGAAAATAGCTCAGCCGGGCAGATAATCCATCTGGTTTCATGGAGTCATAGAGTCACACAATCTCAGTCTTTTTAGTTTAGTTTAGGAAACAGGCCCTTTGGCCCACCAGCGATTCCCACACATTAACACTATCCTACACACAATAGGGATAATTTACACTTTAAACAAGCCAATTTACCTACAAACCTGTACATCTTTGGGAGAGGATGTGGGAGGAAACCGAAGATCTCGGAGAAAACCCACGCAGATCACGGAGAGAACGTACAAACTCCGTACAGACAGCATCCGTAGTCATGGTTGAACCCGGGTCTCTGGCGCTACAAGCACTGTAAGGCAGCAACTCTACTGCTGCGCCACCATACAACACAGAAACAGATGCTGTTCCAAGTTCTCACCGATACTAATCCCATTTAGTTGCAATTAGTCTATAGCTTTTTTATGCACTGGCAATGCCAGTGCTTGTCTATATATTTTTTAAACAATACTTGTCTCCACCACTTTCTCAGGCAGTGCATTCCAGATTGGAAATACCTTCTGAGCGAAAAAAAAAAATCTTTACTTCTTCTCTCACCCTCATGCATATGCTTAATTTTATATCATAATGTTAAATTCAAAATGTATGTACATACATTAATTCTTATAAACTGCAGATCTAGTTTCCTCTCTCTATGTATAGTCATTTTTCTATCTTTTGTGCTCTCGATGCCATCGATTACAATATTGTGGAGGTGTGGTTAGCATATCGAGGGATTTTTGTGTATTTTCCAATTTATGAACAAAGTCAACTTATGAACATCTGTAAAAACTAAAACCCATTCATTACCCGGGTTTCCCTGCATACATCTTTCAAGTTCAGCCTGGGCCTCCTCTACTCCATGGAAAACAAATCCAGTCTAGGCATAACTGAAGCATTCCAATCCACCATCACCCTGGTCAATCTCCTCTCTGACTATTCCAGTGAAAAATAAACTTTGCCCATTGCACAAAGTTTTCCAACTGTGACCAATGCTTAATACAATTCTGCCATGATTTTGGAGATCCTATGTCGATGCTCCAACTAATGAAGGCCAATTAATTCACTCTTTACCTCCCTATCTACTTGTGCTGCCACTTTCAAGGATCATTTGGCCTGTAGAGCAAGTTTTATTCTGTTTCTCTATTCTCTCCTGGCACCAAGTGTTTATGGTGTATGTTCTATACTGTGTTCTACCCCTGGGTATGTCCAAGGGTATCCCCTTGTTAAACCTTTCATCATTAACACATCAAACACACAACAGTATAGTTCAGGAAGATGCTCTATGACCACCATGTCAGTGCAAACCATGATGCCAATTTAAGCCGATACAATCTGCCAGAACACCTTCCATTCTCTGCTTGTTCATAGTGTGTATCTAAATGCCTCTCAAATAATGCTATGGTATCTGCTCCACCACCTCCCTTGGCAGAGTATTCCAGGCACTTACAATCACAATCATACTTTATTAGCCAAGTATATTTTGCAACATACGAGGAATTTCATTTGCCAAGTCAGTCATACAAATAAAAACCAACGGAACACACAAAATACATTTTTAACATAAACATCCACCACACTCCTCCGCGTTTCTCACAGCGATGGAAGGCAAAAAAAAAAGTTCAAATCTCTCCCCTTAGCTCTCCCACGGTCGGGGGCCTCGAGCCCTCCATTGACGGGACAATCTTGACTCCCATAGCCGGCGCCGTTTGGGCCCTCCGCATCGAGGCGATCAGCACCTGCATCGGGGGGATGTCAGCTCCCCTGCGCAGGACGATAGGACACCGCGTCGGGGCTGGTCGAGCTACTGCGTCGTTGGAGTTTACCGACTAACCTCTCCCGAGACTGCGAGCTCTTGATGGTAAAGTTATCAGGCCGCGGTTCGAGCAATCCCAGGCAAGGGATTGGCTCAGATGTAAGTCCACGCCCCACGGTGGGACCCAAAGTCAGTCTGAGGAGGCCTCCAGCTCCATCGATGGTACTCCGCAGAGCACCCGGAGATTGCGATCTGAAAATTAATCGCATCTCCGGCAAGGTTAGAAACTGAAAAAAAAATTCCCCCGACCCCCCCACATAAAACAAACCGGAGAACATTGACAGACTTTTAATACACACTAAAAAAAAGACGATAAAACACTCAGACTATTGGCGGGGCTGCTAATTGTACGGCACCCCTGGTGGTTACAACTCTCTATGTAAAATACTTGCCTACCAAATTTCCCTGAAACTATCCATCCTCTCACCTTAAAACCATACCCTCTAGTATTTGACATTACCACCCTGGAACAAAAAGAGATTGGCTATCTATTTTTTGTATATGCCTCTCATAATTTTATACACTTGTACCTCAGCCTCGGACGCTCCAGAAAATAATCAATAATGTCCTCATAAAGACACAGACAAAATGCTGGAGTAACTCAGTGGTTGATACAGCATCTCTGGAGAACATGGATGGGTGACGTTTCAGGTCAGGACCCTCCTTATAACTCACACTCACCCATCCAGGGAACATCCTGTATCCTCTCATTTATCTGCCATTGCTCTACACATTATAGTTCATCAAGATCAATATAATTCTCTTGACCAAGACTACCCTCTTCACTGTCATCACCATCACTGGTCTATCAAGAACACAACCAATTTTTTGTGTCATTCTAGTTGCCATAGTAACACCTCTAAAAAATGTCTCATGTTATGCTATAAATTGATTTTTGCCCAGTGGAAAAACGTTTTTTTACTAACCGCTGTTTCCAATTCTTGGTTTAACAAAAACACATTAGGAGTAAGTTTTCAGAACATAAACTCTAATGTATTCATTCAGGATTAAATCATTTTACTTTTGTTAATAAAAAAAGTGTGCTGGAATTCATGATGAACTATTTTTTCCAAGCCTTTTATATTTTATCTTCATATTTCAACCAGATCCATAAATTGAACTATTCGAAGCGGCAGCACACAGGATGGTAACACCACTCACCGGGGGAGTCAATTGCTATGTGGACATTAATGAGCTATGGCATATTGCAGCACTTTTCTTGTGCCTGTATGGGTCAAGGTTAAAGAGCTGCCAACCACAATTCATTTCATTTCTCAGTAACTTTATCTATATTTTGATTAAATGGATGACCCTTAACTCAAGATGAATCACCATAGAAAGTCATCTGGCAGAAGAAGTAAATCTTGCCATTGTATACAAATTGTATACAATAGCTTCTGCAATGTGCATAAATTAATCTAATTGCTGCAGTCCCACACATGCAGAGTAAGTGGAGGGGTTTCAGAAAATTAGGTATAGCCTTGCAAGTGTTTTGTGTCCAATTCCTTATGCTCATGGTTATCCTTCAAGATACATTTTGTACACTGCACGCATTTCAGAGTTATAGCTGCTGCAGCCTTGTTTCACATGTGATTCATGGCCCTAACATTCCTATTCCATCCATTAACATGAATGGACAAATGCATGAATCAGGTGCATGTCCAAGTTTCCAATATGCACTAGGTGCACAAAGCTTGAAATTAAGACTGCTGAAGTCAACATCATGCTTTTGGATCTTAACAGGGTTTTGAAAAGAATCACGTTTTTGAATCTTTAGTTCATCGTGTTTTGAACATTTTATGAACAGAATTATGTGGTCTATTTAAAGAAAATGTATGTGGCTAAATCTCAACAAGTAATCTTGAATTCAGAAGCATGAACATTTGGTTCCTGACCAGTGGCTGAGATAATGATTGCACTATCTGACTTTTATATTATTCACTTGGAGTAATAGCCTTATTACCCTGAAAGCAGGCAATGTTTTTATGGAAGAGTAAGCACAAAGGTTTGGGTTCAGAAATGGTGTCTTGAACATGGGTAGCATGGAGTGGAAGCAGGATTGGCTTAGTGGATAGATAAGTTGATAACAAAGATGTCCATGAGCTTTTCACACTTGCTGAGGTTTGATAGAAGAGGAAAAGGAATTAATTTGTTCTTTCAGGTGATCCTAGAGTACTGGACTTTAGAGCGGAATGAGACACTATGGTGGTTGAAGTCACATCTGGAACTTAATGGCTAAGTTTGTAAATGTAGCCATTAAGTTCCAGATCCACTATGGTGTCTCATTCAGTTTTAAAGTTCAGTACCCTACGGATTACCTGAGAGAACAAACAAGTTTACTAATGTAGTCATTACACTTAATGGCTAAGTTTACAGCTAATGCCAGAACAGCTGAAATTTTCGTCTTGGACTTGAAGAAGACAAAATTGGAGCCAATGGATGCTGGGCAAAAGTAAAAAAAATACTGGGGACTTAAAGGATTGTTTAGACGAAAATGTTTTGTGCAGAACAGCTGCAGAAGTATGACAGCTTGTAAAGAGGCAAAAGTCTGGAAGGATGCCAGTCTAAAAGAGTAGATGTGAATTACTGTAATATAAAATAGTGTTTTGCAATGGTTTTCAAATAAGAGCAGTAAACACAGTGCATGACCAACATTTCCAAAAATACATTTGCAGAATGTAATTCCGGCATTTCAATTTTCATATCAGATTTTGAGCCTTTTGCTCTTTAGACGTAATTGAACTAATGAGAACATGGATGTAGCATGAGATGGCAAGGTGAACATAGGCAGCTGAGTTTATATAGAATAGAAAGTTCAGGGGATGATAGAAAAGCAACAAAGGGGAGGTCACATCAAATGTGGCCCTATTTCACCTCTTCTCATTTTGTACGAGATACATTGCTTAAACGACAGTATTAAACCACTGTGCAGATTTATTAAATAAATAAAAGGTAAACAAACCGCACTATTATATATCACTAATGTGGGGATCATGACAAAAGCCTCCTCGTGGCGATCCCCAGAAACGATGACACAATGCACTCTGATGCGTCGGGAAACCAATTCTGTCAACATGTTGGACGATGACAGAAGTCAACAGCGAGCTACACGTCATCTGACACACGAGCGAACGATCACAGATGTAAATCTCAAAAGCCTGGACAGATGCTTCCCTCAAACTAACATGTGCCTTTCAAATATCCTTTAACAAGAGCACTTAAGTTTTACATTTTACTTCGGAGTCACGTGAGTGACTTCGTGAAGACCCCTCCAACCCGCATGCGCGACTTATCGTCGAACGCATTGCACAGCGACAGGCTGGGAGGAGCGTTGCTTCTCTACCGGCAAGTTTAAAAAAAGAAGCCCACAGGTAAGTACCGCTAACCTGGAGTGGTTAGGGCACTCTGTTCTTCTTTGTATCCACAGTGTACCCCACGAACTCGAGCAATGGAGAAAACTCGAGCAAAGAAACGGGCCGCTTCCCGACAGACTGCGGAGGACTGGGGGACCACGGGCAGGAAACAGCGGCCGACAATGCCCAAGCTGGCCGTTGATCAAATGGCAGCCCCCGAATTCCTGCTGCTACAGCCCGCAGGAACACTGCGGACTGGCGGCAAAGCCACCCGGAGGTCGGGCAGCCCCGTTGACTCGACTGAGTCCAGGCGTGATGACCTGCCATTCGCAGGTAGTGACGGCAGCCGATTATCCCGCATGGAGCGGATGGTGGAGCAGCTGCTGCAACATGACCTACTCCAGCAGGAGTCTGGTCACCGTGGCTCTCTTCGCAGACCCACGGCAGTACCCTTCCCAGGGCTGCCAAATGTCTCACCCTCTTCACAGGGGAGCATTAGGAGTCAGGTCTGGGCTGGCTCTGAAGAGGGCTTGGCTGAAGAACCCGACATGCTAGGGGTGCAGGAAGAGGAGCTTCTGGGAATGGTATCAAAATTCACAATACCATCACAGAAGGGACAGCTGTTACAACCGCAGCTGGCGGCAAGCATAAACTATTTAACAACGCACCAGCTGCAGGAGCAAGTCATGAATGACACCACGTCCAAGTTCTTTGCTCCAGACAACTATGTATCTCTTAATGTGCCTGCAGTCAACAATCCCATCTGGGGGAACATCAGTCCCAGCATCAGGACCCAAAATGTCAAGATGCAGAAAATATTAAAACTACTGGCCTCGGGCATTACTGCGTTTGCCAGGACGATAGATGGGAAAGACATGACGGACAAGCAGCAGGACGCACTGGCACTATTCTGCAATGTCCAATTTGAAATCAATTGCTTCAGGAAAAGTGAAATCCGGCCGACACTTAACCCAAAATTTGTAGGGGTGTGTAAAACCAGCAGCACACTGCCGCCTACTCTGCTGTTCGGGGACAACCTGCCCAATCAGGTCAAATACCTTGATGAAGAGGCAAAAGTGGTCGGTATGATCAAGGCACCAACCACTATCAGGTCCTCAGTCAGCCGGTGGCAGCACCTCTATGCAACCACCAGCAGGGCCCGCTATCATAGCGACAGAACAGCAGGTGAAACACCGAAGGCTGCACAACCCACACAAAGATCTTTTTTAGGCCATGTCCCAGATTGGCCTTCCTGGAAGATGCGCCAACCCCACACCACAGCGCCTCCACCTCCCAAGAGCCAAGGACAGAAGAAGCCAACCCAGCGCCACCGGTAACCATGGAGGTAGGTGGGTCTGGTTGCCTTGGGAACATTGCATGTGTAACTTCACAAATCTGGGGTAGGTTACACTTGTTTCGGGATGCATGGAGTTCTATAACTTTTGATCTTTTCATATTAAACAGTATTCAGGGATTCAAAATTGAATTCATTGACAAACTCCTCCTACCAGTTCAACATGTACCAGCCGGAAATTTGTGCTTTCGCAAAAAGAGAAAGTGGAAGGTCGTGCGAAACTACTTAGATTACATTCTAAGGGAGTGATAGAGAAAAACAAACATGAACCTCTTGAGTTTGTATCAAACATCTTCACTAAAAATAAAAAAGATGGCGGATGCCGCATTATCGTTGATTTGACACAACTGAATACATTTGTGCAATACACCCACTTCAAAATGGAAATGTTTGTAACTGCTAAACAACTAGTTTCCAAAGGGTACTTCATGGCTTGCATCAACCTAAAAGATGCATACTATTCAGTACCTATACATGAAGATCACTGCAAATATTTGAAATTTATCTGGGTGGGACAGCTATGGCAGTATAAAGCGCTTCCTAATGGACTAACAACAGCCCCCAGACTATTTACTGAAATATTGAAACCAGCATTGGCTTTTCTTTGGAAACAAAAACACATTGTCATTGCATATCTCGATGACATTCTAATTGTGGGGAAAACCTTGGAATTGGCTAAATTGGCTGTCACAGCCACCAAGCTTCTATTTCAAAAACTGGGATTTATCATCCATCCAGACAAATCCAAGTTAATGCCTTCTGTGACAATGGATTATCTGGGGATCACGATTGACTCTGCTCATATGACTGTCCCCTTGCCAAAAAACAAAGTGACAGACTTGATAGAGGCATGTAACAGCCTTGTTTGCGTCAGTATTATTTGTTATTTGTTTGTTAAATAAATACATTATTGTTTTTCAGCACTGTTTCAAGTCTGAAATATGTTAACATACTTCCTCCATTGGTCATTATGGCAGTGTGTGAGCATGGACTCGTTTCCAGGGCATGAAATCACAGAGCTTTGAAATCTTCACAAAGTAAAATAGTAAGATTAAACAAGAACTTACCAGTTCGAAGTTTGATCCTTATTTTATGAGGCGTTACGATGAGGGATTTTGTGCCCTACGCTCCCAACCCTCTATTATAAGGTCAACTGGTATATTAGTTCTCTTACCTTGATATCTTCAGTCAACTGTACTATCTGTGATTTCACACTGCTGCTTTGAAGAATGTCGCGCATGCGTGCTGACGGGGTCTTCACGAAATCCCTCATCGTAACTCCTCATAAAATAAGGATCAAACCGAACTGGTAAGTTCTCATTTAATCTTACTATTTATCCTTATGACATTGTAGGTTCCACTATAATTGTAGTCTTCAATAACACTATTCATGGTATTATTCTAAATTTCTTTTAAAAACTCCAAGAATCAAAGACCTTGCTAAATTGTTTGTAAATATATTTAACCATATAACCATATAACAATTACAGCAGGGAGACAGGCCCTCTCGGCCCTTCCAGTCCGTGCCGACCATTTGTTTTCCCCTAGTCCCATCTACCTGCACTCAGACCATACCCCTCCATTCCCTTCACGTCCATATACCTATCCACTTTACTTTTAAATGTTAAAATCGATCCTGCCTCCACCACCTCTGCCGGAAGCTCATTCCACACAGCCACCACCCTCTGAGTAAAGAAGTTCCCCCTCACGTTACTCCTAAACGTCTGTCCCTTAATTCTCAATGTCATGCCCTCTTGTTTGAATCTTCCCTGCCCTCAATGGGAAAAGCTTATCCACGTCAACTCTGTCTATCCCTTTCATCATTTTAAAGACCTCAATCAAGTCCCCCCTTAACCTTCTGCGCTCCAAAGAATAAAGACCTAACTTGTTCAACCTTTCTCTGTAACATAGTTGCTGGAACCCTGGCAACATTCTAGTAAATCTCCTCTGTACTCTCTCTATTTTGTTGACATCCTTCCTATAACTAGGCGACCAAAATTGTACACCATACTCCAGAATTGGTCTTACCAATGCCTTGTACAATTTTAACATTACTTCCCTACTCCTATATTCAATGCTCTGATTTATAAAGGCCAGCACACCAAAGGCCTTCTTTACCACCCTATCTACATGCGATTCCACCTTCAGGGAACTATGCACAGTTATTCCTAGATCCCTCTGTTCCACAGCATTCCTCAATTCCCTACCATTTACCATGTACGTCCTATTTTGATTTGTCCTGCCAAGGTGTAGCACTTCACACTTATCAGCATTAAACTCCATCTGCCATCTTTCAGCCCACTTTTCCAAATGGCCCAAATCTCTCTGTAGACTTTGAGAATCTACTTCATTATCCACAATACCACCTATCTTAGTATCATCTGCATACTTACTTATCCAATTTTCCACCCCATCATCCAGATCATTGATGTACATGACAAACAACAGTGGACCCAACACAGATCCCTGAGGCACCCCACTGGTCACCGGCTTCCAACCTGACAAACAGCCATCCACCATTACTCTCTGACATCTCCCATTCAGCCACTGTTGAATCCATCTTGCTACTCCGCCATTAACACCCAAAGATTGAACCTTCTGAACCAACCTTCCATGGGGAACCTTGTCAAAGGCCTTACTGAAATCCATATAGACAACATCCACTGCTTTACCCTCATCAATTTCCCTAGTTACCGCTTCAAAAAATTCAAGAAGGTTTGTCAAACATGACCTTCCAGGCACAAATCCATGTTGACTGTTCCTGATCAGACCCTGTTTATCCAGATGCTTATATATATTATCTCTAAGTATCCTTTCCATTAATTTGCCCACCACTGACGTCAAACTAATAGGTCTATAATTGCTAGGTTTATTCTTTGAATCCTTTTTAAACAATGGAACAACATGCGCAGTACGCCAATCCTCCGGCACTATTCCCGTTTCTAATGACATTTGAAATATTTCTGTCATAGCTCCTGCTATTTCTACACTAACTTCCCTCAATGTCCTAGGGAATATCCTGTCAGGACCTGGAGACTTATCCACTTTTATATTTTTCAAATGTGTCAGTACTTCCTCCTCTTTGAATCTCATAGTTTCCATAGCTACTCTACTTTTTTCCCCTACCTCACAGAGTTCAATATCCTTCTCCTTGGTGAATACCGAAGAAAAGAAATTGTTCAATATCTCCCCCATCTCTTTTGGCTCTGCACATAGCTGTCCATTCTGGTTCTCTAATGGTCCAATTTTATCCCTCGTTATCCTTTTGCTATTAATATAGCTGTAGAAACCCTTTGGATTTACTTTCACCTTTCTTGCCAAAGCAACCTCATATCTTCTTTTAGCCTTCCTAATTTCTTTCTTAAGATTCGTTTTACATTCTTTATACTCCTCTAGCACCTCATTTACTCCATGCCTCCTATAATTCTTGTAGATATCTCTCTTTTTTCGAAACAAGTGTCTAATTTCCCTTGAAAACCATGGCTCTTTCCAATTTTTTACTATTTCCTTTCAACCTAACAGGGACATAAAGATTCTGTACTCTTACAATTTCCCCTTTAAATGTCCTCCATTTCTCTTCTACATCCTTCCCATGAAACAAAGTGTCCCAATTCACTCCTTTAAAATCCTCACGCATTCCCTCAAAGTTAGCCTTTCTCCAATCAAAAATCTCCACTCTAGGTCCTGTTCTGACTCGCTCCATAATTATATTGAAACTAATGGTATTGTGATCACTGGTCCCGAAGTGCTCACCAACGCATACCTCCGTCACCTGTCCTGCCTCATTTCCTAACAGGAGGTCCAGCACTGCCCCTTCTCTGGTCGATACCTCTATGTACTGCTGCAAAAAAAACTTTCCTGCACACATTTTACAAACTCCAAAGCATCCAGCCCATTTACAGAATGTGTTTCCCAGTCTATTTTTGGGAAATTGAAATCTCCCACAATCACTACCTTGTGCTTACTACTAATATCTGCTATCTCCTTACATATTTGCTCTTCCAATTCTCGCTCCCCATTTGGCGGTCTATAGTGCACCCCTAAAAGTGTTGCTACACCGTTCCCACTTCTCAGTTCCACCCAAATAGCCTCCCTAGATGAACCCTCTAATCTATCCTGCCAAAGCACTGCTGTTTGTTAAAATATGCTGTTAGGTTGTTAAAATATTCAGAGGATGTCAAAGTGAGTGCTGTAGCACCATACAGCTGCCGAATTACCTTGCAATGGAACACCCCATCATTTCCCCAATCTGCATGGTGAAATTCACATGCACGATCTTGGGAATCAGAGGTGATTCGGATACTGCTAATGAAAGGCCCAACTATTAAGGCTAACAAAACTTTGATACAAAACTCACCATATTGCTTAAAATCTCTCATTATTCAATGTTCCTAGCTGCTGGAAATCCCTCTGACATTCTCCCACTCAGTGTTATGACCGTCAGTGGAGCTAGAAAGGAAGGACATTAGCTTGGAGGATATGGAATAGATATGGTAGAGCTGTGAAACACTAAGGGGCAGAAAACGCTAGTGGGTGTTGTGTACGGGCCACCTAACAGTAGTAGTGGAGTTGGGGATGGCATCAAACAGAAAATTATAAATGCGTGCAACAAAGGTAAAACAGTTATAATGGGCGACTTCAATCTGCATATAGATTGGGTGAATCAAATTGGCAGAGGTGCTGAGGAAGAGGATTTCTTGGAATATAGGCGGGATAGTTTTCTAAACCAACATGTAGAGGAATCAATGAGAGAGCAGGCTATTCTAGACTGGGTATTGAGTAATTAGGAAGGGTTAGTTAGCAGCCTTGTTGTGCGTGGTCCCTTGGGCAAGAGTGACCATAATATGGTTGAGTTCTTCATTAGGATGAAGAGTGACATTGTTAATTCAGAAACACGGGTCCTGAACTTAAAGAAACGTAACTTTGAGGGTATGAGACGTGAATTGGCCAAGATAGACTGGCAATTGATTCTTGAAGGGTTGACGGTGGATATGCAATGGAAGGCATTTAAAGACTGCATGGATGAACTACAACAATTGTTCATCCCAGTATGGCAAAAGAATAAATCAGGGAAGGTAGTGCATCCGTGGATAACAAGGGAAATCAGGGATAGTTATCAAAGTAAAAGATGAAGCGTACAAATTAGCCAGAGAAAGCAGCCTACCAGAGGACTGGGAGAAATTCAGTCCAACAGAGGAGGGCAAAGGGCTTAATTAGGAAAGCGAAAATGGATTATGAAAGAAAACTGGCAGGAAACATAAAAACTGACTGCAAACATTTTTATCGATATGTGAAGAGAAAAAGATTAGTTAAAACAAATGTTAGAAACCTTGCAGACAGAAACAGGTGAATTGATCATGGGGAACATGGACATTGCAGAACAATTGAATAACTACTTTGGTTCTGTCTTCACTAAGGAAGACAGAAATAATCTGCCGGAAATAGCAGGGGATTGTGGGTCAAATGAGATGGAGGAACTGAGTGAAATCCAGGTTAGCCGGAAAGTGGTGTTAGGTAAATTGAATGAATTAAAGGCCGATAAATCCACAGGGCCAGATAGGCTGCATGCCAGGGTACGTAAGGAAGTACCCCAGATATTGTGGCAGCCATAGTGATAATTTTTCAAAACTCTTTAGATTCTGGATAGTTCCTGAGGTTTGGAGGGTAGCTAATGTAACTCCACATTTTAAAAAAGGGAGGGAGAGAGAAAATGGGGAATTACAGACCAGTTAGTCTAACATCGGTAGTGGGGAAACTGCTAGAGTCAGTTATTATAGATGGGATAGCAGCTCATTTGGAAATCATTGGACAAAGTCAGCATGGATTTCCGAAAAAGGTAAATCATGTCTGACAAATCTTAGTGAATTTTTTGAGGATGTAACTAGTAGAGCGGATAAGGGAGAAGCAGTGGATGTGTTATATCTGGACTTTCAGAAGGCTTTCGACAAGATCCCACACAAGATATTAGTATACAAACTTAAAACACATGGTATTGGCGGTTCAGTATTGATGTGGATAGAGAACTGTCTGGCAGACAGGTAGCAAAGACTACTCGGGTCCTATTCAGGATAGCAGGCAGTGACTTGTAGGGTGCCGCAAGGCTCTGTGCTGGAACCCCAGCTATTTACAATATATATTAATGATTTGAATGAGGGAATTGAATGCAACATCTCGAATTTGCGGATGACACGAAGTTGGGGGGCAGTGTTAGCTGTGAGGAAGATGCTAGGAGGCTGCAAGGTGACTTGGATAGACTGGGTGAGTGGGCACATGCATGGCAGATGCAGTATAATAGTAAGATTAAATGAGAACTTACCAGTTTGAAGTTTGATCTTTATTTTATGAGGAGTCGAGTCGAGGGACAACGTGAAGAACCCCGTACAGCCGTTGGTGCGTCAATCTTCAAAGCAGCGGAGTGAATTCACAGCTAACAATGACTGAAGTATAATGGTAAGATAACAAAGACTAGAACTACCAGTTGAGATCTATGAGGGCTGGGAGCGGAGGGCACCTAGACCCTCAACTCGACTCCTCATAAAATAAAGATCAAACTTCAAACTGGTAAGTTCTCATTTAATATTACTATTTTACTTCGGAGTCACATGAGTGACTACGTGCAGACTTCAAAGCACTGTGATTTCATTCCGCAGACCCAAATCCGGTGTTCACACTGCATCGATTGACTCAAAAGTCATTAACAATCAATAATGCATCAATAATAACATTTGTTAACAGTTTATTACAAACAAAATCATGACAACCCCTCTAACTCAGGGTGAACTATAACAGAACTCAAAACAGAATCAGCAAACACCCCCAGCCTTGAAATCGGCTTGTGATAAAACCTTTGAAAGGTCAGCTCACTGGACCATCCTGCGGCTGCGAGGATATGGTCTATAGGCATGTCCATCACCCTTGCCGCGGAAGTTGATGCTGCCCTGGTGGAATCAGATTTGAATTTATCAGTATCAATGCCAGCACTTCCCAGGACCTGCTTTAGCCACCTTTGAATTGCTTGCACTGACAACTTACTGTGTGGTTTTTTGTGACTAATAAATAATGCAGACTCTGTTCCTCTTAGAGCTTTAGTGACCTCAAAGTAACGAGTTAAATGTGAGACTACACACATGCGATCATCTGTGGGGTATGATGAAAACACAATCTTACATCCTGTCATGCCTCTTCCACTATGTTTAAGCAAATCATAGACATAAAATATTATGGCATCTGCCGACATGCATTCTATCTAGCTGAAGCTTTTGCAATGTTTGTACATGTTGGGCTGAAACCAACGCCATAAGCATGACCACCTTCATAGTTAATTTGGCTATAGATAGGCTTGTAACCAGAGCCCACTGGCAAAGAAGCATAAGAACTTCACTCACATTCCAAATACCGGCATACCTGGGTTTAGGAGGATTAGAATTGAAAACTCCCTTCATGAATCGAGAAACTAACGGATGTGTCCCTCCTGTATGCAATTCTGAATTCATGGGTAAATAAGAAGACAGAGCACTTCTGGCTGAATTGATCACACTTAATTTTTGTTCAAAAGAAAGAGTTGACAAAAACTCCAATACGATTGTGATCCCTGCAGTTTGATATGAAATATTCTGCTGTAGACAGAATTGCTCCCACTTCCTTATCGAGGTGATATATTGCTTCTGTGTACTATCCCTGCAGGCCGACGTGAGAACATCCACAGTACGATCAGACAGTCCTCTCCCCAGGTATGGCCTCCTTAAAATCTGCAAATCAACAGATCAATACGATCATGTAAAGGATGTTGATCCCCAGTTACTGGATTCACCAGTAGATTTTTATTCTTGGGAATAATCATGTGAGGCTCCCTAGCCATTTGTAATACAAGAGGAAACCATGCTTGTGTAGGCCAATCTGGCACTACCAATACCCCTGAAACGGAGTCCTGTTTGATCTTTTGCAAACATCTGCTGATGAGACAGAATGGAGGAAATGCATACACAAACATTCTTCCCCAAATGCAGCAAGAACGCATCCACCGCTGTTGCACCAAGATCTGGTTCCCATGAAACATATCTGGGCAACTGATGATTTAATCGAGATGCAAACAAGTCAATATCTGGCATTCCATACTAAACAATCACTTGATTAAATATCCTGATTTAACATCCATTCTATGTTATCATTGAACTGACGTGACCTAATGTCAGCTACAGTGTTGAATCTTCCTGGCAAATAAATTGCTGAAAGCCAGATATTTTTGTCAATACACCAGCTCCAAATCTGGTTAGCCAGTCTATCACAAGACTGTGACTTGACTCCACCCATGTGGTTTACATATGCCACTGCTGTTGTGTTGTTAATCTGAACCTGTACATGCAAGTCCCTCCTAGTAGAACAATAAGCTTTAATCCCATACCAGGTTTCTAACAACTCTAAATAATTGATCCCTCTTAATAGAAGAAGGGATGTCTCATCAACATTCTATCTGCCTCCACAACTAGAAGACATATCTGTTGCACCCCAACCCAGTGCACTTACATCCGTCTGTAATATCATTGAAGGTGGTTCCACCAAGACCTTCTTAAAACGTTTTGAAACATTTACTATCTACCATTGTATGTCAGAAATTGCCCCAATTGACAACTGCGTAGGCCTATCAAAATGGCCATTTGTATTCTCAGTGCCTGCTCCTTTGATTGTTGTAATTGTTGATAAGGTAGAGGACCATACTGCACAGCTGGAAGTGCAGCAACAAACTTCCCAATCAACCTGCCTACTTGTCTAATTGAAGGCCGTTATTCTCCAAGGAGTTTAACACAGTCCTCAATTAACTGATTAAATTTATCCCTGGGCAAAGTTACCAACATGTGATTTGAATTTATGGTAAATTCCAAATAATCAATGATTTGGACTGGTGATAATTTGGATTTATCTGGATGAACGACAAACCCCAATTGTTCAAAAGTGAATTTAACAACTGAAACTGATGACTGAGCTTCAGCATGAGTCTTTCCAACAATCGGAATATCATCTAAATAGACCATTACCACATGCCCCTGAACTCTGAGTAATGCTAACGCAGGTTTTACCAATTTAGTAAATAGTCTAGGAGCTGAAGTGAATCCATTAGGCAATGCCTTGAATTGCCACAACTGAGTCATCCAAATAAATTTCAAATATCTTCTATCATCACCATGAATAGACACTGAGTAATACGCATTCTTTAAATCAACGCTTGCCATATAACACCCTTTGGAAACTAGATGTTTGGCCATGGTAAAGGTTTCCATTTTGAAATGCCAATAGCAAACAAATTTGTTCAAACTCGTTAAATCCAGGATAATTCTACATCCCCCAGTCTTTTTAGATCTGGGAAATGTACTTGGCACAAATTGTCGACTTTGATAGACTGAAGTCTCAATTACCCCTTTCTTATATAATGACAATCTCTGCTTGAATAAGCACATTTTCTTCATCTGAAAATATAAGTTTCCGACTAGGAATATGTTGATTAGGTGGACTGTCATTAGAGTAAAATTCAATTTTCACCCCTTCAATACTGCTAAGTAGAAACAAATCTGATGTCAACTCCTGCCATTGTTTGTGAAACAATTTTAACCTTCCCCCAATTTGAACAGAAACATTAGTTAATTCATTGTCTGTCAACGGTATATTCCTTACCTGCATCTGTCCTTGCTGACCTTGTTGTCCACGACCTCTTGTAGAGAAAGGCACCTTTCCCTGCTAGTTCTGATATTGAAGACCTGAACGGCTGGTTCCTTCTCCTGCCTCCACACTGGTGCCTTTCCGATAAGGAAAAAACCTTTTGCCTTGTTTGCCAACCGGCTTAATGAGGGCCATGGTTTTAACATCTTCATGACAATCTTTTACCCTTTTTGCAAGGTTACCACCAAACAGCAGATTTCGTGGTGGTACACTTGGCGGTTTGCACAAACTCGCCAAGTTAGGATTAATCATTGGCCTTATAGCGGCCCTTCCGATAATGTTAATTTCAAAGAATGCACTACAAAAGAATGCAAGTGCATCCTGGTGTGCTTCAATCATATTCCCTGTATCAATAACTTTCACAAAATCCGTGACACCTGCCGACAACAGTTTAAGCACTTTTTGGAATTTCATCTCCTGGGCCCTAGCTGACATACCCAACTGTGACCAAATTTGGTGATTAACCACCGGTACCTTCAGTAGATCACAATTAATAGGAGCTTCATACTTTTTTGCTGCTTCATCCATAGCTAGCTCCTGTAACTGGTGAGAGAACATATACTGAATTGCTTCAGCCAATTCTGCCTCAATCGCTTCTCCTGCCTCTCTAGGCACAGCTAATTTTTCAGCAACATTTGGAATTATCTCCAACTGAACTCCTTTACTGCTCTCCTCCACCATAGAATCAGTGTCAGCAAACTGCACTGATGGAACATCCTCCTCACAGGCAGGATATTCCTGCAGCCCTGTAACAGGTGCTCCCACAGCCTGGCTTGGGCACCACTCCTCCTCACGGAGCTGGTCCCTGTCGAGCATTCTTTGTAATAAAATCTCAACCTGGGAGAGCCATGAGCAAACAGACTCTCCTACAGAGGGTATAACCTCCAGGCCCGACTCAGGGTCCACGGGCCTCTCTGACTTACCAGTGGCCTTCCGCCCTACTGGCAAGCC
Source organism: Okamejei kenojei (assembly GCA_035221665.1). Taxonomy (NCBI): domain Eukaryota; kingdom Metazoa; phylum Chordata; class Chondrichthyes; order Rajiformes; family Rajidae; genus Okamejei; species Okamejei kenojei. The sequence goes on from CM069132.1 coordinate 39,647,955, forward strand.
TACACTGCTCACAGGCAGTGGGTCCGCAACCACTGGCTGTGTAGCCAGCACCCGACCAGGTGCACCAGACAAGCCTCCATCAACAGCTCTCTCCTGGTCATCTCCCTTCCTACCTCCGGAGCACCACGCCGACATCTTCTTAATTTTCTGCAACATTTCACAAACAGACCTCCAACCATCGCAGAAAATGACCACTGGAAAAAAGTTTAAAACTTACCTCGCGTTTTTAAACTTACCGCTTGGAGGAGCACTGCTGCTCCAACCGGCCAACTGCACCAATGCGTCTGACGTCATGACGCACCAACCGCTGTACGGGGTTCTTCACGTAGTCACTCACGTGACTCCGAAGTAAAATGTGGATAAATGTGAGATTATCCACTTTGGTGGCAAAAACAGGAAAGTAGACTATTATTTGAATGGTGGCCGATTAGGAAAAGGGTTGATGCAACGAGACCTGGGTGTCATGGTACACCAGTCATTGAAAGTAGGCATGCAGGTGCAGCAGGCAGTGAAAAAAGCGAATAGTATGTTAGCATTCATAGCAAAAGGATTTGAGTATATGAGTAGGGAGGTTCTACTGCAGTTGTACAGGGTGTTGGTGAGACCGCACCTGGAGTATTGCGTAGAGTTTTAGTCTCCTAATCTGAGGAAAGACATTCTTGCGATAGAGGGAGTACAGAGAAGGTTCACCAGACTGATTCCTGGGATGTCAGGACTTTCATATGAAGAAAGACTGGATAGACTCGGCTTGTACTCGCTAGAATTTAGAAGATTGAGGGGGGATCTTATAGAAACTTACAAAATTCTGTAGGGGTTGGACAGGCTAGATGCAGGAAGATTGTTCCCGATGTTGGGGAAGTCCAGGACAAGGGGTCACAGTTTAAGGATAAGGGGGTAATCTTTTCGGACTGAGATGAGAAAAACATTTTCACACAGAGAGTGGTGAATCTCTGGAATTCTCTGCCACAGAAGGTAGTTGAGGCCAGTTTGTTGGCTATATTTAAGAGGGAGTTAGATGTGGTCCTTGTGGCTAAAGGGATCAGGGGGTATAGAGAGAAGGCAGGTAAAGGATACCGAGTTGGATGATCAGCCATGAATGGTGGTGCAGGCTCGAATGGCCGAATGGCCTACTCCTGCACCTATTTTCTATGCTTCTATGTTTCTATATCAACCTCTGTGCTTCAGGTATTAGCCTGCAGTCAGGACTGCATGAAACACACATAGCTTTGTTGTGTTTCTTCACAAGTGTGAATCATAAAGTGGTTTGTCATTGCCGCATGTTTAAAGTGTCACCAGAATGTCAAAGCCAGGCTCTGTCAATAATCCCAGAATCCTTTAGTTCCAATTAAAGTCAATGTTCTTTTATGCTATACTTACCTCTCTCCAAGCCCATTATTCAAAAGCATTACCCTTTCTGAATCTGACTGAAGAACCCAAGCATGTTTGAGAGCTATTATTAAGCCATCTCTTTGCAGTTTCACGTCTTCCAAAGTGAATAACTGACAAATGAATGATGACTAAATGGCTACTGAAAATCCAAAACCATTTTCCATCTGCAGCCCCTCCTGTGAATGCATTTTAAACCTAAAAGGATGCAGCAGCTTCCTTCTAATGCGACCCGTGTCAGGACCGCTGACACTTTCACACTGAAGAATGACAGTATGCTTAAACTTACACAAAACAAAACACTTAATCTGCAGGAGCAATCGTATTTTAGAAATGTTTCAGAATCCTTTTAAAAATATACTTGAGTTTACAAAAATAAAACAAGTTAATTAAATTAGGTAGCCAGACCCGTAAACAGCTTAAGCAGCTTATATATCCACCATAGACACCAACAGTAATGAACAATATGCATATCAGCACATTTTTGGCTACTTAAAAAGCACGTAATAGATAAAATATTACTATCCTCAGTATTTTACATTTACAATATTAAAGTGAAGATTTCTTGTAGCACTATAAACCTGCTACCATCACACTTGATTAGAGCAGGAGTAGCTGAGAAGAATTTCCCCAAGCATAGTTCTTTGGACCACTTCATGTTCTTTCATAGGATCATGGACAGTTACAGCAGACATTTTGCTCTTTATGTCCATTGCCAACCAACAAAAGTGAGAAAGTGTAAAGATTTAAAAGTTACAAAATAGATTTAGCTATAGATTTAGAAGCAATACAATGGATGCTTAACCTTTCTCCTATTACACTAACAAGGCTACAGCACTATAACAGAAATGTTTTCGCCCTTCTTCCATAATACCAGCGAGATAACAGCACAAATACATTAATGTAATCCGAAGAAGGGTCTCGACCCGAAACGTCGCCCATCTTCTTCGCTCCTTAGATGCTGCTGCACCCGCTGAGTTTCTCCAGCTTTTTGTGTACCCTAGCACAAATACATTAATGTTTTTCTCTATGATATAAACATCAGGAGAATGTTCAGACATTTGGCTCTTGCCCTTTACTCCACAAGATTGTAATGTGCATCACAAGGTAAAAAAAACAAATGCTTGAATCAGCAAAAAAATAGCTTCTTCAGCATAACCATATATGGGCGAACCTTTCCTCTATCGGAAGAACCTGTCTATCCTAACAGGTAAGAGTCTGTACAATGCTCTGTAAGATAAATAATTGCTGAATTACTGATTATGGGGTATAAATATATCTGATTGAACATTACCTCTTTGTGTGGGGATAGTTACTCTATAGTCTGTATTTTACATACTGTGAAAGTGACTGCCACACCCGCCTGGGCGAAATAAAGATATTAATGCTTTATTACACATTTTTGTGTTGTTATCTGTTTGCAGTAAAAACAAACCATGACAAAAGTGCACCTCGGAGTAATTCACTTCTTATCTCTAACTCTGTAAACCTGTAGCTTACTGCACCACACCGCTAAAACTACTAATTTATGGCTAATTTATGAATTATGGCTAACAGAGTGCTTCACAAGCAATTAACATACACATGTCTACCTGAAATTCAAACCTATCCAGAGCAAATTCATATGATTTGCTTAAATCACCACGCAACTACATTTATTCACCGTATCACAAACTAAGTTACCTGCAGAATTTAAATATTCAAAAGCATGCGTCCATAGGCTGCAACAATAACGGAAAATCTTCAGTTTGTGTGCAACCTAGACATATCTTGTAACTGGCAGGAATGAGTTAGTATCTGAGGCAGGGACTGATATTCTCTTTGCAAAGCCAGCTGGTCCTGGACATCGAGAGACCTGCATATTTGGTCAATCATTCAGAAAGGCTCCAAACTTCCCGAATCAGAAGCCATGGATGAATAGCGAGGTCAGACTACTGCTGAAAGCACTGGACACTGCTTTCAGGTCGGGCGATGCTCGAGCCTACGGTTCATCCAGGGCTAACCTGAAGAGGGGCATCAAGAAGGCCAAGCATAGCTACAAGCTAAGGATCGAGGAGCACTTCAATAACAACTCCGACACCTGACGCATGTGGTAAGGCATCCAGGCCATCACGGGCTATAGATCCACCAACACCACCCCCACATCCAGCGACGCCTACCTCCCACACTGGACCCCTATCAGTTCACCTACCGCAAGAACAGGAGTACAGAGGATGCCATCTCAACGGCACTTCACTCCGCCCTCTCCCACTTCGACAACAGAGACACCTACGTGAGTGCCGCTCATCGACTATAGCTCAGCATTTAACACCATTACCCCCTCAAAACTGATCACCAAACTCAGTGACCTGGGCATCGACCCCTCCCTCTGCAACTGAACACTGGACTTTCTAACTAACAGACCCTAGTCTGTTAGGTCAGACAACCACACCTCGTCAAACCTTATCCTGCATTCCACAGGGCTGTGCTGAGCCCCCTCCTCTACTCCCTCTTCACCTACAACTGCACACCTGTACCAAGTATGCAGATGATACAATGATGAGTCGGCCTATAGGGAGGAGGTTCAGCTCCTAGCAGCATGGTGCGCTGACAACAACCTGGCCCTTAACTCCTAGAAGACCAAAGAGCTCATTGTGGACTACAAAAGGTCCAGGGGTGGCACGCACACCCCCATCCATATTAACGGGACGGAGGTGGGACGTGTTTCCAGTTTCAGGTTTCTGGGGGTCAACATCTCTGATGACCTCTCTTGGACCCACAATACCTCAACACTGGTCAAGAATGCTCATCAGTGTCTCTTCTTCCCGAGCAGACTAAAGAAGGTCCATCTGTCTCCTCAGATTCTGGTGAACCTCTATCGCTCACCATCGAGAGCATCCTTACCAACTGTATCACAGTATGGTATGGCAACTGCTCTGTCTCTGACCAGAAAGCACTGCAGAGGGTGGTGAAAATTGCCCAACGCATCACCGGTTCCTCACTCCCCTCCATTGAGTCTGTTTAGAGCAAGCGATGTCTGCCAAGGGCGCGCGGCATCGTCAAGGACTGCTCTCACCCCAGCCACAGATTGTTTACCCTCCTCCCATCCGGGAAGCGCTACAGGTCTTTCCGTTGCCGGACCAGCAGGTTCAGGAACAGCTTTATCCCTGCGGCTGTTACACAACTTAACTCTGCACTTTGGTGACTGAATCTGCAGCTGGGAGACCAGCCCTGCATTGGGCAGTGTATTTAATATCCTGGGGGGTTATAGAGGTGATGGGAAGAACTGGTCAATTTCTACAACTGTTAAAATTAATTAGTGAAGTATATAAAATCATGTGGGCCATACATAACGTGAATGGTCACTATTATTTTTTCCCAGTGCAGGAGAGCCTAAATTAAGAGGACATAGATTCAAGGCCCTCTCTCCGTGTGCCTCCGTGGCCCTCTCTCCGTGTGCCTCCGTGGCCCTCTCTGTGTGTCCTTCTCTGTCCTTGTGAACTTACCGCGGACTTCGCTCCAACTTCGCACCACGTCGCACCACTCACCCGACCTCCGTGCGGCCCCTGCTGCCAGTTTGGTCACGCTCGCCGCATGCAGGCGCATGCTGGTGGGACCGGCCCTGTACGGGGATTACCCGACCTCCGCGCGGCCCCCGCTTCCAGTTTGGTCACGCTCACCGCATGGAGTCACATGCTGGTGGGACAGGCCCTTACGGAGTGGATGTGGAAGTGGAATAACATGGAACTAGTGTGAACAGATGATTGATGGCTGGGTTGGACTTGGTGGGCCGAAGGGCGTTTCCATGCTGTATATTTCAATCAAAGTAAGTTAGTTAGCTACATACAATGTGCTTTTAGTAAGAGCACATTAGTTATCTTTTCCTATCCACAGATTCTTCAATTGAGATTTAAATGTTGTCCTTTTCATTGCCTTGAAAGGTTTTCTGTCACTGATATTAAATTGAAAGATTTGTGTGATAGCTCAAAATATGTCTCTTTGTTTTTAGCGTAGTTGGTCTCATCATTTAGAAATATGTCAAGTTCAGATGGGGAATACTATACCTCATAATATTTATGAAATTTATGGTTTATTAATAATGAATAACAATGTGCAAAAAATATTTCACAACATAACCTCGAGAAGTCAAATAATTTTCATTCTCACTACAAGTCTTCCATCAGCTTCTTGGAGTGAACATGAATAAGGGAAGCTCCATTTTGTGTCTATGTTGCATTTCAATCATTTGGTGTGCAAAACCATTTTGAGATGTCAGGGCACAATGGCCTTTGGTTGTGATCTGTATTTTACTGGATTGTCAGAATCCAAATTAATGTCTATTTTTCCTGTAATCTAACCCTTTATTGGAAGTTAGTTTTGATGTTTAAAATTCCACGAGCCTCAACACAACTTTCTTCATTTAACCCATCAGAATGTCCTATTCCTTTCTGCCTAATGTACTTATTTAGCATCCCTTTAAATATATTGACACTTTTTCCACAAATATTTCATATAATAGCAATTTAGATATTCTGTACTCTTGTATTACTTTGAGGGGTGGCCCCTCAGAATACTGCAACTACACCAGTGAGGTTTGAGGCCTCACATTGAACATAGAACAGTGAACATGAAAAAGTACAGTGCAGGAACAGGCCCTTCAGCCCACAATGTCCCTGCCAAACAGGATGCCCTCGTCTGCAGCTGCATGATCCATATCCTAGCAATTTTTGCATATCTGGTCTCGACCCGAAACGTCACCTATCCACATTCACCATGGCTGCTGCCTGATCTGCTCAGTAACTCCAGCAATTTGTGTCCTTTTGTGTATTAACCGGCATCTGTTTTGGATAATTCATTCGGAAAGGTGTCCGGTGCTTCCAAAATAATATGTTGCCTCCCTGGTGTCAGGGTCCAAAAATTTTCAGGAGGGAAACCAAACTTTCTCAATGGAGAGGGAAAACAGCCTGAGCAGTGGTACACATTGGTGCAAATTAAATAGATAGAAAGGGAGATGAGGTCCTGCAAAGTGAATTTGGGTAGTTACACAGTAGATTAAAAAGCAAGACCTCTGTGCTTGTAATCTTGGAGTTATTTGCCACCTTACTTACCGTTCTTCTCCGGTCCAACCCACCAAGTTTTGTTCCGATCGGTGAAATATGAGAAAAGTTATGAAGGTTTAAAAAAATTGTGAGATCAGCGCATTGGTCTTCTCGCCTGTTATTCAGCATGAAGGTAATGCCCCTTCCAGCACCTGTTATCAATCACCGGGGCAAGCGAGTGCGGCCGTGGAGCGTTGTGCGGCCGTGAGTCAGTGATTGAGTCCAGAAAGCCGTAAGTCAGTGAGTGAGTGTCCAGAAAGCTGTGAGTCAGTGAGTGTCCTGAAAGCCGTGTGTCAGTGAGCGAGTCCAGATAGCTGCGAGTCCAGAAAGCCGCAAGTCAGTGATTGAGTCCAAAAGCCGTGAATGTCCAGAAAGTCGTGTGTCAGTGAATGAGTGTCCAAAAAGCTGTTAGTCAGTGAGTGAGTCCAGAAAGCCGCGAGTCAGTGAATGAGTGTCCAGAAAGCAGTGAGTCAGTGAATGAGTGTCGGGAAAGCCGTGAGTCAGTGAATGAGTGTCCAAAAAGCTGTGAGTCAGTGAATGAGTGTCCAGAAAGCCATCTGTGAAATAAAGTCCAGATAGCCGTGAATCAGTGAGAGTGTCCAGAAAGCTATGAGTGTCCAGATGGTGTGAGTCAGTGAGTGTCCAGAAAGCCTTCAGTGAAATAAAGTTCAGAAAGCCGTGAGTCAATGAGTGTGTCCAGAACGCCATGAGTAAGTGTCCAGAAAACCATGAATGAGTGTCCAGAAAGCCACGAGTCAGTGAGTGATTGTCAGAAAGCAGAGTCAGTGAGTGAATGTCCAGAAAGCCATGTCAGTGAGTGTCTAGAAGGCTGTTAGTCAGTGAATGAGTGTCCAGAAAGCGCGAGTCCAAGCCATGAGTCAGTGAGTGAGTCCGGAAAGCTGTGAGTCAGCCGCGCTTGCGCAGTTGCGGGCTATGGGTGAGTGGTGGAATATTGCGTTGGGGGACCAGGCCTCCCGTGTGAGATGGGACCCGACGGGTCCCACTTAGTAATAGTATGTAATGAGATATCATTTTAATGACAACCAGTTAACTCTTTTATTAGAAATTTATTATGATTACCCTTGACTTTTACTCAGTGTGTTACTCTTCAATCATCGTTCATTTGCCTATGTTCCCAGAACAATTCCAATGAAAAAATGTATTAGCCTGATATCTCTTTACAGATGATGATTTGCTCCTGAGTACTTCAAGTAATTAAGTTATTTTGGCCTGAGTGTAGTTGGGAGATAGAGCAGCCACTTAATATATACTCCAAGAAATAAAAATTGCCTGACCATAGTGGGATTCTGTTTGTTTCGATAGCAGAAAATGCGATACCCACACTTTATGTTTGCTGTAGAACTAGAGCAATTAACCTAGATGGCAAGACATAATCTCTAGTGTCACCACATTATAACCAGTTTGTTCAGGCGATTATTACTTTTGTTACTATGCCCCAGTAACTTTAACCCAAAATACTACAAATCATCCATCAATATGATAAAATGTACAGGGATCTCTAATCTGGATTCATATATGGTTAGGTAGAGAAAAGGTAAATTTCTTAAATCTCTGTAACAAGATGACATCACTTTTGAATTGGAAGACATTTTTGTTATTGCAATTCAAATATTAGAAAACACAAAGCCTAATTTCCGAAAACTGACACTGATTAAAAATAATTAATGTAGTAATCAACAATATGTGCTTTCTATCAAAAGGAAATAAGTTTCCCAACTATTATTATATTCTTCTTATCCAAACTGCATTTGCTTGTCCAGATTACAAAGTTAATTTGAAAAGTTGTAATGCTAACAGAAGCTTGATTGAATGCAAGGAAAGTAACCCAACGAAAAGGGATTGTATTCCCTAATCTCAGATCTCTTTATGTTATGCAATGGATTCTGCAATTGTCCACCTATCCTTGAATGAAATCAATACCTCCTGTATTTTCTGCACAGTTCACCTGTCCTTTGTAAATCTCCAGATGGACAAATCCTTATCCAGCTCATTTATTCTGTCACTCAGCATTTCACAAACAGCAGCAGGAAATGAAACTCAACACACAGTTCCTTGTATTTTTGGATTTGCTCGTGATTTTTGAAGGCATGGTCCTTTAATGCTGCCATTAATACAATATGCATGGCAAAGGAAAAATAAAATAACTAGCTGCTGCAGAGCAAAGTCATCCGCAATAACAACAACAGCTGCCTGTTATTAGAAACATAGAAAATAGGTGCAGGAGTAGGCCATTCAGCCCCACAAGCCAGCACCGCCATTCAATGTGATCATGGCTGATCATCTAAAATAGTAAGATTAAATGAGAACTTACCAGTTTGAAGTTTGATCTTTATTTTATGAGGAGTTACGATGAGGGATTATGTGAATAACCCCGTCCAGCCGCACGTGCGTCAATCTTCAAAGCAGCGGTGTGAAATCACAGGTAATAGTGACTGTAGTATAATAGTAAGATAACAGAAGACTAGAACTACCAGATGACATTTATGAGGGTTGGGAGCGGAGGGCACGTAATCACTCATTGTAACTACTCATAAAATAAGATAAAACTTCAAACTGGTAAGTTCTCATTTAATCTTACTATTTTACTTCGGAGTCACGTGAGTGACTTCGTGAAGACCCCGCCAGCATGCATGCGCAGCATATCGTCGCGTGCATTTGCATCGGCAGGCTGGGGGGGGGGGGGGGGGGGGGGAGTGCGCTCTCTCCTCTGGCTCCTTCATAAAGGCCGGCAGGTAAGTACTTACCTTCCCTCGACAGGATGGACAAGGACAAGAGGAAGGTGACGCTGTCTAGGAGCCGAGCTGCATCGACCAGCCAACGGCCCTTGTCCCCGGAGCTGCAAACACCACCGGCAGCTTCGAGACATGTGGGGGCAAGAATGCGGATGTCGGGCGCTCCCACGACTTTAGCGCCCGACTCATCACCTGAGTGGTTCACTGCCCCGGAGCTGGATGCAACGGATCCAGACTTCGAGCCCCCTTCCCCCAAGAAAAGAGGGGGGAAACAGGTACGTGCCAAGGAGCCTCGCTCATTGCAAGCGACCTCACCCCGAGTCCCAGTAGACCCGATGGGGGCTGGGCCGGGGGACAGCTGCACTGCAGGGGAGCCCTACAGCTGTGCTCCACCACGTACCACTGCCAGGGAGATCTGCCGTAGTGCAGTCTGGCAGCTCTACTGCTGCGTCGAGCAGGCCTGCAGGAGCAGGCCCGCAGGAGCAGGTGCCGCCGACAAAACAACCCGTCAGGCTGCGGTCAAGGGCGGAGGTGGCAGCAGGAAACGGTCGGTCAGCTCAGCACTGGGAGCGGCCGACCATGCACCTCCACGCCAAAAATTGGGCGATTGTGGAGGTAAGCCTGCACGGACTCAGGGGAGCCAGGTTCCGGGGCCGGCGCCGATCCAACTCACCTGCCTTCGTATCAGACCTGTGGGCCGCCACAGTCTGGAAGAAGACAGACTAGCGGAGAGTCCGTGCGGGAGTCGTATGAGCCTACTCGGGCAGTAGGTCACGACAACCTGCCATTGGACCCTAGACAGCACCTAACGGAGGTGTGGTCCGATGGTGGAAGCCCCAGTGATTTCGCAGGGCCTGGGGAAGTCGGCTTGTCCGCTGCACATAGCAGGGACGGTCGCATAGAGCGGTTGGAGCTCTTAGTGGAGCAACTCCTCCAGCGGGACCGGGAACGGGAAGAGCGGGACTCACGGGCATCCACAAGCCGTGCAAGGGGTCCGCTCAGCATCTCGTCGTCACCAGCCAGAAGTGCTAGCAGTTGCCCAGCCGCTGTGTTTGAAGATGACCCGGGACAGCCAGCAACCGCTGAGCCAGAGCATGAGGAGGATATGCTGGACGTGGTGGGCAAGTTTGCCGCTACTACACAAACAGGGGAACCCCTGCACCACAAACTGGCGGGCACCATTGATTACCTGACTACTCACCAACTCCAGAGTCAGATTCTCAATGATACAATGGAGAAAATAAAACTGCCCGAGAACTGCATCAACCTCAGTGTGCCCTTGGTTAATGCCCAGATCTGGGGACACTTGAGTACGGCCACCAGGATGCAGGATGTCCGCCTCCAGCGTATCTTAAAGGTTCTCTCCACGGGCATAACGGCATTTGCTAGGACCCTGGACGGGGATAATGTGTCCAGTGAACAACAAGGTGCCCTGGCACTCCTATGCAATGCCCAGTATGAGATCAACTGCCTGTGTAAGAGCTCCATTAAGCCCACACTCAACCCCAAATTCGCGGGGTTGTGACGTCCATCAACCGCTCCACTGCCTCATCAATTGTTTGGAGACCTGTCCAAACGAGTGAAGGAACTGGATGAGGAGGCCAAAACAGCTGGCCTCATGAAACCTCCTATGGCCAGACTTCACCCATACCGCCGGCAACAGCCAAACACAAACTGGAAACCACGACTGCCGGACAGGACACAAAGTACCTATCCACCTCCACTTCCCCAAACACAACGACCTTTTTTAGGACAAGGCCAACAGCGGCCTGCATGGAAGATGCGGCCGCCATCCCGTCAACCTCCACAACGTCCACCCAAAACGCCATACGTAAGGAACCTTCGCTAACCATGGAGGTAAGGGGGCCTGGTTCCTCTCACGCCGTAGCATCCCCTCCTGCACAAATTGGTGGGCGATTGCAGGCTTTTTTGGAAATATGGAACACTGTCACTACAGATGAGTTTATTTTACAAAGTGCTCAAGGCTATGTTATAGAATTTATTGGTGGTGTAAATCCCCCTACCCAGCATTCACCTCATAGGAAATTTACACTATCCCAAAAAGAGGTGGAGGCAGGACATGCTGAAATTATACGGCTAGCAGCAAAAGGGGTAATTGGCAAAACAACGCAAGAACCTATTGAGTTTGTGTCCAACATTTTCACCAGAATTTAAAAAGATGGCGGCTGTCGGATTATAGACTTAACTGGGCTGAACACTTTTGTAAAATATACCGACTTCAAAATGGATACTTTTGAAACAGACAAGCAGATGCTTTACCCAGGGTACTTTATGGCATGCATCGATTTAAAAGATGCGTACAATATGGTGCCCATCTCTGAGGCTCACAGGAAATTTTTAAAGTTTGTCTGGAAGGATCAACTATGGGAATACAAGGCATTGCCCAATGGAATCACCACAGCCCCTAGGCTGTTTACAAAATTAGTAAAACCTATATTGGCTCTTCTCCGACAACCAAACTATATGGTTATGGCATATTTGGATGATATCCTTATAGTGGGTCAGACCCTCCAATTGGCTACACGGGCAGTGGCTGCAACTAAGGCTCTCTTCGAGAAGCTGGGATTTGTAATCCATCCAGACAAGTCAAAGTTGCACCCGGTACGGGTTATGGATTATTTGGGGTTCACCCTAGACACCAACTTAATGTAGATTACCATCCCAACCAATAAAGCTACTGCTATAAAAGAAGAGTGCCACAGTCTTACTTGCGCCAGGGTACCGACCATTCGGCAAACAGCAAAAGTAATAGGGAAATTGGTAGCTACATTCCCAGCTGCACAATTCGGACCACTACACTACCAAAATTTACAAAGAACAAAGATCACAGCATTAAAAGCAAATGCTGGGCACTTTGATCGGCCAATCCGGTTACCAGCAAAGGCTAGAAATGAGCTACAATGGTGGGTTGACAATATTAGTGAGTGTCACAGACCCATCACAGAAAGCAACCCAGACGTCGTACTACAAACTGACGCAAGCGCACAAGGCTGGAGAGCAACTGATACGATGTCCAGTTGTGGTGGCAGATGGAATTCTCGTGAGTCTACCTTCCTGGAGTATGGGCGGTATCAGGTCGCTATCTTGTGATGAATTGGCAAACACAATTTGGCACTGGTGCATTGAAAGGAATATTTGGATTACAGCAACCTATTTGCCAGGGATGCTTAACACAGTGGCGGACACCAGGTCACGAGTATTCAATGACAACATCGTGTGGATGTTGAACCCCCAAATTTTTGGAGACATTATAGCTCTCTATGGGACACCAGATATTGACCTTTTTGCGTCCAGATTGAACCATCAGATACCAACGTATGTGTCTTGGGAACCAGACCCTGGGGCAATAGCAATGGATGCGTTTTCTATCCATTGGGGGAAATGGTTTTGCTACGCATTTCCCCCATTCTGCCTCATCAGTTGGGTATTGCAGAAAATTAAACTGGATTCTGCAACTGGCATATTGATCATTCCCGACTGGCCTACACAACCATGGTACCCGATGGTCGTTAAAATTTTAAAACAACCATGGATGTCAATTGGGAAACACCCCAAATTGATTACTCACCCCATTACGGGGGAGAGTCATCCTTGCCATGGTCACCTAAACTTGTTGGCAAGCAGGTTCTGAAAAGACCACTCATCCAGGCGGGCATCTCACCACGAGCCGTGGAACTCATCTCCGCATCATGCCGAGAATCAACACGGAAGCAGTACCTCATGCATATCAGAAAGTGGGAGGCATTCTGTGCTCGTACCAACAAGATCTCCAACACAGCAACGATACCCGATGTCCTGGAATTCCTAGCTGGCCTCTATTTCGATGCTGGCCTTAGCTACAGTGCCATCAACAGCGCCAGGAGTGCGCTGTCCTCATACCTGGATATAGGTATAGGCTCCAACCACCTGGTGTCTAAACTCATGAGGGGAGTGTTCAACACCAACCCTCCGCGACCCAGATATACTTTCACGTGGGATGTGGGGATTGTGCTGACCCTACTGAGGAGCTGGGCTCCAATGAATGAGCTACCACTGAAACAGCTCACCCTCAAGGTGGTGATGCTGATGGCACCGACTACAGCCCAACGAGTCCAGACGTTACAAAAACTGCGACTGGTCAGCACGGTGGCCACCCATGGTCAAATAAATTTCTTTGTCCAAGATTTATTGAAGCAGCACAGGCCAGGGGCGCATGGGCTGCAGTTGGAGTTTCGGGCATACCCTGTAGATGCCACTCACTGCATAGTCACCCATCTCCACCACTACATCAGGATTACAGGAGCCATCAGGATGAAGGAACAGGGGCTCCTCATCAGCCACAAACCTCCGCATCATCGGGTGACTGTACAGACTATCGCCAGGTGACTCAGGGTGGTGCTGGATGCAGCAGGAGTTGCTACTAACATTTTTAAGTCTCATTCCACTAGGGCTGCATCCACATCAGCGGCGAGGGCCATGAAGGTGCCCATGGACCACATCCTCGCCACCGTGGGCTGGGCTAGTGAAGAAACCTTTCAACGGTTCTACAATAAGTCACTGGTCGCCCCTGTGACATTCGCAGAAGCTGTGCTGGGAACCTCTCAGTGAATGTCTGTCCCCGAATTAGGAGTTATTTGTTTGTTTTATTTGATTAATAAATTGTGTTACTTTTTCAGCCAATTTCGGCTGGACTGCATTAACAGCCTTCCTCCATCAGACTTGCGGCAGTGTGATAAATAAGGACGTTGTCCAGGGCGTGAAAACACAGAGTTTTGAAATCTTCACGAAGTCACTCACGTGACTCCGAAGTAAAATAGTAAGATTAAACGAGAACTTACCAAGTTTGAAGGTTGATCTGTATTTTACGAGTTGTCGCGTTCTGTGATTCCACACCGCTGCTTTGAAGGATGCTGCGCATGTGTGCTGGTGGTGTCTTCACGAAATCCCTCACCGCGACTCCTCGTAAAATACAGATCAACCTTCAAACTTGGTAAGTTCTCGTTTAATCTTACTATTTTACTTCGGAGTCACATGAGTGACTACGTGAAGACTTCAATGCTCTGTGATTTCATGCCATGAGAAACGAGTCTACACAACCACAACTGCTTCATTGACAAATTAAGGAAAACATTCATAATGTATAGTCACGACATAGATTTAAAACATCCTGATGCTGTTTAAATGAATTAATAATATTCACATCTCTCACCCAGATGGAAAGTATAACCAGAACATAAAATAGAGTTGACAAATACCCTTGACCTAGCATAGGTTATTATAAATGTTTGGAGAGTCGTTCATTGGACCATGCTGCAGCCGTAAGGATGTGGTCTAGCGGAACATAAATACCCTTGGTACTGATGTTGTAGCAGCCCTGGTGGAATGAGATCTGGAATCAGAATCCATTCCTACGCAACGCAAACTCCGTTTTATCATCTGGAGTGGCCTGAATGGATACATTCTTCTAAGTTTTTTGTGACTAACAAACATTGCTAGATCAGAACCTCAAAGGCTCTTGGTGACCTTGACGTATTGTTGTATATATGTGTGCTTACATTACCAAGGTTCCCTGGTGTGCCTGTAACTATTTTGAGACCTGACACCCCTTCTGCTCTGCTCAAGTATTTATAAACATAAAATATTATATATTATTATTTACAGATGTAATCATCCTGTACCGTCGCAATTATGTAGCGACTGAACCAGCTGCGCTAACCAGCTGCAGAAGAATAACTACCTACCTAATGAGCTCCGGTCAAAGTCAAGGACGTAGCTGGAACCCCCTGGTGAAATAGTTTTCACAAATATCAACATCCCATATGGCATTGTACTGGTCCTGGAAGACCTTGTGTTTAGATATCCTTGTAACTTGATATCCGGGGTGAACCTGACAGAGAGGGTCTTCTTTGCTACAGCCAATTCAATGAGAAGGCACGTTGGCACAGTTAATGGCCTTACAACTTAATTATTGACAAAAGATCATTTAACATGCACTCCAAACGTCTGTAATCTATACCGTTTTCAATGTAACATTAAACAAACTCTTTTCATCTCCTGGAAATGAAAAAACCCTGCTTTTTGGTGCTATTCAAGCACTCTGAATACATAGAAGGATAGATGTAACAACCGAAGCCTTAGGACAGTTTATTGAATCTGCAGAATATAATTTGATTTATCATGCAACGGCTGATTTCCCAAGCCTCAGGCTGAACCAGCAAAGTTACCTTTTAAAATAACCATATAAGGTTGTATTATTATTCCCGACAAATCGGGAATCAACGTTGCATAAACCAATCACACAATAGGACCTAAAACGGGCTCTTAATGACTTTATTTGAAGCTCCGATGATGAAGCAAATGGAGGAAGACATAAAAGACCTTCCTTCCCCTTGCAGCGAGAATGTATGTCTCGCCACTGTTATGCACATATTTTGCAACCCGTGAATAAGCATAAAAACAAACATATCTATATTTGGTGTTCCATGGAACCAGAGTTTCATAATACGGTGTGATTCAACACGAATTCTGTGTTGCCATTGACCTATACTTGATGATTCTCCGGTGGCAAACGAGATTATGTAACCATTACAGGAGTCTTTAATTGATTGCACCCATGTGACTAACATATGCCACCATCATAATGTATCAACATGAAGTTGAGCATGCAGAAATGCAAATTTGCTAAATCACTCTCTAACCCATACAATGCCCATAGGGTCTATAGATAGTTGATATCAATAAGTGATGAATTGGTAAGGCATGCATATCTGCTCCACCTCCAAACTCGAGATGGTATTCGCCATTTAGTGACCGCCATGAACGGCAACCGTGGCCCGATTTCCGAGCCAGTCTTGCAAGACAATCCTGGCCCTTATGCAGAGCCTGCACAATTATAACCTGCTTGGAATGCTAGTATTGTCCAGTTTTACATGGTTAGACCCCTCAAGAAGATGATAACATCTCAATCATTTGTATTATCCAACCAAATGTATATCTTACCAAATTGTAAGTGGTCCCTTAGTTATAGAGTAACACAGGTAATATGAGTGGAACCTCTGGCCAACTTTCATGTTGCCACCAGCTTCAGTGAACCGCTACTGCCGATCTATGAAGCCTTCAATAGCTTGTGCTTTGTCCTCCAGGTATCGCGTATGAAACAGGTCTTACCTGAATAGAAGATTTGGCAGCCGGCTGTATTGTCCCCCTGATAGCAGTGTTCACTGCATATGTGTTTGAATGGCAAACCTTGCTACCAAACATGGTATGTCTGGCATGTGCCTTTCATCCCTTGGGCATGCTCCACGGCTATGCCCGCAGACTCGGCGTTAGATTATACTGACCCGGCATGCTCCCATCTTACATGAGGGAGACATTAAGCAGCCCTGCTATAAAGTGCTGCTGGCCCGGCTTCAGCAATACGCCGACTTTGCCATGGACCCGGCGTCAGACTAATACTGACACGGCATGCTCTCCTCCTACATGAGGGAGACATTAAGCAGGCCTGCTACAAGGCGCCGCTGGTGCAATTTCCCATTTTTAGGGCCATTAACACCATTTTGCAATATAATTAACTATTTACCTAACAACTACTGGAGCAGTAATGAATACTGTTTGTCCATCATTATGACTTTAGTAACTTCAGCTGGTGTTAACAAGTTGTGTTAACAATGACATACCTGCCACTTTATAGTTTACCATTTAACAGAATGACAGTTCTCCTACTTGCACAGCTGAATTCCATCTATACTATTGCCAATTAGTCTAATGAATAGAAGGCTGCTTTATAACAACAAGGCTGTTACAGGAGTCTATTGACTGCAATCTGTTGCCCAGGCCAGCGTCAATGGCCAATTGAATAGCTAAAGGTAAATCCCAATGTCCCACAAGTCTATTTGATAACAACTTAATCTTAACTGGATAGAGGAGCCCAATTTCTCAAATATAGTTTGAAATTTAAACAGTGGATTTTAGCACCAATGTTTTTGAACTCATAGTCCTCTTTGAATGTTTTTTTGTCATCATTCTGTTATATTGCCTTATCCTAGCAATGCCTCCTCATCCCCCACGATCACTGTAAATGGGAATACTCTACTAAGCAGCCAATTCCCATGAAGCAGCCCTGAACAAGGTACTGCTGGTGCCCATGAAGCAGACCTGAGCAAAGTTGCTGCTGGCACAGCCTCTCCAATAGGCTAGCCTGCCATAACTTGGCATCCCCATGAAGCAGCCCTGAGCAAAGGTGCTGCTGGCACAGCCTCTCCAATAGGCTGGCACTGCCATAACTTGGCATCCCTATGAAGCAGCCCTGAGCAAAGGTGCTGCTGGCACAGCCTCTCCAATAGGCTGGCACTGCCATAACTTGGCATCCCCATGAAGCAGCCCTGAGCAAAGGTACTGCTGGCACAGCCTCTCCAATAGGCTGGCACTGTCATAAGCTTTGCTGCTGGCACGGGCTCTCACATTGACCCGCGCTGGCCCAATTCCTGCTGTCGGAGTGTCTCTAGATTCACCTCCCAACATCCGGGCTGACCATTTTTGTCAGTTATCCCCATATCCTGGGGATGACTGCGGTTTGGGAACTGCATTGCTGCTGGGTTTCCCCTCCCCGGGAATCCATATATATATATATATATATAACCCAGTGTCCTGGGACTACTGCGGTCTGGGCACCACATATTATTGGATTTCCCCTCCCCGGGAATGCAGCCTGACCGTTTAGATCAGTTTTAACCCCATCTCCTGGTGACTACTGCAGTCTGGAACCGCATATTCTTGGATTTCCCCTCCCCGGGAACCCAGACTGACCGTTCAGATCAGTTTAACCCCTTCTCCTGGGGACTACTGTGGTCCGGGAACCGCCTATTATTGGGTTTCCCCTCCCCGGGAACCCAACATGTAGAGTCATTGACCGTCTTATCAGTGACTCTGATCGCGAAACCCGACATTCGCCAGCTCCCTGCTTCCTCGGTCGGACAAGGGTTTCCCCACAGCCCTTAGCTGGTTCCTTCGTCGGCTGTCGCAAAACATCCGGCAAAAACCTCTGAAAACAGAGGTTCCTGCAGGAGACCTAAAACAGGTCAGAAAATAGCACTTACCTGACGTTTAAACTTACCGCTGGAGGAGCTGCGCTGCTCCAACCGGTCGACCTGCACAATGCGTCTGACATAATGACGCACGTGCGGCTGGACGGGGTTCTTCACGTAGTCACTCACGTGACTCCGAAGAAAAATCAGTACCCCATTCCTGCTTTTTCCCCATATCCCTTAATTCCTTTAGCCCTAAGAACTAAATTGTGTCTGTTCCAAGCAAAGGTGGTGGGAAGCATTTCCCATAATTCCTGATGATATATATCAATATCAACAAATCAGATTAATTATCATGTTGTTCTTTCTTGAGCGCTTCCAATACATAAATTGGCTTGGACATTTGCCACTTTATAACAATGCCTTTTATTGCCCCTAAACTGCTTGGAGAACATCCAGAGATTTTTCAAAATATATCTGCTAACAGCTACAACAGCAACAGTGTTAAACCAAGCGTAGGCTTGGCGATCACTTCGCCCACCACCTCCGCTCGCTTCGCAATAACCAACCTGATCTCCCACTGGCTCAGCACTTCAACTTCCCCTCCCATTCCAAATCCGACCTTTCTGTCCTGGGCCTCCTCCATGGCCAGAGTGAGTCCCACCACAAATTGGAGGAGCAGCATCTTATATTTCGCTTGGGTAGTTTACAACCCAACAGTATGAAAATTGACCTCCAATTTCATGTACTCCTTGATTTCTCCCTCCTTCCCCTCCCCTCCCCAGCTCTCCCACAACGTACTGTGTCCACCTCTTCCTATCTTCCACCTCCCCCAAATATGTCTGAAGATGGGTCTCGACTCAAAATGTCACCTATTCCTTTGCTCCATAGATGCTGCCTCACCCACTGAGCTTCTAGGCAGTTTTGTCTTTCTTTAACATTTTTTAAAGATCATTTTTAGGAAAGCTGACACTAGAAATTGTACAGTAACATGTTTAACATTTAGAGGTATGATGGTGACGTAAATAATAATCTCATGGATGCCTCTGTCCCAATTAATTGTTGGCTCATCCATCACTCAGATGATATATTTCTTATAATGGATTGTATCTATCCAATTCTCATACTGAATTGTTTTATGCGTTATGGATATTTTATTACCTGTTGGCCATTGGGCTTTGGATTTCAGTAAGGCCTTTGACAAGGTTCCCCATGGAAGGTTGGTTAAGAAGGTTCAATCTTTGGGTGTTAATGGCGGAGTAGCAAGATGGATTCAACAGTGGCTGAATGGGAGATGTCAGAGAGTAATGGTGGATGGCTGTTTGTCAGGTTGGAAGCCGGTGACCAGTGGGGTGCCTCAGGGATCTGTGTTGGGTCCACTGTTGTTTGTCATGTACATCAATGATCTGGATGATGGGGTGGAAAATTGGATAAGTAAGTATGCAGATGATACTAAGAGGTGGTGTTGTGGATAATGAAGTAGATTTTCAAAGTCTACAGAGAGATTTGGGCCATTTGGAAAAGTGGGCTGAAAGATGGCAGATGGAGTTTAATGCTGATAAGTGTGAAGTGCTACATCTTGGCAGGACAAATCAAAATAGGACGTACATGGTAAATGGTAGGGAATTGAGGAATGCTGTGGAACAGAGGGATCTAGGAATAACTGTGCATAGTTCCCTGAAGGTGGAATCGCATGTAGATAGGGTGGTAAAGAAAGCCTTTGGTGTGCTGGCCTTTATAAATCAGAGCATTGAAATAGGAGTAGGGAAGTAATGTTAAAATTGTACAAGGCATTGGTAAGACCAATTCTGGAGTATGGTGTACAATTTTGGTCACCTAGTTATAGGAAGGATGTCAACAAAATAGAGAGAGTACAGAGGAGATTTACTAGAATGTTGCCAGGGTTCCAGCAACTATGTTACAGAGAAAGGTTGAACAAGTTAGGTCTTTATTCTTTGGAGCGCAGAAGGTTAAGGGGGGACTTGATTGAGGTCTTTAAAATGATGAAGGGGATAGACAGAGTTGACGTGGATACGTTTTTCTCATTGAGGGTAGGGAAGATTCAAACAAGAGGGCATGACATGAGAATTAAGGGACAGAGGTTTCGGGGTAACGTGAGGGGGAACTTCTTTACTCAGAGGGTGGTGGCTGTGTGGAATCAGCTTCCAGCAGAAGTGGTGGAGGCAGGATCGATTTTAACATTTAAGAGTAAAGTGGATAGGTATATGGACGTGAAGGGAATGGAGGGGTATGGTCTGAGTGCAGGTAGATGGGACTAGGGGAAAACAAATGGTCGGCACGGACTGGAAGGGCCGAGAGGGCCTGTTTCCGTGCTGTAATTGTTATATGGTTTATATGGTTTGTATTTAGTTGTTAGATTCTTTGAAGCTATCCTTAAATTGGAAAAGATTATTATTTTTGTTACCTCACAGAAGTAATATCATGAACAACATTAAATAGAAAAAATAACTGTACAGTATTGCATTGAGATTTTGGTACAAACAGATATTAAGTAAACAGACCTTGCCATTAACAAATATTAACACAGCTGCTTGAATTAATCAAAATCATCATGTGGTTTAATAAATCAACAAGATAAATAAATAGAATATCATAACGAAGGACAATTTCAAACATTTTGTGAGGCTTCTTGCAATGAGTAGATGAATCACAAATCAGACAGCAGATCAATGATGTGTGTAGAAAGGGCATGTAAATGCTTGTTTATACCGAAGATGGACATAAAGTGCCAGATTAACTCTGCAGGTCAGGCAGCATCTCTGGAGAAAAAGGATTGGAATTTGAAGATGGATTCCAACCCGAAACGTCACCCATCATTTTTCTCCAGAGATGCTGCCTGACCCGCTGCGTTACTCCAGCAGGACAATAATGCCTGGTGCCTATCTGAAATAAAGGGAGTATGAGAGCCAATGAGCTTGCCGTTCTATTGCTCATTTAAGGTGCTCCTTTAAACATAATTATTTGACTTCCTTAAGTCACCTGTCCGATTATCTCTGCCTTCTTATCATTTTTTTTTATTTGATAACTGTGGATCCATAAAATCATAGCTATTTTCTAGCATGGAAGAATTAGTTGATACAAGTTGTTGATGTTGTTTACAAACTAATTCTTAGATCAATGAAGAATAATATGAGGGGTGATCTTATAGAGGTGTATAAGATCATGAAAGGAATAGATCGGGTAGATGCACAGTCTCTTGCCCAGAGTAGGTGAATAGAGGACCAGAGGACATAGGTCTAAGGTGAAGGGGAAAAAATGTAATAGGAATCTGAGGGGTAACTTTTTCACACAAAGAGTGGTGGGTGTATAGAACAAGCTGCCAGAGGAGGTAGTTGAGGCAGGAACTATCCCATCATTTAAGAAACAGGTACATGGATAGGACTGATTTGGAGGGATATAGATCAAATGCGGGCCGAATGGCCTGTATCACTCTATGACTATGACAAGGTTTCATGCTCCTGTCCCCAATTGATGGACATCAGGTAAATACAGAGCCAGAGTCAGACCTGGTACCTCATTGTCAAACATCTTACAGATTTTATCAATGTAATATCACACTGAAGCAATGGTGACGGCTTGGGTATAATTCTACATGGATAGTAGATGGTTTTTGTGGATGAATACCTCAACAGGAATTAAAAACTTGTAAAGGGATGAAATCATCATTAAAGCAAAAGATAATTTTGGAAAATTCATTGGGTAACATGACAAATTATGGAGCAAATTTGTTCAGAATCGCCCAACTCCAAAAACTGTTCAAGAGGCAAATCAGAGGTGTAAACCATAGTTTCTAGGCTCTATTTAAAGCCCATACTTAGATTTCGCAGGAATCACTGTTCCACTGATTCTTGCAGATTATTACAAAACAATCAAAAATCTGATCTTATTGCTTAAAGCACCATATCTCAAGGTAATACACAGAACATCTTATTTGAGCAGATTATGCTTGATAATCAATGGATGAACGGACTGATAATCCAAAATTGTAATCAACCATCACTTATAGAGGGAACAGTAAGTATAGTCTAAGAGGATTTAAAACTGAATAACACAAGCAATCAACTTGTTGCCATGTCCTGTTATGGAAGATAATTTTGTTTTAGAAACAATTTTTTAATGCAATTCAGCATGCAATTGTATTCAGAGGTGCTCTCTGTCTGCCTGACATGAATATCATTTACAAACACCATCTTAAAAATGCAAACGAACCACATTAATATTGCACGTTTTTTCTTCAGTAAATTGTATTTCTGAATGCAACATTGATTCACATTTCAAAATATAATCAAGTTTGCATGCATTTTATATTTATGGCCCATCTGTAGTGGGCTGATAAGGTGTGATACACAATCAAATTATAAAAATGGTTGCCATTGCTTATTACAGGTAGCTCTCAGCCATTCAGATGTTACCAATGGTACAGATTATGGTTGAATAATGCTAAAAGTGTATATTTTATAGTATAATTCAGTTATAATATCCTATTAATATTTTTTACTCTCTGATTTAATTAAGAAGGAACTGTATTGTGGGTAGTTACTTCACTTTCAAAACCATTTCATGAAAAGATAGATAGCAGTATTAAATTGTATCATAAATTCAGGCAGTTGTACTTTGTGGACTCTCCATGGCTTCTTCTAAATTAATCTTTGGGCTGCACTATGGAATTTTGACCTGCCATCTTGGGACAGTTTGAATCATATAAAATTCTTAAGGGATTGGACAAGCTAGATACAAGTAAAATTTCCCCGATGTTGGGGGAATCCAGAACCAGGGTCACAGTTTAAGAATAAGGGGTAGGCCATTTAGGACGGAGATGAGGAAAAACCTTTTCACCCAGAGAGGTGTGAATCTGTGGAATTTTCTCTCACAGTGGGCAGTGGAGGCCAATTCGCTGGTTGTTTTCAAGAGAGAGTTAGATTTAGCTCTTAGGGCTAACAGAATCAAGGGATATGGGGAGAAAGCAGGAACAGGGTACTAATTTTGGATGATCAGCCATGATCATATTAAATGGCAGTACTGGCTTGAAGGGTCAAATGGCCTACTCCTGCACCTATTTTCTATGTTTCTATATTCTAATTTCTATTACGATTTCAGATCCTTATTTTGAGGTTGATATGTCTCACCAATATTTTAGCAATGGTGCTGCTAAAATAATCACAACAGTGTACTTCAAGCAGATTTTAAGGAGTCGTACTTACATAATATGTATGGAGATGCTTTGTAATCTCTATTGTCCCATTGTGTGTATTCTGTGAATCTATATTAATGAAGTTTGATGGTGTCTGCACAGAAATAGTAAGATTAAATGAGAACTTACCAGTTTGAAGTTTGATCTTTATTTTATGAGGAGTCGAGTTGAGGGACTACGTGAATAGAAGCCCGTACAGCTGTTGGTGCGTCAATCTTCAAAGCAGCGGAATGAATTCACAGCTAACAATGACCGAAGTATAACGGTAAGATGATAAAACTAGAACTACCAGATGAGATCTATGAGGGTGGGAGCGGAGGGCACGTAGTCCCTCAACTCGACTCCTCATAAAATAAAGATCAAACGTCAAACTGGTAAGTTCTCGTTTAATCTTACTATTTTACTTCGAAGTCACGTGAGTGACTACTTGAAGACTTCAAAGCACTGTGAATTCACGCCGCAGACTCAAATTCGACGTTCACACTGCCTGGATTGACTCAAAAGTCGTTAACAATCAATCATGCATCAGTAATACATTTGTTAAATGAAATAACAGTTTATTTACAAACAAATCATAACAAACCCCTCTAACTCAGGGGAAAAATGTAACAGTACTGACACCAGAATCAGAAAACACCCCGAGCCTTGAAATCGGCTTGTGACAAAACCTCTGAAAAGTTAGCTCACTGGACCATCCTGCGGCCGCGAGGACCTTGAAATCGTTTGCACCGACACCTTACTGTGTGGTTTTTTGTGACTAATAAACAAAACCAACTCTGTTCCTCTCAGAGGTTTAGTAATCTCAATGTAACGAGATAAATGTGAGACTATACAGAAGCGATCATCTGCGGGGTATGCTGAAAACACAATCTTACATCCTGTCATGCCTCTTTTATTATGTTTAAGCAAATCATAGACATAAAATATAATGGCATCAGCCGACGCATGCATTCTATCTAGCCGTAGCTTTTGCAATGTTTGTACACGTTGGGCTGAAACCAACACCAGAAGCATGACCTCCTTCATAGTTAATTTGGCTATAGATAGGCTTGTAACCGGAGCCCACTGGCGAAGAAGCATAAAAACCTCACTCACATTCCAAATACCGGCATACCTGAGTTTAGGAGGATTAGAATTGAAAACTCCCTTCATGAATCGTGAACTAACGGATGTGTCCCTACTGTATGCAATTCTGCATTCATAGGTAAATAAGACAGAGCACTTCTGGCTGAATTAATTGCACTGTAACTTAATTTTTTGTGGGGAGATATACCTGGGGAGAGGACTGTCTCATCGGACGTGAGAACATCCACCGTCCGATGAGACAGTCCTCTCCCCAGGTATGGCCTCCTTAAAATCTGCAAATTAACAGATCAATACGATCCTATAAAGGATGTTGATCCCCAGTGACTGGATTTACCAGTAGATTTTTATTCTTGGGCTTAAGCATGCAAGGCTCCCTAGCCATTTGTAATACAACGGGAAACCATGCTCGTGTAGGCCAATCTGGCACTACCAATACCCCTGAAGCGGAGTCCTCCTTGATCTTTTGCAAACATCTGCTGATGAGACAGAATGAAGGAAATACATACACAAACATTCCTCCCCCAATGCAGCGAAAATGCATCCACTGCTACTGCCCCAGTATCTGGTTACCATGAAACATATCTAGGTAACTGATGATTTAATCGAGATGCAAACAAGTCAATATCTGGCAATGCATACTGATCAATCATTTGGTTAAACACATCCTGATTTAACATCCATTCAATGTTGTCATTAAACTGACGTGACCTCTTCCTGGCAAATAAAGTGCTGAAAGCCAGATATTTTGGTCAATACACCAGCTCCAAATCTGGTTAGCCAGTCTATCACAAGACTGTGACATAACTCCACCCATGTGGTTTACATATGCCACTGCTGTGGTGTTGTGAATCTGAGCTGCACATGCAGATCCCTCCTTGTAGAACAATAAGCTTTGAGCCCATACCAGGTGCCCAACAACTCTAAATAATCAATCCCTCTTAATTGAGGAAGCGATGTCTCATCCACATTCCATCTGCCTCCACAACTAGAAGACATATCTGTTGCACCCCAACCCAGTGCACTCACATCAGTCTGTAATATCAGTGACGGTATACGCATTCTTTAAATCAATGGTTGCCATATAATACCCTTTGGACACTAGATGTTTGCCCGTGGTAAAGTTCTCCATTTTGAAATGCCTATAACAAACAAATTTGTTCAAATTCGATAAATCCAGAATAATTCTACATCCCCCAGTCTTTTTAGATCTGGGAAATATACTTGACAGAAATAGTTGACTTTGATAGACAGAAGGCTCAATTACCCCTTCTTATGTAACGACTGAATCTCTGCTTGAATAAGCACATTTTCCTCATCTGAAAAATAAGTTAACGACTAGGAAAATGTTGATTAGGTAGACTGTCATAGTAAAATCCAATTTTTCACCCCTTCAATACACTAAGTATGAACAAATCTGATGTCAACTGCTGCCATTGTTTGAGAACAATTTTAACCTTCCCCAATTTGAACAGGAACATCAGTTAATTCATCGTCTGTCAAATGGTATATTCCTTACCAGCATCTTTCCTTGCGGCCTTGTTGTCCTCGACTTCTTGTAGAGAACCTTTTTTGCCTTGCTTCCAGCTGGCTTAATGAGGGCCATGGTTATAACAACCTCATAACAGTCTTTGACCCTTTTTGCAAGGTTACCACCAAACAACAGATTTCGTGGTGGTACACTGGTCGGTTTGCACAACTCGCCAAATTCGGGTTAGCACTGGCCTAATAGCGGCCCTCCTGACATTATTAATTTCAAAATGCATTACAAAGGAGTCCCAGTTCATCCTGGTGTGCTTCAACCATATCATTTGTATCAATAACTTTCCCCACAGCTGTAAAACCTGCTTACAACAGTTTAAGCACTTTTTTAAAACTTCATCTCCTGGGCCCTAGCAGGCAAACCCATCTATGCAAATTTGGTGATTAACCACCGGTACCTTCAGGAGATCACAATTAACAGGAGCTTTATAGTTTTTTGCTACTTCATCCATAGCTAGCTCCTGTAACTGGTGGGAGAGCATATACTGAATGGCTTCGGCCAATTCTACATCAATCGCCTTTCCTGCCTCTCTACACTCAGCAAACTTCCCAGCAATGTTCGGAATTACCTCCAACCGAACACCTTGCTCTCCCCCAGCATAGAAACAGTGTCAGTAAACGGCCCTGATAGAACATCCTCCTCACAGGCAGGATAGTTCTGCAGCCCTGAAACAGGTGCTGCTAGCACAAGCTCTCCATCAACCTGGCTTGGGCACCACTCCTCCTCAAGGAGCTGGAACATCCTCCTCACAGGCAGGATAGTTCTGCAGCCCTGAAACAGGTGCTGCTAGCACAAGCTCTCCATCAGCCTGGCTTGGGCACCACTCCTCCTCACGGATCTGGTCCCTGTCGAGCATTCTTTTGTAATAGAATCTCGACGTGGGAGAGCCGTGAACAAACGGACTCTCCTATGGAGGGTATAACCTCCAGGCCCGACTCATCTACGGGCCACAGAGACTTGCCAGTGGCCTTCCGCCCTACTGTGCAAGCCTCCACTGCCCCTTGGCAGTGGGTCCGCAACCACTGGCTGTGTAGCCAGCACCGGACCAGGTGTACCAGACGGGCCTCCATCCTCAACACTCTCCTGGTCACTCTTCTTTCTACCCCCGGAGCGCCTCGCCGACACCTTCTTCACTTTCTGCAACATATCTACTCCCAACCGTCGCAGAAAATGACCTGTGGTAAAGTATTTCAACAAACCTTACCTCCGTTAAAACTTGTTAACGAAAACTGCAGATGCTGGAGAATGGAGGGTGAAGTCTGAAGAAGGGTCTCGACCCGAAACGTCGCCCATCTCCTTCACTCCTTAGATGCTGCTGCACCCGCTGAATTCTCCAGCTTTTCGTGTAACCTGTTTAAACTTACCGCTCGGAGGAGCGCTGCTGCTCCAACCGTTCCCGACTGCACCAGCGTCTGACGTCATGACGCATCAACTTCTGTACGGGCTTCTATTCACGTAGTCACTCACGTGACTCCGAAGTAAAATCAGTGCATATGAAGGGTCCCAACTTGAAACATTAATTGACCATTTCCCTCCGTGAATGCTGTTCCACTGTGTAACTCACTGTGTTGCTCCAGCGGAATATTTGTTGCTCCATAAACCAGTTCCAAAATTGACTTTCTTCATGCTGAGTCCAAGCTCAAGATTTTGACATAGCTATGTTATGACAAATTCATGTTTTGATGTGCTTCTTGATTCAACACACAGAAAGCAAAGATCTGTGTAAATAGCCCTAATGGAGATTGAATGAATGAATACTTTATTGTCAATGTGACAAGTCACAGAGAAATTCTTTGCCTGCATACCCAAGGTATGCAAATAGTTGCCACACAAAGGGCGCAGACAAAGTTACAAAGTATCCTGCGCCAGGCCCACCTTTGTTTCAACCCCCCACCCCCCACCCCCACCCTCTCCCTCAAGATGGTCTCCCCACGTCGGGTCCTCCTTTGTTTTTCCCTTTCATGTGGTTATTAATCCATGTCAAGGGAACAGGTTTACCTGTCGATGGTCCAAGATCAAAATGTTCTGTTTGGTTTAGTAACAGGAGTTTAAAATGCACTAGTTAGAGCAGTTGCCTAAACTCATACATGGATGTAAACAATAGGTACAGGAGTAGGCCATTCGGCCCTTCGACCAGCACCGCCATTCAATATGATCATGGCTGATCATCCCCAAACAGTAACCCATTCCTGCCTTCTCCCCATATCCCCTGACTCCGCTATCTTTAAGAGCCCGATCTAGCTCTCTCTTTACAGTATCCAGAGAACCGGCCTCCACCACCCTCTGAGGCAGAAAATTCCACAGACTCTCAACTCTGTGTGAAAAAGTGTTTCCTTGTCTCCGTTCTAAATGGCTTACGCCTTATTCTTAAACTGTGGCCCCTGGTTCCTCCAACATGGGGAACATGTTCCCTGCCTCTAGCGTCCCCAATCCCTTAAATATCTAATATGTTTCAATAAGATCCCTTCTCATCCTTCTAAACTCCAGAGTATAGAAGCCCAGCCTCAAGTCAAGAGTCAAGAGAGTTTATTGTCATGTGCCCCAGATAGGACAATTAAATTCTTGTTGCAGCACAACTTAATATTGTAGGCATAAATACAGATCAGATCAGATCAGTGTGACCATCTACCATAGAATAAACATAAATAGTAAGATTAAATGAGAACTTACCAGTTTGAAGTTTGATATTTATTTAATGAGGAGTTACGTTGGTGATTACGTGAAGAACCCCACCAGTTCACATGCGTGTTAATCTTCAAAGCAGCAGTATGAAATCACAGATAACTAAAATCTAAGTTACCATAGTAAGATTAGCAATTTGAGAACTACCAGATGACCTTTGTGAGAGAGGGTTGGGCATGGAGGGCATGTAATCATCAACGTAACTCCTCATAAAATAAAGATCAAACTTCAAAATGGTAAGCTCTCATTTAATCTTACTATTTTACTTCGGAGTCACGTGAGTGATTCTGTGAAGGGTTCAAAGCCCTGTGATTTCAAGCCACAGATTCAAATCCCGGCGTCTCACTGCATCGATTGACTCAGGATGAGTGAATAATCAAAAAGCATTAAGCATGACATTGATTCAAATGTATTCATGCTTTACATTAATAAATAAATAAATAGCAACCCTTGTATCTCAGGGGAGGCTAAAGTGGACACAAAACAGAATGGGCAAATAGCCTGGGTCAGTAACCAGCCTATGGTAAATTTTTTTTTTTTTAAATTCAGTTGACTATCCTGCGGTCGCGAGGGTATGGTCGATGGGAAAGTCCATTGCCCTGGCCACTGACGTTGATGCTGCCCTGGTGGAATGAGATGTACAATTGTCAGTGTTAATACGTGCATAAACCAGAACCTGCTGCAGCCACCTTGAAATAGTCGAAACCAACCTTTCCTTGTGTGGTTGTTTGTCGCTTAATAAACAATGCTGATTCCACACTTCTTAGGATTCTGGTGGCCTTGATATAATATGGCAAGCCTGCCCTCCCACATAGATGTGAGTCCGTGGGGTATGCGAAATATGATCTTAAATCCTGCCACCACTGGTCTGCTCTGCTTGTGTAGATCAGAATGTAAAATATAATGGTACCTGCAGCCAATTCCATCCTATCTAGCCACAGCGCTTGCAATGTTTGTCCTTGTTGTGCTGATACTAGTGTCATGACTAAGGATGTAGCGGGAACCCCCTGTGAAGTATTGTTAACACATTTTCAATATCCAAACTGCATATCTTTGTAGCGGGAGAACTTGTGTCAAGATCTCTTTTACAACTCGGTATCCGGGGTTGAACCTGACAGAGTGGTTCCCGTTTGCTGCAGCTGTAGTGGCTCTATAACTGAATTATTGTGAAAGACCATTTAAGACTGTACTGGAAGATGCCAGTAATCTGTACCGTATTACATGTAACATTACCATTGAACAACTGCTTCCAATCCCCTCAATAGGAATGTACTGCTCTTTTGGTGCTATCCCTGCACTCTGCAGTGAGCACATTCATGGATTGATGTGACAACCTGAGCCGTAAGGCAGTCCATTCAGAATGTGTAAGTCAATAACAGTTTTGTTATGCAAAGACCGGTTTCCCGAAACACAGTTTGA
This sequence comes from Okamejei kenojei, assembly GCA_035221665.1. Lineage (NCBI taxonomy): Eukaryota > Metazoa > Chordata > Chondrichthyes > Rajiformes > Rajidae > Okamejei > Okamejei kenojei. The sequence goes on from CM069132.1 coordinate 39,678,134, forward strand.
ACCAGCAAAGTTTTCGTTTTTTAGAATAACCGTATAACCATATAACCATATAACAATTACAGCTCGGAAACAGGCCCTCTCGGCCCTTCCAGTCCGTGCCGACCATTTGTTTTCCCCTAGTCCCATCTACCTGCACTCAGACCATACCCCTCCATTCCCTTCACGTCCATATACCTATCCACTTTACTCTTAAATCCTTCCTATAACTAGGCGACCAAAATTGTACACCATACTCCAGAATTGGTCTTACCAATGCCTTGTACAATTTTAACATTACTTCCCTACTCCTATATTCAATGCTCTGATTTATAAAGGCCAGCACACCAAAGGCTTTCTTTACCACCCTATCTGCATGCGATTCCACCTTCAGGGAACTATGCACAGTTATTCCTAGATCCCACTGTTCCACAGCATTCCTCAATTCCCTACCATTTACCATGTACTTCCTATTTTGATTTGTCCTGCCAAGATGTAGCACTTCACACTTAACAGCATTAAACTCCATCTGTCATCTTTCAGCCCACTTTTCCAAATGGCCTAAATCTCTCTGTAGACTTTGAAAATCTACTTCATTATCCACAACACCACCTATCTTAGTATCATCTGCATACTTACTTATCCAATTTTCCACCCCATCATCCAGCCCATTGATGTACATGACAAACAACAGTGGACCCAACACAGATCCCCGAGACACCCCACTGGTCACCGGCTTCCAACCTGACAAACAGCCATCCACCATTACTCTCTGACATCTCCCATTCAGCCACTGTTGAATCCATCTTGCTACTCCATTAACACCCAAAGATTGAACCTTCTTAACCAACCTTCCATGGGGAACCTTGTCAAAGGCCTTACTGAAATCCATATAGACAACATCCACTGCTTTACCCTCATCAATTTCCCTAGTTACCGCTTCAAAAAATTCAAGAAGGTTTGTCAAACATGACCTTCCAGGCACAAATCCATGTTGACTGTTCCTGATCAGACCCTGTTTATCCAGATGCTTATATATATTATCTCTAAGTATCCTTTCCATTAATTTGCCCACCACTGACGTCAAACTAATAGGTCTATAATTGCTAGGTTTATTCTTTGAACCCTTTTTTTGTTCAAAGAATAGACCTAGCAATTATAGACCTATTAGTATATGGTTGTATTATTATGCCTGATGAAAGCAGACAACATGTACCGATATTCTATGTACCATTGAACCATACTTTCATAATACTTTGAGATCCAATACCTATTCTGTGTTGTCATCGATCTGAACTTGATGATACACCAGTGGCAGAGGATTAGGTAAACTATTACAGGATACTTTTACGTGATTGCCATGTGACTAATACATGCCACCACCGTAGCGTAGCAACTTGAAGTTGAGCATGTACATGCGCTCAATAGCCCTTTACCCATGGGGTGCATCTAGTGTATATATTTATTTTATACCAACAACTGAAGAATTGGCAACTCATGCAAATCTCAGTTACCTCCAACTAGAGATGATATTCGGAACTTCTCACCTTAGAGCTCTTAGCATCAGATTGTAATAACTGAATTCGACCGACCAAACTACTGGAGCAATGCTGAATACTGTTCGCTGCCGGCACATATGTGCTCCAGTATGTTCCATCGACCTCTTTAGAGCCTGGAGTCAGTTACATTTGACCTTTCGCACTCCCCTCCTCAGAGAGGCCAATTCGTAGGCGGCCCTAAACCACCGCTTTCCGCAGGCCACAGGCCACAGGATACCTGCTCTGATACGGCCCCATCAGGCACGTGCCGTGAATAATTACTCAGGGTAGGCAGTCAGTCGGCTTTTAAAAAAAAATCTTAAACCGCGCATGTGCAGATTGTTCTCTTCGTCAAAAATAAAAAATAAGTAACAATTCAATTTTCCCAAGGCTTCTCAATCTCCTTCATTTTTTAATTACTGAATGGGTGGGGGACGGAGGATGAAGGCAGGTGGAGAAATGGTGGGAAAAACGGGAGCACACCGGGACGTTGAATCAGTTGCCATCTTATTGAATGGCAATTTTCTGGAACGCGATGGATTGGAACGTTGCGTTTGCGGTGAATTTAAACCCATTATCAGCAGGAAAAATTCTGGGACATATGAGGACTAAATCACCGTTTCGCAACATGAAATATTGATTAAAGTCACCTAAAAAAGCAAGTGTATATGTAAAAATAAACAGCTTTCACTTACCTGTCCCCTACGTAAAATCGGTCCCCGTTGTCGGCGTTCACGGCATTAAGAGCTAATTTTTATTTTACTGCAGCGCAGAAATAGTCAGGTGATTAAAAAAAAAATTAACTTACCGGCAGTCGGAACGAATCTCCATAAATTAATCGCACTCCGAAAAAATATTATTCCGGATGGCAAGGGAAAAACACATTTTAACCCAGCCCCACCCCCCCTTAAAGGCGCCAAAGTCGCACACACGGCCAGCGGCAGAACGGCAGCACCGCAAAAGGTAAGTTTTGTAACATACCTAAATAAAGTATTTAAAAACATAAAGCACCAAGAAATGCACTTACCACGTTATTGGTACGTTAAGTCCATTCTTCACTCTTTGGATCCTAAGATACTATTAAAATAATGGCAATCCATATTTGAAAATCCCGCCAAAAAAAAATCACGCTGCGCATGCGCAGTAGGCCGCTGCGCATGCATAGTAGGCCGCTGCGCATGCACAGTACTGCAAAGGCAGAATTTCTGCTGCCTTCAGCTCCCCTTGAAACTGACGGCTCAGGCAGCGCTGACGACAAGTGGGCTGCACAGACCTTTCCGTGTTACAAGTGCTGCGGATGAAAGGCACGGAGAATTATGCCTACATAAGAGATCGATCTCTTAGATAGGCATAATTCTCCCATGCATTTACTATTTATATTTAATAATTGCCATTTCATAATTTTAGTCAGGGTAGGCAGTGCCCACCTTGCCTACCCTGACGGCACGTGCCTGAGCCCCATTGGACCTGTACCAGGATGGAACATTCTGCTGGGATGGCAACTTTGTTGTCAGGAAAGGGTACCTCTGACACGTGCCCTTCATCCCTTTTGGTATGCCCCACAGCCATACCCTGAGACTCAGCGTCAGCAGGATACTAACCCAACCTGGTCTCCGCCTCCAAGAGGGAGACATGAAGCAGCCCTGTCAACTGGCGCTGCTGGTGCGGCCTGCAGAGATGGAACATCTGGCTCAACCTTACCATCAGAGTCGGGGTCAGAACTATATGACCCATGGCACGCGCCTCATCACCCATGAGGGTGCTATCAAGCAGCTCTCTACTAGGTGATGCTGGCGCCTTTTGTTCAGGGAGGCACTGACACTCCTCCTGCTGGAGTGTGCCCTGCTGGAGCACTGTATGCAATAGTTGCTGCATTTGGGATAGTTGTTCAAATGCACTATCCAGCCCTGGTGGGGAATCTTCCCCCAACTCCGTGGGCCTATTATTTTGCTATCCAGCCCTGGTGGGGAATCTTCTCCTGATTCCGTGGGCCTAGCAGACATATGTGTTACCTTGAGCAACCCTGTCCCAGGCTCGTAGAGGCCGGCGCTTTTTCACATGAAGAAACCCTGTCCCAGGTGCTGCTGGCGCGGCTCTCCCATAGGCCGGCACTGTCACACCTGAAACAGCCCTGTCCCAGGCACTGCTGGCGCGGGTATCCCGTAGGCCGGCACTTGCACACATGAAACAGCCCTGTCCCAGGCACTGCTGGCATGGCTCTCCCATAAGCCGGTGCTTTCACACATGAAGCAGCCCTGTCCCAGGTGCTGCTGGCGCGGCTCTCCCGTAGGCCGGCACTGTCACACCTGAAACAGCCCTGTCCCAGGCACTGCTGGCGCGGGTCTCCCGTAGGCCGGCACTTGCACACATGAAACAGCCCTGTCCCAGGCACTGCTGGCATGGCTCTCCCATAAGCCGGTGCTTTCACACATGAAGCAGCCCTGTCCCAGGTGCTGCTGGCGCGGCTCTCCCATAGGCCGGCACTGTCACACCTGAAACAGCCCTATCCCAGGTGCTGCTGGCGCGGCTCTCCCGTAGGCCGGCGCTTGCACACATGAAACAGCCCTGTCCCAGGCACTGCTGGCGCTGCTCTCCCGTAGCCCGGCGTATTTACACATGAAGCAGCCCTATCCCAGGCGCTGCTGGCACGGCTTGTCCCATAGGCCCACGCTATTACAGTGTAGTCTCACTAATTTAATTTTGTAGTGTAGAGCTTCACCTGCGAAGGGATAAAAAGTACTATAGCATACATGCAAAAACTACCCTTATTATTAGAGAGAAACCCTTGCAGCCCGACTTGCCCAAGTCCAATAGGGCTGAATGAGTCCTCTCTTCCACAAATTTTACTCCCTGCCTGGGGACGAACGTGTCAGTGAGTCTCTGGCAATATACGCTTGCCACTCCATGGCATTCCCGTAGGCTGGAAGCCATTGACTGCCTTGTCAGTGGCTGCTTATCTCAAAACCCGAACTTTTACCGGCTATCCGCTTCCACGGTCGGATGGGGGTTTCCCCACAGCGCATAGCTGGCTCACTCGTCGGGTTCAGCAATAAATCTGGCAGGAAACCTCTATGAAGAAAGGCTCCTGCGTGAACAAAAACTCTGGTAAGTAAAAAGAAACTTACCTTCTAGGTTTAACTTACCGCCGGCAGGAGCGCTGCCCTGCCAGTCTGGTGCTAGCGCCAATGCGGCTGACGTAACTGACACGCATGAGAACTGGCGGGATTCTTCACGGAATCACTCACGTGACTCCGAAGTAAAATAAACAGATAAAGTGCAATAGGCTGTTATGTTCAGAGTTTATTTGAAGTTGTGTTTAATAGTCAGATGGCTGTGGGGAAGTAGCTGTTCCTGAACCTGGATGTTGCAGATTTCAGTGCTCCTGTACCTTCTACCTGATGGCAGCGGAGAGATGAGTGTGTGGCCAGAATGGTGTGGGTCCTTGATGATGCTGGTAGCCTTTTTAAGGCAGCGCCTGCGATAGATCCCTTCGATGGTAGGGAGGTCAGAGCTGATGATGGACTGGGCAGTATTTACAACTTTTTGCAGCCTTTTCCACTCCTGGACGCTCAGGTTGCCGTACCAAGCCACGATGCAACCGGTCAGCATGCTCTCTACTGTGCACCTGTAGAAGTTGGAGAGAGTCCTCCTTGACATACCGACTCTCCGTATTCTTCTCAGGAAGTAGAGGCGCTGATGTGCTTTCTTTATGATTGTATCAGTGTTCTGGGACCAGGAGAGATATTCGGAAATATGCACACCCAGGAATTTGAAGTTCTTGACCTTTTCCGCCATTGACTCGTTGATATAAACTGGAATGTGGGTCCCCATCCTACCCCTTCCAAAGTCCACAATCAGTTCCTTGGTTTTGCTGGTGTTGAGAACCAGGTTATTGTGCTGGCACCATTTGGTCAATCGGTCAATCATACTTCTATACTCGTCCCCATCAGTGATATGTCCCACAACAATGGTGACATCAGCGAACTTGATGATGGAGTTCGCACTATGTCCGGCTATGCAGTCATGAATATAAAGTGAGTACAGCGGGGGCTGAGCACGCAGTCTTGAGGTGCTCCCGTACTGATTGTTATCGAGGATGACACATTTCCACCAATATGGACAGACTGTTGTCTATGAATGAGGAAGTCGAGGATCCAATTGCAGAGGGATGCGCAGAGACCCGACCTGAGAGCTTGGTAACCAGCCTCTCCATTCTCTCAGCATATGACAATCCCACCATCCCGGGATTAACCTTGTAAACCTACGCTGCATTCCCTCAATACAAGAATGTCCTTCTTCAAATTAGAGGACCAATACTGCACACTGCACATAATACTCCAGGTGTGGTCTCACTAGGGCCCTATATAACTGCAGAAGGATCTCTTTGCTCCTCCTCATCCTTGATACTGCTAAACTGGAGACCAGGAAAGAGAAGAACAAATAACGACAATAATTTAAAATGTTGCCGATATTAGACTGTTTCTTTTCATACCTCTTTATCAATATCTTCTCACATGAAAAACATGATCCAATTATTTAAATCTCAAACTGTACAAACAGCTCAATCAATTCCTGCTGATCACAGGATTCCTTGAACATATAGAAGAATAAATTGACAAATCATATCAAAATCAACCAGATACTTTTCCTACGATAATTGAAATTAGGTAGAAGGAGAAACAAAATCGAGACATCATGAGATCAGATAGAGTGGACAGGAGTTTATCACAGTCAATGAAAAGGAAAAGCACTGTGAGTGATGGCATGGAAAATAATTTGAAGTACATACTCGAGGGATTGATGAATAAAAGGGGCTCATCTTGGATGTTCTGTCTGGGCAGATAAAGCTTAGATTTTCCTCAATCAAACGATCAACAAATTAAAAAGGAACTCTCTTGGGTCAAGAACGTTAGAGGGGAAATTGTTGTGCAAGTAGAAGCTGTTTTTCGATAAAGCTTTCTAAATGATTACTCATATTCTTTAAGATGAACAGAAAAACATATGCTCAAGTCTCCATTTTAACTGCTGATGGTAAGTAAGGGCAGTGTTGAACTTGTATCATTATAATCTACATTCTTCTCCAGGCATACAACTCTTTGTGATCCTCTAATTCCAGCCTCTTGTGCTTCCCCGATTTGTCTGGCTCTGGAATTTCCTTCCTAAACATTTCTAGTTGCCCCTCCTCTCCTTTTATGAGACAACTTATTTAAACCAACCTTGTTGAACAAGACATTTGTTCGAATCTAGCTTGAAAATGCTCTAATGAAATTAACTTTGCACATTTGCGTAGATTGAATATACCATATATTGTTGCTGTTTTGTTAGTGCCAGCTAAACTGAGACTGTTTGGTACGTGGTCCAGTTAGTCTTTCCAGCTTTGCCCAAAATACTCCAGTTCTATAACCTGACAACAATTGGGTAACAAATTGTACAAGCTACATATAAGAGAAAAATAAACCTAATATTCGGCTATTGACCTGAATATTGACCACCGAGGTCGAAGGTTCTCCTTAATCTAAATTTGATTATATTTTCTCAATATCAGATGGTAGTAAAATTTAGTCTAAATGCTCAATAATTAAAATATTATTTGTTCCATTTCTGTGGTTGAATGATCACTTAATAATCATTGTTTAGCATTTTAACTGAAGACCAGTTATTCGGTTAACTGGTTAGATAGATGAAGTGTTACTGGAGGATAGATAATTTGTTGCTACTGAACATGGGGCTCATGACAATTCTTGTGTGTGTTCTGCAGTGTAGCAACTGATATCAGATAGGTGGATAGAATATTCACCATCTATTATTGCTTAACTGATTGATATAAGAGAACCATTGAGAATCACTAAAGTCAATATAATCCTAAAATACATCCCAAGATAATTCACAAAAAAACAACCCACACTTCAATCCTTCAACAAGACCTTGGTTTTGCCACAAAGTGAATTTTATGATCTGTTTTGATTTATATTCTTGGGGGCTTGGAAAAGGTGTACAGAACAAACACAAAATTATTTTTCATTTTACATTCTATTTATCCCAATAGGTCTGAAAAGTGAGTGTAATGTAGCTATGATGCAAATTGTTCAATAAAGGGGCTTGAGTTGATTATTTCCTTTTTAACAGCTGAACATTACTAAGGCAGCATGCTGGTGTAGATTTAGAGTTGCTGCCTTAGAGCACCAGAGTCTCGGGTTCGATCCTATATGTTCTCCTCATGACCTGTGTGGCTTTTCTCTTTTCTCTGGTTTCCTCCAACACTCCAGAGACGTGCGGGTTTGTAGGTTAATTGGCTCAGTAAAAATTGTAAATTATCCCTAGTGTGTGTTGGATAATGTTACTGTGTGGGGATCGCTGCTCGGCGTGGACTCAGTGGGACGAAGGGCCTGTTTACGCACTGTATCTCTAAACTAAACTATACTAAAATTACTGGGAGCAACAAAGGATGAACTTGGTTTAACGTTAGGTAGTTCTTCTCTTCCTTGAGAATAGTGAATTTGGGGAGCAGATTATCAACCAGAGCAGTAAATTATAATAGTAAGATTAAACGAGAACTTACCAGTTTCAAGTTTGATCTTTATTTTATGAGGAGTTACGGTGAGCGATTACGTGAAGAAGCCCCGCCAGAGCGCCTGCGCGTCAATCTTCAAAGCAGCGGCGTGAAATCACAGTACCTACAGTCGAAGTAATATAGTGAGACTCAGAAGACTAGAACTACCAGATGATCTTTGCGATTATGAGGGCTGGGAGCGGAGGGCATGTAATCGCTCACCGTAACTCCTCATAAAATAAAGATCAAACTTCAAACTGGTAAGTTCTCATTTAATCTTACTATTATACTTTGGAGTCAAGTGAGTGATTCCGTGAAGATTTCAAAGCTCTGTGATTTCATGCCGTAGATAGAGTTCCATACGCACACTGCTTCGGTTGACACAGGATAAACAAATAATGTATTGAACATTGTTTAAACTATACAATGAACGTCTTAACCAACAAAAGAACAGTAATAACCCCCCTTTCGCAGGGGAAATTACAAAGGAGAACTCAAACAGAACCCAAAACAGCATGCCCAAATCCTTCCATTGCGGGGACAGGTTTATCATAAATCATGAAAAAGATTCCTTTACTGGACCACCCTGCGGTGAGGATTTGGTCTAAAGGCACGTCCTGCGCCTTTGCTGCGAACGTTGATGCTGCCCTGGTGGAGTGAGATTTAAACACATCAGTGTCTACTCCAGCATAATGCAAACCCGTTTCGGCCATCTAGGAATGGTTTGTACTGACACCTTTGTAAGAGGTTTTTTGTGGCTGATGAGCATTGCTGTTTCAGAGCCTCTGAGACTTTTGAGGACCTTGATATATTGACTCAGGTGCGTAACTACACATAGTCTCAGGTCAACGGGGTATACTTTAAGCTTATTTTGGTTCCAGCCACCCCTGGCCTGCTTTGTTTGATTAGATCATAGACATAAAACGTAATATTATCTACAGAAGAATGCATGCTGTCCAGTCGTAACTTTAGCAATATCTGGACACATTGCTCTGACACTAGCATGAGCATGACCACTTTGAGCGTTAACTTCTGGAAAGGCGGAGATGTAATTGGAGCCCATTGCCGAAGCAATGTGAGAACTATGCTCACATCCCAGATTTCCGTATATCTGGGTCTGGGAGGGTTTTTGTTAAAATACCTCTCATGAATAGGCCACCAATAGATGAGGTCCGACAGAGTGTTGTCCGGACCCTTGCCCTAAATAGGAGGACAATGCACTCCGAGCACTATTAATGGCACTATAGCTTAACTGCTCATCAAAATCAGTGGCTCCCCATCCCGAAGCACTCACATCAGTTTGTAAACTGAAGGTTATTGAGTCAGAATGTCTCTAGTACATCGTGAGACATTAGTTAACCACAACCGCAACTTGGCGATAGCTTCGGCTGACAACTGCATTGGTCTATTGAAATGACCTGCATGTTCATTTTGTGCTTGATGTTTAGCTCATTGCACATTCTGATAGTGCAGAGGTCCGAACTGTACTGCAGGGAAAAACCCGCCAGTAATTTACCAATAACACTGGTTACTCATCGGATGGAGGGTTGTTGTTCATCAACCAGATTCCTACAGGCCTTCATAATTTACAGTTTTGGCCGTAGGCAAAGTAACTGCCATGTTAGTTCACTCAATGATGAACCCCAAATAGGCAATCATTCTAGATGGTACTAATTTGGATTTAATTAAATGGGTGAAGAACCTAACCTCTCAAACAGGTGTTTGGTAACTGAACTCAATTCCTCAGCTGCTTCCTGAGTTTTACCTATGTTCAGAAACATCATCCAAGTATGCCATTACAATGCGATTCTGAGCGCGGAGTAGCCTTGATACTGGTTTCAACAATTTTGTAAATAACCTAGGGCTGAGGTTAACCCTTTTTGCAAAACGTTTAATTGCCACAGCCGTCTCATCCAACTAAATTTCAAGTATCTACAGTATTGGTACTGAATAATATGCATCTTTCAGATCTATGGTTGCCATATAACACCCTTTTGATACCAGTTGCTGAGCAGTACTGAACGTTTCCATAAAAAAAATGTTTATACTGGACCTAAGAGTCAAGTCCAGACACACACTGTCGTTCTTTTGCCTGGGGAATAAAGGACACACATTGTTGAGGCTGATATGCCGTCCTTTCCATTACTCCTTTTTTGGAATAATATTCCAATTTCATCATTCACCTGTAGAGTTTCTGGTATTAAAAACCCAATACCCGACAAGGTGTATTTTGTATGGGTGGATGTACTTCCGAGATAAACCCCATTCGAGACCCCCGGATACAGTCCAGTATGAATAGATCTGAGGTTATGCAGCACCATGTATCATAGAACAATTGCAACCGACCCCCGACCAGTGACTGACCTCTAGAGGATATATCCTGGACCAGTCCAGTACTTGTACCTCCATGGTTGCTGGATTCCTCAGTCTCCTGGCCCTGTTTGGGGTGTGCATTAGAGCGTGCCAATGTTTTGGTCCCTAGGTAAGGGATGTATCAGATATTAAACTGATAAGAACAGATGCTACACTTGATCTTAGCCATAACCCTGAACAGCGATACGTGTAGCTGGGGTCACTCGGCTTAGTCCTTGACCTGCACCATCGTCTCTAGTTTGACTACCCCTTCCCGTTCTGAAAGGGTATGGTTTTTGAGGCGGCATCCTGGTCTCAGGATGAGTTTTGATGAGGCCGATTGTTTTTGCCTCATCATCCAGGTCTTTTCCTGGATATTGGAGGATCTGCGCAAGGCTGTGAACCGTGGGCTGAGCGCAGGCTTGATGGCTATTTCGTGAATAATTTATTGGTGTACAATTTTGGTCGCCTAATTATAGGAAGGATGTCAACAAAATAGAGAGAGTACAGAGGAGATTTACTAGAATGTTGCCAGGGATCCAGCAACTATGTTACAGAGAAAGGTTGAACAAGTTAGGTCTTTATTCTTTGGAGCGCAGAAGGTTAAGGGGGGACTTGATTGAGGTCTTTAAAATGATGAAAGGGATAGACAGAGTTGACGTGGATAAGTTTTTCCCATTGAGGGTATGGAAGATTCAAACAAGAGGGCATGACATGAGAATTAAGGGACAGAGTTTAGGGGTAACGTGAGGGGGAACTTCTTTACTCAGAGGGTGGTGGCTGTGTGGAATGAGCTTCCAGCAGAAGTGGTGGAGGCAGGATCGATTTTAACATTTAAAAGTAAAGTGGATAGATATATGGACGTGAAGGGAATGGAGGGGTATGGTCTGAGTGCAGGTAGATGGGACTAGGGGAAAACAAATGGTCGGCACGGACTGGAAGGGCCGAGAGGGCTTGTTTCCATGCTGTAATTGTTATATGGTTATATGGTTACACAACAGGGTCCATATCCTGCTGTGTTTTGATAGTGGTGCCCTTGTAGCATTTGCCCAAACGCCATTATTCCTGCTCCAACCAGTTTTAGGACTTTCTGCAGCCTCAACTCATACGTCCTCATGATTCACCCCTTTAGAGCGATGCACAGTTAACAGGTGTCTGATATCTCTTGCGAAGTTTCCTCTATTATGGAGTCCTGGAGCTGGTGAGAGGCCATATAATTAAATTGCTGGCCAGATTGTCATCCATGGCTTCACCAGTTCCAAATTTTGGTATGGCAAATTTGCTGGCCAAATCCGGCACACTTGGAGCATAGTTCATGTGCTTTGGTGTATGCACATAAGCAGTGACACCAAACTTCAGGGCAGATTCATACTGCCCTGGCTCTCCTGGCTCATGCTCATGGGAGGCATCATGCTGCCCTTAAAAAGGCGCTGCTGTTATGGGTCCCCATGCAGACTCGTAAGCATATTATCCTTCATACGTGTACAGCTCTTTGCTATACGGACCTCTGCTAGAGGTTGCTACTGAAAGCTGCTGGGGACCCTGGGGTATAAAACCCCGGCTGGAACACCTACTGGTTGATCATTTTATCTATGGAAGGGGAAAAGTCTTTCTGGCCTCACGCATCAAAGTTGACAGGCCTGGACAATTTATTCTTGGCCTGCCTCCCGACAGGACTGGCCACAGTGCTCCAAAGCACCAGAGTTGCTGCCGCTGGCTGAACTGCCGGCGGCTCTGAAGTCGGCGTCTCAAAGCCGGTGTACACCCGCTGACCGCAGCCCCGCGGGTAAGTTTTACTCTATAGGCGACACACTCGCCTTATTTTCTCTGATAATATTTTTTCATTTGGAAGCGTCCCTGCTGGCTCCTTACAGGACCTAGTAAACCACAGAAGGTTTAAAACACTTACCTGCGGGCGTTTTACTTACCGCTGGTGGAGCTGCGCTCTCCAACCTGTCGGTGCGCCAAACGCGTCTGACGTAATGATGCGCAGGCGCTCTGGCGGGGCTTCTTCACGGGATCACTCACGTGACTCCGAAGTAAAAGTAACTGAGTTCATTTATTGATGAGATGAAGCTGCAGTTTGAGTATGGATCACATTATGCAGCAGAGAAGTGTTTTTTCCATGTTGTTCCAGGCCAGAGTAGATTCCTGGGCTTCGAAAAGCATACTTTTGCTGATGCTGACAATTTAAAATAAAATCTAAAAATGCTGGAAATATTCAAAATCCCAGGCAACATCCGTGGAAAGGGACTGTGTTGACCTTTCAGGTTAATAATCTTTCATCAGATCTGGAAATAGTTTCAAAAGTGTCAGTACTTCCTCCTCTTTGAATCTCATAGTTTCCATGCTACTCTACTTTTTTCCCCTTACCTCACAGAGTTCAATATACTTCTCCTTGGTGAATACCGAAGAAAAGAAATTGTTCAATATCTCCCCCATCTCTTTTGGCTCTGCACATAGCTGTCCATTCTGGCTCTCTAATGGTCCAATTTTATCCCTCCTTATCCTTTTGGTATTAATATAGCTGTGGAAACCCTTTGGATTTACTTTCACCTTTCTTGCCAAAGCAACCTCATATCTTATTTTAGCCTTCCTAATTTCTTTCTTAAGATTCTTTTTACATTCTTTATACTCCTCTAGCACCTCATTTACTCCAGGCCTCCTATAATTATTGTAGATATCTCTCTTTCTTCGAAACAAGTGTCCAATTTCCCTTGAAAACCATGGCTCTTTCCAATTTTTACTATTTCCTTTCAACCTAACAGGGACATAAAGATTCTGTACTCTTACAATTTCCCCTTTAAATGTCGTCCATTTCTCTTCTACATCCTTCCCATAAAACAAAGTGTCCCAATTCACTCCTTTTATGTACGCATCTGGCTCATTAATAGGATTTTGCCTATTTTGCTGTTTTCTTCCAGCTTGTGGCCAGGCTCAGAAACAACACACCAAGATTCCCACTCCTCACTGCTTATTAATAGGACATCTAATAACATCACAATTCCAGATGGCTACAAAATGTGATTTAATCAACAAATAACTGAAGCCATTATTCTCTGCAATCCAGAAATTTCACTCATGAATTTAGTTTAGTTTAGAGATACAGCGCGTCTCACTTGGTCCACACCAACCAGCGATCCCCTTACACTAGCACCATCCTGCACACTGGGGAAATGTATAATCTTTACCAAAGCCAATTAACCTACAAACCTGCACGTCTTTGGAGTTGAGGTGACTTCTGCCTGCCCTGACCAAAGAATGCCAACTCAGGTCCTGTTACTGGTCACTTAATACATCCTTCCACACAGCACTCAGTCAATCATAAAACAAGTATACATTTGATTATTCTGTCGGGTGTTGCCCTGACTTTAATCCATCTCCACTGTATTTACAACTAATATTGTTCAGAGAACATAAGGGGAAAATAACATATTTTATTATTTTATATGTAGAAGGGTCCCAACCTGAAATGTGAGTCTGAAGAGGGGTCCCGACCTGAAACTTCACCGATCCATGTTTTCCAGGAATGCTGCCTGAACCGTTGAGTTACTCAAGCACTTTGTGTCTTTTTTTGTATACCAGCATCTGCAGTTCCTTGTTCCTATATTTTGTTTACTGTTCTATGACTGTTCTTCAGGATTTGTCACAGCGGTATCACAGAGATTGTAGACTGATCCAAGGTTATATAACTTCAATTAAACTTTGCGTCCTCTCTCTCCCCGTCCCTCCTCCACCCTAGTCGTACTAGTTTAACTGTCATCCTGTTGAGTTTCACTGTCTGTATAACTGTTTATCACCTAGCCCACAGACAACAATGGAACATTATGGGCTCCACATTTCCCGGATCATTGTTACTTTTCGCATATCTTTCATCATTTGTTCTATGTCTCTTTACATCACCGTCTATATCTCTCGTTTTCTGTTCCTCTGACTCAGTCTGAAGAAGGGACTCGACCTGAAACGTCCCCTACTCCTTTTCTCCAGAGGGGTTGCCTGACCCCTGAGTTCCTCCAGCTTGTCGGGTCTATGTTTGGTTTAAGCCAGCATCTGCAGTTCCTTCCTACACATTATATCTCAACCCTATTGGAAATGCCAGGCAACGTGTCACTCATGGGATGTGTATCAGTGTCATGCTAAGTACTCTCTGAGTTTTGAGCAAGATATACATAGGGCAGGAATGCCTAGGTCATGTATTTCCCATTGACTATAGAGTAGCTGGAAATGGCAGGATTTCCAGCACTTTTACTGCCTACAATGCAAGTCCACGATTGAAAGTCCTAGTCCTAGTCCAGACAAAACTCAACAGAAAACATCTCCAAGTCAAACTTCCAACCTCCTAAATCAATTTCCAATTGGCAACACCATGCAGTTTCCAATTATGCAATTTGTTGGCTGAACCATCAGTATTTTCACTGTATATTTCTAGGAATGTTAGCGCTACATGAAAACCAAGCCTTAGTCATAAAACACAGATGAGTGGGAAAACAGAGAAGAAAAGTGTACAAGAAGGCCGATTAATTATAAGGAAAAAAACTGAATTCTGTTTAGCTGTGCACCTACAAATCTCCCCTAGAGAATGAACACCACAAACTTTGATGCTGACTGCAGACAATATTAAAGACAAAAAGCAGAATTTTATCTTAAGTAATCTTTCAAGTGAAAGATTTAATAGAAACGTAAGGAGTAACTTTTTCATTCAGTGCGTGTATAGAATGAGCAACCAGTGGAGGTAGTTGAGGCAGGGACTATAAAAACATTTAAAAGACATATGTATAGGGACATGGATAGGCAAGGTTTAGCGGGATATCGGCCAAAGATGGGCAGATGGGTAAATGTCAGAGAATGATGTGTCGAATGCAGGATGGGGCATCTTGTTGGAATGGACAAGTTGGGCAGAAGGGCCTGCTTCCGTGCTCTATGACTCGATGACATAATTATGTTTAGGTTTTGGATTTTGAGAGTATAATTTAGGATTCAATGTACTCAAACCTGCCAAAAGGATTCTCAAATACCTTATACACAAGTGGAAAATATACAGCATTGACAAAAGGCAAACAAGGTTATTAGAGTTTTTCAATGGTCAAAACAAATGGGGGGAAAATAACACTCTCACTGAATCTATTAAAGGGAACAACAGCACAAAACTCTCAACTAAAGGTATAGTTTTTCTTGTTTGATTTAGGACTGTTTCGGGATTAGAAGTATGACAAACTTGGCAATTTTTTAAGTTTTTGGAAATAATTGTTTTGACATCATTCATTCTCCTCCTCTGCCACCCATACTTTCTAAACGGGCATTTTGATGTGGTACACAGGTCACTAAAATTAAGGCAATATGGTTAGAATAGGCATAATAATGGAGGCACAAGAGGTTGCAATGCTGGAACAAAAAAGCCCCCTGGACACTTTCCTCTCTAGGACATCCAAATCTGAGGTCCTTTTTCTGCAGAAAAGGTGGTTCTCTCCATTTCCTGCAGTAGCCAATGGAGCCCCCACCCATGTCCCTTCTGTACGCCTCATTTCTGCCTTCCTCCACCCTCCCTCGTATACAGAGCAGGTACACAATCCCCATGGTTTTTACCTTTCAGCCCACTAGTCCATCCGCCGCATAATTCTGACATTTCCCTCCAGCTTCAACACAGTCCCACCACCAGTCATATCTTCCCCTCCCCATATACTTCAGCTTTCTGCAGAGACCATTCTCTCCATAAATCTCTAGTTTCATTTACCCTCCTCCATTACTTTCAGCTGGAATTGCAGCATATGCATCACCTGTCCCTATATTTCCACCCTCACTTCCATTCAGAGACGTGAATAGCCCGTCCTGCTGATAGAGGCTTTCATGCATGTCCTACAAACCCGTCAATTGTATTCGGTACTCCTGATGTAGCCTTCTCTATATTGATCAGTCCAAGCTTCGCCAAACACTTGAGCTCTGTCTGCAAGGGTGAGCTGGAGCTCCTGATTGTATGCCACTGAATCTCTTTTCCATTCCAGTACTAACCTATCGGTCCTCAGCCTCCTCTATTGCCAGAGTGGGTCGCAGGTTCATGTTATAGGAGCAGAATTAGGTCATTCGGCCCATCAAGACTACACGGCCTTTCAATCAGGGCTGATCTATCTGTCCCTCGCAACGCCATTCTCCTGCATTCTCCCCATAACCCCTGACACCTGAACTAAGAATCTATCAATCTCTGCCTTAAAAATATCCATTTACTTGGATTCCATAGCCGTCTGTGGCAATTAATTCTAGATTCACCACCCTCTGACTAAAGAATTTCCTTCTCAGCTTCTTTCCAAAGGTACATCCTTTTATTCTGAGACTATGGCCTCTGGTCATAGACTCTCCCATTAGTCAAAAAATCCTCTCCATCCGCTCCTTTCACTATTTGGTTTCAACAAGGTCCACCCTCATTATTAAACTCTAGCGAGTAGAGGCCCAGTGCGGTCAAATGTTCATCATATGTTAACCTGCTCATTCCTGGGATCATCCTCGTAAACCTCCTCTGGACTCTCTCCATTTCCAGCAAATCCTTTTTCAGATATGGGGCCCAAAACTGCTCACACAAACTGGGAGAAGAGAACCTCATATTCCACTTTGCCTGCATAAAGATTGATTCCTTCAGTTCCAAAAAATGCCCACATCCCCTCCTTGCATTTCTCCCTCTCTTCCACAAATCTTTCTTTCCACCTTCCTTGCCCTGCATCGCCCAGCTCCTTTTTCTTCCTCCTCTGTTCATTCATCACCTACTCTAGCTGGAACCCTGCATGCACCCTCTCTTCCCCCCCCCCCCCCCCACCCCTTCACCCCCACCCTCCACCCTGTCCCATCTTCCCACCATTCAACCATCTGGTTCTACATTTCACTCTTCATTCTGACCCACCAAGTTTCTCCAGCACTTTGTTTCTTTTTCACAGGCATTGTAGTGCTTGTTATTTTTGTTCTGAATACACAATATATTCAGAATATGTTCTTGTACTTGAACTGCTGTGGCATTATTGGACTCTCTATCAGGGGGATATGAAATCAAGAGGAAAAAAACACATTGATCAATAGGACGCTATAACAAGAATGAAGGTTACTGTTATGATGGACATCATAAGAAGATAGGATTCTTCATTAGCAGTGGGAAACGGATCAGGTGAGTGCAGATTATCATAAGCTAAATAGCTATAGATTGTTTCCACTGGTCATGAGTGTGTTACAAAATAATAGCATAGAATAATAATAATAATTACAAATAATAATTAAACTGCTTAGAGAAAAAAAGCTAAGAGAATTAAAGAAAGCGAGGTCTGCATTCATAGAATGCCTTTCATTCCATCCCAAAACACTGATTTAAGCACACAGGGAGAGACAAGACAGCAGATGCTGAAATCTAGAGCAAATAATAAACTCTACTTCCTTAGAAGACTTAGAAAGTTTGGCATGTCCAAAACTATTCTCACCAACTTCTACAGATGCGTCGTAGAAAGCATTTTATCGGGATGCATCACAGCTTGGTTTGGGAATAGCTCCATCCAAGACCCCAAGAACTTGCAGAGAATTGTGGATGCAGCCCACCATCATGCAAACCAACCTCCCTTCTATTGACACCACTTATACCTCATGCTGCCTCGACAAGGCCAGTAGCTTAATCAAGGACAAGTCACTTCCTGGCCACTCCCTCTTCTCCCCTCTTCCATCAGGCAAAAGGTTTAGAAGTGTGAAAACGTACACCTCCAGATTCAGGGAGTTTCTTCCCAGCTGTCTTCGAGCAACTGAACCATTTACCACAACTAGAGTGCAGTCCTGAGCTACTATCTCTCTCGGACTATCTTTAATTGGACTTTACTAGCTTTACCTTGCAGTAAAGGTTATTCATGTTATTCCTTTTATCATGTATCTGTACACTGTGAATGGCTCAAATGTAATCATGTATCCAGACCAAACAGGGTTTATACCAAAGAGATACTCATTTAACAATTTGAGACGGCTGTCTAACATAATGTACTCACATAATACTGAAGAAGAACTAGCAATTATTTCATTGGATGCAGAAAAAGCTATCGATCAAGTAGCATGGCAATATTTATTCAAAGTATTGGAAAAATTTGACACGGGAGATAACTTTATTTCATGGGTAAAATTATTATATGATAAGCCGACGGCTAGAATACTGACTAATAATATATTATCCCCGAAATTCCAATTAGCAAGGGGCAATAGGCAGGGGTGCGCGTTATCGCCCCTGCTATTTGCACTAGTGATAGAGCCTTTAGCTGAAAGTATAAGAAGTCATCCGAATATTCATGGATATAATACCAAACGCTCAAATAATAAAATTTCATTATGCAGATGACATATTATTATATATTACAAATTCGCAAATTAGCATACCAAATATACTAAATTTAATAGAGGAATTTGGGTTTTTTTCAGGATATAGTATAAATTGGAACAAAAGCGAAATTATGACGATAAAACCTCAAGAGTCGACACATTTGTTGAAATTCCCTTTTAGAATTACAACAGAAAAATTTAAGTATTTGGGCATTCAAATTACTAGGAACTATAAATCATTACTTAACGCAAACTATATGCCTTTATTAACTAAATTAAATGGGTTGATTAAATTTTGGAAAACATAGGCAGAATAAATGCGATAAAAATGATCTTCTTACCACAAATATTGTACCTATTTCAATCAATACCAATATACTTACCTAAAAAATTCTTTAAAAAACTAGATTCTGATATTATAAATTTCATATGGGATTATAAATCACACAGAATTTAAAAAAAACAACCACTTGTGCAAATGTAAAGAATCAGGGGGACTGACACTCCCTAACTTATTGTATTATTATTGGGCAGTGAATATTAAAAATATAATCTACTGGTTGGACAGTTCTGCCCAACAGGTAGATTGGATAAGAATGGAGAAAGAGGATTGTTCCCCTTATAATATAGGAGCGATCCTTCTTTCCCCGATAAAACTGAACAATATAATATAAGAAGAATCCAATTATTCATAATATAATACGAATTTGGAAACAAATAAAACTAACTTTAAAATTAAGAAAATTATCGCTTCTTTCTCCAATAGCTAATAATCCTTCATTCAAACCATCCATTATTGATAAAACATTTATCCATTGGGAAGGAATAGGAATCAAAACGATGGGAGATATGTATGAAGGACATTATTGCCATAGAGGGAGTGCAGAGAAGGTTCACCAGACTGATTCCTGGGATGTCAGGACTGTCTTATGAAGAAAGACTGGATAGACTCGGTTTATACTCTCTGGAATTTAGGAGATTAAGAGGGGATCTTATAGAAACTTACAAAATTCTTAAGGGGTTGGACAGGCTAGATGCAGGAAGATTGTTCCCGATGTTGGGGAAGTCCAGGACAAGGGGTCACAGCTTAAGGATAAGGGGGAAATCCTTTAAGACCGAGATGAGAAAGACTTTCTTCACACAGAGAGTGGTGAGTCTCTGGAACTCTCTGCCACAGAGGGTAGTTGAGGCCAGTTCATTGGCTATATTTAAGAGTGAGTTGGATGTGGCCCTTGTGGCTAAGGGGATCAGAGGGTATGGAGAGAAGGCAGGTACGGGATACTGAGTTGGATGATCAGCCATGATCATATTGAATGGCGGTGCAGGCTCGAAGGGCTGAATGGCCTACTCCTGCACCTAATTTCTATGTTTCTATGTCTATGTCCATGAAAACTCACGCTAGTTGGTCCATGTAGTTCCTAAGAACGCAGCTATGGACTGTCTGGGCCAGTTGCTTTCCGTGGGCTCACTCTCAAGAAGGCCGATCTTCTCACCTGTATTTACTGAGGAAAAGGTCATGAAGCTGGGGAATTCAGGGAGGAAAACAGTGATATCCTGCAAAACATATCAACATTATGAAATAGTAGGTGCTGTTGGGGTTGAGATACATTAATATAGATAAATCAGCAGGGCCTGAACAAATGTATCCTGAAGAAATGAAGAATACATGTACACATTTTTTTCCCCTTCATTTTTGGTGGCTTATGATTAAATAAAACAGCTCAGCTTTATCGCATGATGTTGAGAGGTCTGATTTATTTAAGTACACTATTTTTGATTCATAAAAATCTGTTTGAAATAAACTTATGACCCCAGAACACAGTGGGTTAAATGTGTAGCAAATTACTAGGCAGCAAAATATCAAAACAAAAATTGAAATGTAGTCAGTCACTTCATTAAATGCTAACTACAGAAAAAAGGCATGTGTTGCCGCCTCATTGCCCCTAGTGCCAATTAATAAAGAAATAAGGAAATAAACCTCAAGGATCACGTTTCTAGACAGCCAAATATTAAGATATTTGCACATCTCCAAATATTGACAGTTCTACTGATGCTGTAAGATGCTATTAGCAGATAAAATTGGTGTCCTTTATTATTTGCACCATATTAAAATAAGTTGTTTCCAGAGCTCTGATATCCCACAGGCACCTTTGATGCTTCATATATTTTCCACTCCATTAATGTGTTGCAAAGTGTGTGACACTAAAACCCAGTGGATTGAAACGGCAAAGCTCGAAACCTGCTAGCATCATTTGTCAATTCTTGAGAAGGATTACAATTGGAATAATAAACATGTGGCAGAAACTCAAGACAGCCAGTTAAGGATGGTGTGGATAGTCCCAAAATTTATTTTTTTATCTCAATAACATTATTTCTTAGGGCACAACTAAGTTAAAATGTTTCAGCGGATCAAGAGTATTAGTAAATATATCCTCCTGCAAATAACAATGTGCAAATATCCTTTTGAGTATTTGCATATACCAAGTATTGCTACATCCAGGAAAATATATTGCGAGTTGGATTTAATTGGATTTGAAAGAAGACTCTGGA
Organism: Okamejei kenojei; assembly: GCA_035221665.1. Lineage (NCBI taxonomy): Eukaryota > Metazoa > Chordata > Chondrichthyes > Rajiformes > Rajidae > Okamejei > Okamejei kenojei. The sequence goes on from CM069132.1 coordinate 39,699,425, forward strand.
CAACAAAGTCTGGGGAGTGCATTTCCACACTATTATTAGATTTTTATCGGCGAGGGCAAGTTCATCCGAAGGGGCTGTTTCCGTGGTGTATAAGTTCATATGTTCATAAATTCTAGGATCAAAATTAGGCCATCAAATCCACTCTGCCATTTAATAGTAAGATTAAATGAGAACTTACTAGTTTGATCTTGATTTTATGAGGAGTTACGTTGGTAATTACGTGAAGAAACCCGCCAGTGCGCGTGGGCATCAATCTTCAAAGCAGCGGTATGAAATCACAAATAACAATTATCGAAGTGATATAGTAAGATGAGCAACTTGAGAACTACCAGATGACCTTTATGAGAGAGGGTTGGGCATGGAGGGCACGTAATCACCAACGTAACTCCTCATAAAATAAAGATCAAACTTCAAACTGGTAAGTTCTCATTTAATATTACTATTTTACTTCGGAGTCACGTGAGTGATTCCGTGAAGGGTTTGAAGCTTTGTGATTTTATGCCGCAGCTTCAAATCCCGGCTTCTCACTGCATTGACTCGGATGAGAAATAATGCATTAGTGTTGGCATTGCATTTAAATGCAATAACAATTTTTATTTGAAATAACAAAAACAACAGTACCCCTCTAACCCAGGGGGAACTTTAAACAGAACTTAAAATCGTGTTGGCAAACAGCCCCGGATTGGCAATCGGCCAATGGTAGAAGTTTTGAAACATCAACTCACTTGATCACCCAGCAGCTGCCAAAATATGGTGCCACATCCATTGCCCTGGCCACTGACGTAGCTGCTGGCCTAGTGGAATGAGATGTGAACACATCAGTGTTAATACCTGCATCAACCAAGACTTGTTTCAACCACCTCGTGATAGTCTGAACTGACACTCTCTTATGTGGCTTTTTGTAATTGATAAACAACCCTGTTTCCATGTTACGTAAGGCCCCTGTAGCTGCAATGTATTGCATCAAATGTGTCTTTACACATAGGGATGGATCCATGGGATATGCTGAAAAAACTATCTTGAACCCTGTCACACCTGGCCTGTTTTGTTTCAGGAGGTCATAAATGTAGAACGTGACATTGTCTGCAGCTACTTCCATTCTATCTAGCTGTAGTTTTTGTAATGTCTGTATTCTCTGTGCTGACACCAATGCCATGTGCATGACCACCTTCATGGTGATTTTGGCCCAAGGCAGAGACATGACAGGGACCCACTGATGAAGTAGCCTGAGGACCATGCTTACATCCCAGATTGCCATATATCTAGGTTTAGGGGGTCTGGAGTTAAAAATTCCTTTCATTAATCGAACAACGAGAGGGCGAGACCCAATAGGATGTTTGTCTGACCTCGTCAATAAATACGATGACAAAGCACTTCTGGCTGAATTGATTGCACTATAATTCAGCCCTTCATCGTAGTAGAGTATTGACAGGAATTCCAGAACATACGAAATACTTGCTGTACAATAGTCAATATTATTTTGTACACAGAAAACTTCCCATTATTTTACATAAGAAATATACTGCTTTTGAGTACTCGTTCTCCAAGCTGCAGTGAGCATGTCCACAGTTCGACCAGACAATCCGCGCCCCAGAAATGGCCTTCTTAAAATCTGCAAATTAACAAATCGATATGGTCATATAATGGATGGCATTCGCCAGTTACCGGATGCACCAGTAAATCCCTTCGTTTGGGAACAGCCATTAGGGTTTGTGTCATCAACTGCAATATCAAAGGGTACCCTGGCTGAGTAGGCCAGTCGGGTATCACCAGCACCCCTGAAGCGACATCCTGTTTGATTTTAAGCAGACTTAAAATTTATGAGACAAAATGGTGGAAATGCATATAAAAATATACCACCACAATGCAGCGAGAAAGCGTCAATCGCAACTGCCCAGGATCTGGTTCCCATGACACATATTTAGGTAGCTGGTGGTTTAGTCTGGATGCAAACAAGTCGACATCTGGCCTTCCATATTTGACAATTATATAATTGAATACGTCCCGATTCAACATCCACTTGTCATGGAATCTCCGTGACCTGGTGTCTGCTACTATATTAAATCAACCTGGTAGGTAAATAGCAGAAAGCCAAATGTTATTATCAATACACCAGGTCCAGATTTGGTTAGCATTTGTCACAAGATAGCGACTTATTTCCACCCATGTGATTGACATACACCACTGCCATAGTGTTGTCAATTTGAAGTTGAACATGCAGACTACTTGTGTTAGAACAATAAGCCTTGAGCCCATAAAAAGCCCCCAAAAGCTCTAAGTAGTTAATTCCCCATGTCTGCAGAAGCAATGCTTCTTCCATTCTACATCTGCCTCCACAGCTTGAGCTTGTATCAGTGGCACCCCAACCGAGTGTACTGACATCAGTCTGTAAGACCATGGAAGGTTGTTCAAGCACCACTGTGCTGAAACTACTGGAGACATGTTGAATCCACCACTGCAGATCAGTAACAGCCTCTGCTGATAACTGCATGGGCCTACTATAATAGCCCGAATGTATCCTGAGTGCCTGTTCCATTGCCCTCTGTAAGTGCTGGTAGTGCATAGGCCCATACTGATCTGCTGGAAACGTTGCCACTAATTTTCCGAGCAGACTGGCCACCTGTCTGATTGAAGGTTGTTGCTCTTTTAAAAGTTTAATGCAACTATCAATTATCTCCACCCTTTTTTCCCTGGGCAGATTCACCACCATTTTAAGTGAATCAATTGTGAAACCCAAATAGTCAATTGTTGTAAGTGGTGTCAATTTAGACTTCCCTAAATGAATGACAACCCTAATTTTTCAAGTGTGAATTTAACAACTGCCACAGATGCTTCAGCTAATTCATTTGTTTGTCCTGTAATTAAGATATCATCCAGATAAGCCATAATCACATGGCCCTGAGCTCTAAGTAGTAGTTTCAACAATTTAGTGAATATTCTAGGAGCTGAAGTTAACCCATTAGGCAGTGCCTTGAATTGCCATAATTGATTCATCCAAGTAAATTTAAAATATTTTCTATGCTCCAAATGAACAGACACCGAGTAATACGCATCTTTCAGATCTATGGTTGCCATATAACAACCTCTGGAAATCAGTTGTTTGGCAGTAACAAACATTTCCATTTTGAAACGGATTTAGATTAGTTAGATCCAAAATAATTCTACATCCTCCATCCTTTTTAGGTCGAGGAAAAATATTTGACACAAATTGATGGACTTGATGAACCGTCCTCTCAATTACTCCTTTGTTACACAAATTTTCAAGTTCAGCCTGAACCTCCATTACTACTGTTTGTGAAAAATGGATGTTCTGCTAGGGACATGCTGGAGAGGCAAATCCCCTTTTGGATCGAACTCAATCTGAAACCCTTGAATAACACTCCTAATAAATGGATCTGAGGTAAGTTGCTTCCATTCTTCATAGAATAGATGTAATCTACCCCCAATTTTTGGCTGTGTTATATTTAATATGTTCCCATAAGAACCATGTCCACTGACCTCCTTGGTGAGTGGTGTGACCTTCTGTCCCCAGTTCCTGGCAGGAAACCCCATGTTTATTTGTGATCCCACCGCAGGGCGTCAACCGCGCCCCTGCGTCGATGGCCGGCTTGTTCCTGGTGTAAACCCAGAAGCTGCAGTGTTCCTGTAAGGATATCTTCTTTTTATCTATATCGGTGAGACCAAGCGGAGGCTTGGCGATCGTTTCGCCGAACACCTCCGCTCGGTCCGCATTAACAAACCCGACCTTCCGGTGGCTCAGCACTTCAACTCCCCCTCCCATTCCGTATCCGACCTCTCAGTCCTGGGCCTCCTCCACGGCCAGAGTGAGCAACACCGCAAGTTGGAGGAACAGCATCTCATATTCCGCTTGGAGAGTCTGCATCCTCTGGGCTTGAACATTGAATTTTCTCAATTCTGTTAACCCTTGCTGTCGCCTCCCCTTCCCACCTCTCCCTCAGCCCTCGGGCCCTGGCATTCCCTCTCTCTCTATCTCCCTCCCCCACCCTAGTCGCACCAGCTTCTCATTTTCACACCACAAACAGCTTACAATGGCCTTTTCCCTTTATCATTGATACTTTTTTGCATATCTTTCATTCATTGTTCTTTATCTCTCCACATCACCGTCTATATCCCTTGTTTCCCTGATCCCTTACCAGTCTGAAGAAGGGTCTCGACCCGAAATGTCGTCTATCTCCTTCGCTCCTTAGATGCTGCTGCACCCGCTGAGTTTCTCCAGCCTTTTGTGTACCCTCGATTCTCCAGCATCTGCAGTTCCTTCTTTAACACTTTGTCTACTCCACTGCGCTATCTCCTCAAGGTATGCCTACTTTGAAGAAGTTCTCCTCCTCCCTACGGAGACAGTTTCACAACCTCCTCTCTAACTGCTCCCCCTCTGTGATACCCCCTTCCCTCCAACTCTATGACCACATCCTCACCCAGACCCGGTACCACAGCCACATCTGCTTCCTCGGGGCTTGCCTGCGTCTCCATCTCATACCCCGTGGATTCCAGCTCCAATTCCCTGCCTCCCAGTTCGGACCCCAGCCGGACTATCGGTACCGACTGGCTATCTGCCGCCACACTGTACAATTCTCCAACCGGGCACTAAGATCCACCCTGGTTGCAATGCGCCGACACCAGCAGGACCTCACATTGACTCTCCCGAAACTTCGGGCCTCACTCACCCAGACCTGCAACGGACCCCAACTACACTACATCCTCCGGAAGATCCACTGCTTCAATCAACAATTCCTGTCCCACCTTACCTCCACCAAGGACCTGAAATTAGCCCGCCTCCAGGCCGTTCCAGCCACCGACAATCCCCGACTCGACCGCCCGCAGGTCCCAGGCCCCATCTCTGGCCCGAGCCGCCGGCCTGAGTCCCCCAACGCCATCTTTGCCACAAGGAGTGCCTCCAGGACTCACCAGGACGCCGCCTTCACCGACCTCCACGCCGATGCTGCCGCCGACCTCCACCTGCCTACCGATGATGCCCAGCCCCGCTGCCTGCCCGGTAACTCTGTTTATCTCCCCCTCCTATTTTCCACCGCCCATCACCAGCGTAACGCGACTGCCGAACCTCGCCGCCCCCTGGGACCACCTGACCCCATCGCCGCACCGGGCCCATCCAGCATCGCCGTTGTACTGAGCACGCCGAAGACCACAGCCGCACCCGCCTCATGTTGCATCGCCGCCGGACCAGGGCTCCCCGAACATGGCCACCGCACCCCACTCATCTCGCTGCCTCACCGGTCAGACCGCCCACCCGCCCACTGGGACCTCCAACGCATCGCCCGCCGACCCTGACTCCACTGCCCACGGACTCCTACCTTTGGGCCCACCGACCCACGACACTCCACCGCCTACCTCCATCAGCCCGCAGCCGTCGCCTCACCTGCAGACTGGACTCTGCAGCGGGCCTGAAGCCTCCACGTTGTTACCTCCTCCCACCACTCTGTTTTTAACGGCACTGGCTCCTAGTGCCCGTCTCCCCAGCCCCAGTAACCTTAGTGGCTATTTCACTGGGTCTTCCCCATCCACCACCATGTAAACCCTGCTCTTCCCCACCCACACCACAGCCCCCATACCTCCCCACCCCCTGACCACCCTCCTCCCCCCCCACCACACAACGCTCCGTCCTCAGTGCACTCACCTGCCTTCCTCCGGCCACAACCCCATCCTTGCTGCGTGTTCACCATACCCCCGGACCTCCCCCTCTCCGACACTGAAAGGTCGGTCCTCAGCAGAGGTCTTACCTTTGTCCCCCTCCGTCCCCACCTCAATGAGTTCCGCGCCCACCACGACTTGGAGCTCTTCCACCGTCGCCTCCGCCTCACAGCGTTCTTCCACGGGAAGAAGTTCTCGCCCCCCACTGATGATCCCTTTTCCTGTCTCCAACGTAACCCCTCCACTTGGACCCCCCCTCGTAGCCTTCCGGCTCTAGAACTATTTATCCAGAACTGCCGTCGGGACATCAACCGCCTCGACTTCTCCACTCCCCTGTCTCACTCCAATCTCTCCACCCCCGAACGTACTGCCATCGACTCACTCCGTAACAACCCAGACTGGGTTATCAAACCCGCCGACAAGGGAGGTGCCGTGGTAGCCTGGCGCGTCGATCTCTACAAAGCAGAGGCTGCGCGCCAACTCTCGGACACCTCCTCCTACTTACCCCTGGACCATGACCGCACAGACGAACACCAGGACACCATCTCGAGCACCATAACCAACTTCATCAGTTCCGGCTCCCTACCCCCCCAAGCCTCCAACCTCATCGTTTCCCAGCCCCGCACGGCCCGATTTTACCTTCTCCCCAAAATCCACAAACCCGACTGCCCTGGCAGACCCATTGTCTCTGCCTGTTCGTGCCCCACCGAACACATTTCCACATTCCTCAACGCCATCCTATCCCCCTTTGTTAAATCCCTCCCCACCTATGTTCAAGACACCTCAGACACTCTCCGTCGGCTCCGCGCATTCCATTCTCCAGGCCCCCATCCTCTCATCATTACCATGGACGTCCAATCACTCTACACCTCCATCCCCCACCAGGACAGTCTCAAAGCCCTCCGGTTCTTCCTCGACCAGAGGAGCAACCCATACCCGTCCACTGACACCCTCCTCCGCCTAGCAGAGTTGGTCCTCACCCTCAATAACTTCTCTTTTGACTCCTCCCATTTCCTCCAAACACAAGGCGTAGCTATGGGCACACGCATGGGCCCCAGCTACGCTTGCCTCTTTGTCGGGTATGTCGAACAATCCTTGTTCTCGGCGTACCAGGGCCCCATCCCCGACCTCTACCTCCGTTACATCGACGACTGCTTTGGTGTCACCTCCTGCACCCACACACAACTGACTGACTTAATCCATTTCACCACCAACTTCCATCCGGCACTCAAATACACTTGGACCATTTCCGACATTTTCCTACCATTCCTTGACCTCACCATCTCTATTGCAGATGATACACTCCTGACCGACATCCACTACAAACCAACTGACTCCCACAGCTACCTGGACTACTCTTCCTCCCACCCTGCTTCCTGTAAGGACTCCATCCCCTATTCCCAATTCCTCCCCTACACCGCATCTGCTCCCAGGATGAGGTGTTCCACACCAGGTCATCACAAATGGCCTCATTCTTCAGAGAACGGGGATTCCCCTACCCCACTCTAGATGAGGCTCGCACCAGGGTCTCCACCATACCCCGCAACACTGCCCTCTCTCTCCATTCCCCCATTCGCAAACAGGGCAGAGTCCCCCTGGTCCTCACCTTTCACCCCACCAGCTGGCAAATACAACACATAGTCCTCCGCCAGTTTCGCCACCTCCAACGTGACCCCTCCACTCGCCACATCTTCCCATCTCCCCCCGTCTGCCTTCCACAAAGACCGCTCCCTCCGCAACTCCCTTGTCAATTCTTCCCTTCCCTCCCGCTCTACCCCTTCCCTGGGCACATTCCCTTGCAACCGCAAGAAATGCTACACTTGTCCCTTCACCTCCCCCTCCACTCCTTTCAGGGACCCAAGCAGTCATTCCAGGTCTGACAGAGGTTCACCTGCACCTCCTCCAACCTCATCTATTGCATCCGCTGCTCCAGATGCCAGATGATCTATATCGGTGAGACCAAGCGGAGGCTTGGCAATCGTTTCGCCGTACACCTCCACTCGGTCTGCATTAACCAACCCGACCTCCCGGTGGCTCAGCACTTCAACTCCCCCTCCCATTCCGTATCCGACCTCTCGGTCCTGGGCCTCCTCCACGGCCAGAGTGAGCAACACAGCAAGTTGGAGGAACAGCACCTCATATTCCGCTTGGGGAGTCTGCATCCTCTGGGCTTGAACATTTAATTTTCTCAATTCTGTTAACCCTTGCTGTCTCCTCCCCTTCCCACCTCTCCCTCAGGCCCTGGTATTCCCTCTCTCTCTATCTCCCTCCCCCACCATAGTCGCACCAGCTTCTCATTTTCACACCACAAACAGCTTATAATGGCTTGTTCCCTTTATCATTGATACTTTTTTGCATATCTTTCATTCATTGTTCTTTATTTCTCCACATCACCATCTATATCTCGTTTCCCTGATCCCTGACCAGTCTGAAGAAGGGTCTCGACCCGAAACGTCGCCTATCTCCTTCGCTCCTTAGATGCTGCTGCACCCGCTGAGTTTCTCCAGCCTTTTGTGTACCCTCTTCTTTTTATAGGTTTGCCGGTCATCGTTGTTTTGATCAGGCCCACCGTTTTTTCTTCCTCATTCATCTCCTTGACCCGTTTTGCGAAATATTCGCCTAAACGTAGGTTGGGTGGCTGGACATTGGTGGGTTTGCAGAGTGCAGCAAACCTTGGGTTGATGGTGGGCCTAATACCCCTTTTTCTGAGACAGTTTATTTCGAAATGAGTGCTGCACAGCAACCCTAGTGCCTCTTGGTGTGTCCTAGACACATGCCCTCCATCCATCGTTCTTGCAAATGCCGTGATTCCCCATCCCAACAGCTTTAGAATCCTCTGCATTTTTATTTATTGGGTACTCATGCCCACTCCCATCTGACCCCATATTATTTGGTTTACTATTGGAACTTTTAATAAACCGCAGTTCCTTGGGGTCTCATGCTTCTTAGCAGTTTCATCCATGGGAAGCTCCTGGAGCTGATGAGATACCATGTAGTTGATTGTGGAAGCCAGCTCTTCTCCCAGCGGCTCTCCTGACTCTGATGGGACAGCAAATTGTGCTGCCAGAGGTGGAACATCTGGCAAATCCCGTTCTTCCCTTGGATCAACCTCACTATCAGAGTTGGTGTCAGAACTAAGCTGACCCATCGCATGCACCTCATCATCCATGAGGGTGCTATCAAGCAGCCCTGTTGCTGCTGGCACCTCTTGTTCTGGGTGGCGCTGACACTACTCCTGCTGGAGTGTGCCCTGCTGGAGCACTGTATGCAACAGTTGCTCCATTTGGGATAGGCGTTCAAACACACTATCCAGCCCCGGTGGGGAATCTTCCCTCGACTCCGTGGGCCTAGCAGACTTTTGAGTTGCCTTGCGCCCGGCTGGCGCTGGCTCTGTGCTGTGTAGCACCAAGTCTGCACTCGCTATGCTTTTTGCCTGCGACTTTACAGGGGTATGCAGCAGCCTTCACTGCCTGTACTCCTGCGGCTTGCTGTGGCTCGCTGTTTCCCCTTCCCCGTTTTGTCCATGGTGCTAATGGATCACTCACGTGACTCCGAAGTAAAATCATGGCTGATCTATCTTTCCCACTCAACCCCATTTTCCTGCCTTTGCCCCATATAACTCAAATAGTGTATAGAATCACTGCATGAAAAGAAAGAAGATTTTCTCACAAACTACTGAGCACTGGCAGGTAATATTTTAAATAGGTGTGCTGTTTCTTGTTTTTACAATGGAAATGCAGTCTACATAATAAGACTAAGGACAATATAACCTAAAACAACTGACATAAATGGAACTGCTGCAATCTGCAAGAGGAAATGTGATGATTCAATAAGTCTTATTCAACAACACCTCAAGCCTGCAACCTCAGTCACCGAAAGCAGCAATTAGCAGGGAACACCACCAGTTATGAATTCTTCAAGCCACATACCTTCTCTACTTGTAGATATAACAGCATACCTTCATAATGTATCTGACTGAATACTGGAACTCCTCTATTAATAGTGTTGTGGAGGAATGCACAAAAATGGAAAAGGCAAACATAAAAAAGTCTGAAGAATGGACGACCTGCAATGTCACCTATCCATGTTCTCTAGAGATGCTCCCTGGCCTGCTGAGTAACTCCAGCATGTTGTGTCCTTTTGTGTTTCAAAATTGTTTTGAGTTTAGTTGAAACGCCACTGAAGTTCAGTCCAGTTAAAAGTAATTTTAGGCATGATGACACAGTGTTCTTTTGTTGTCTAAATACATCGCTACATGTGACAATTGACTAAACTAACCTCAATTAAGTATGATAAAAAAATTGAATGAAATAAATAAACAAACATTTCTGGAGTTATTAAAAAGATATTATCATGCTTCAGTATCATTTTAGAATTGTGAACTTTTAAAATATAAACCAAATAGTCATCTCTTTCCATTATTTCCTTGTCATGTAAAAGAACAAAATCAATGGATATATTTTATGTTTGGTCTAATTACCACTGGACATACTTGCCATGCGAGTTTTCCTATCATCTGTTACTTCGCAACTTAAAAAAAATAAGTCTGAGTATGCATCAACTTCTTCTCTCACCATCCCCTGTAATCGAGAATGATTCTTTTCAATTCTTTTCACTTAAGTTATGTGGGTTCTGAGGTGGCTGGAAAGGCCAATGTTGGGCAGTGAGTGATGTACTGTTAAAATGCTGTGGGTCAGTAAAAAAATGAGTGAAATCCCATTTACACACCTTTGGCGGTTCTACGCTGTTAAAGCAGTACTAGCTCCAAAATAATTCCTCAATTTGGCATGTCATTAGTACTGAAGGGTTAAGTCGACTAACAAGAATTGATTTAGTCCAGGCCTTAATGAGAGGAGTAAAAATTAGTCTGCGTAAAAAAAATTGAGATTTTCCAAGAAAATGCATGCGTGTGTAGATGGTGTGTTCTAAAAAGAGGGGGCTTCACAGTGGGTATGGAGACAGCTCCGTTACCAGAACCCAGATTGAGCTGTGATTTGTGTGAAGGTCAGTAATCTTCAATAGCATGTCCTCACAATGCCAATAAACTTCTAATTTGCCCATGACACGAAGCCTAGCATCGACTACAAAGTAATATATCCATGACATGCCCACTTCTTTCTATGAAAAGTCATGAGAACATCTAGCCTATTAATTGCTGACTCAATGAATGAAACAAAACCATTTTAGGTGCATCTTGAGAAACGGGGAGGGAGGTTATGCAGAGAAGGAATGTAGCAAGCATTTCAATGTAACAGATTTGATTGCTTGCAATTAAAACTGAATAGCATAGGATGTTTTCTTCCAAAAGCACTTGTCTTTGCAATACTGTTAACCGCAATAGTCTATGAAGCCCACAGAGATAATCACCATAGTTTGTCACGCTGCTATGGAACTGTGCTGCAAAGAATGTTCAGGTGACTTTCTTTTAAAGTGGGTCAGTGAACTTAATCCAAAAATCCAGGGATTTTTCAAATTTAAAAGATGGTATTTCACTCACTTCAATCTTCATCATTTAAAGATTTATTTTTTTAATTACACTGGGTCTGAATCTGTAGGTTTTATATACCAAAAATGAAGAACAAAGTCTTTGTTCATATCTTCAAATGTCATTTCTGTTTTGCGTGCAATTTAATCTCTTTCAGAATTCCTAATGTAATTGGTTCAGTCTGGCTTGATTTCTAACTTAAATGAACATAATTAAAAATCTTCAGATTAAGCACCAAGAAGAAATATGTTAGTTTGCAACTTTTTCGGCCTGACTCAATTACTTTCCTCAATGCTTCATTGAGCTACAGTTTGGAAATCAATTATTAATTTGTATGTAATATTTTATATTTATGGACCGCCTGCATTATACTGATAAGCTAGGCCAGCCACTGAGTTGTAAAAATCAATGGCATTATCCATGCATTAATTACCACAGCCTTTCCTTTTAATTTCTTGATTATTTAATGATTAAAAAATGTTAACAAACTGCAGAGGTTAGTTGAGTAATGTTTATAAACTGTAATTAAATACAATATATCAGAATTATTAATATTGAAAGCACCGACAATAATCTTGCTTCACTATTAAAGAAATGTAGGCAGTGTGTGTAGTTAATAACTATGAGCAAACCATTCAAAATTCCCTAATACTGTACCTGTAAAGTACAAGCTCTTTGAAGTGGATTTTTGCATTACCTCTCTGCTCATTTTTGTTAAGCCAGAAGTACAGCTACTTCCTTGTAAAAAGGAGATAGTTATGATTTCAGGAAGATCACACGCAACGACATCAAAGAAGACAGACTAGAAGGGTGCAGAAATCTACATTCCCAAAGGGCTGCAATTAAACACTGTTGGATTTTGAAAACTATATGCTAAATTAAAGTGTTCTCTGTCTTGGGAAATAATTGCCAGCACTGCCAAAAGTAAGGGACATCTTCAGAAGACCAAGGCTTTCTAATTCCTTGCAGTATTTATGTTCATAAATTCAGACGTTCATAAGTGATAGAAGAATTCAGCCCATCAAGTCTACTTCCCCATTCGATCATGGCTGATCTTTATTCCCTTCTTAACCCCATTCTCCTGCCTTCTCCCCATAATCCCTGACACCCTTACGAAGTTGGCGCAAAACTTAGCACTGATTTATAGTAAGTTTGGAAGACTTGTGCTGTATCAAGGTACTAGGTTAATGGTGAATTAACTTAATTCAAAAGGTCCGTCAAAATCAATAATGGAAAAAAAATCTCAGAAGGCTGGATTCAAAACCATTTAGGGTGTCACGGTGGTGTAAGGGCAGGTCATGGTGGTACAGTGGTAGAGCTGCTGCCTTACAATGAATGCAGCACTGGAGACCCAGGTTCGATCCCGATTACGGGTGATGTCTGTATGGAGTTTGTACGTTCTCCCCGTGACCTGCATGGGTTTTCTCCGAGATCTTTGGTTTCCTCCCACACTCCTACAAAGTCATACAGGTCTGTAGCTTAATTGGCTTGGTATATGTAAAAATTGTCCCTAGTGTGTGGAGATATTGTTAGTGTGCAGGGATTGCTGGTCAGTGTGGACCCTATGGGCTGAAGGGCCCGTTTCCACACAGTATCTCTAAACTAAACATAAGTGCCCTTGGACTAAAATGATCCAGTGGGTTGATAATAAAGCTAACAGATTTGAGAATATATTTTTCACCATGTTGGATACTTGAGGACAAAGAACAGTGATGCTGAAGAGACATGTAAACGGCAATAGAACACATAATAGAACACATGTAAACACCAATAGAACACAAAACAGTTCTCTAAACTGGCAGAAATACTATGTGTAAGAAGGAACTGATGCTGGTTTACATCGAAGATATACCCAAAATGCTGGAGTAACTCAGCAGGCCACACAGCATCTCTGGAGAAAAGGAATAGGTGATGTTGTGGGTCGAGACCTTTCTTCACACTGAGAGTCAGGGGAGAGGGAAACTAGAGGTTCAAAAAGGTACAAGGAACAAATGAATGAAAGGTATGAAAAAAACATACTAAAGCTAGCAGTGGTGATCAAGGAAAGATGGAGCAAACATTGTTTGCTGTGGAAAAGGTGATAGAGAGTGGATCCAAACAATAAAAATAAGCAGGACGACAGTGAAACTAGTAGGACGACAAGGGTGGGGGTAGGACGGAGAAAGAGGGGATGCTAGGGTTACTTGAAATTAGAGAAATCCATATTCATATTCAGTTGCCTAAACGAAATATAAGGTGCTGTTCCTCCAAAGTAAAAAGTTAAAAGTAAAGTATCCTTTATTGTCATTCAGAGCTTTCGGTCTGAACAAAATTTTGATACCTTGCAGTCATAACATATAATAAAAAATAAAACACACAATAAACACATATTTAACATCCTCCACGGTGAGTTCACCAAGCACCTCCTCACTGTGGTGGAAGGCAAAAGTCTTAAAGTCTTTGTCTTCTTCCCTCCTTGTTCTCCCTCTGCTCTGAGGCAATCCAGGCCTCCAATGTTATCGTCCACTAGGCCCGCAGCCGAGCCTCCGAAGCCGGCTGCCACCACCGCCGTCGCCGGAACGCTGGAACACCGCCACACCTCTGAAGCTGGGTCCGCCGCTGGAATGCTGGAGCCCCGCAGCTCTGAAGCCGGGTCACCGCTGGAACACCGCCACAGCTCTGAAGCCGGGCCGCCATTGGAGCACCGCAGCTCTGAAGCCGGGCCGCTGCTAGAAGCTGGAAGGCTGCCATAGCTCTGGGGCCGCCAGCTCCGCCATTAGGCCTCAGCACAGATGGAGATGGTGACGGGGCACACAACAAGAAAAGTCGCCCCCCACCCTCGAAGGGAGAGACTAAAACACTGTTTCTCCCACCCTTCCCCCCACATATACACAGCCTAATAAACCAAAATTCTCACTAAAACAGAAACAAGAAGACAAAAATAAAATAAAAAACAAACGGACTGCAGGTGGGCCGCAGCTGCCGGACTCCAATTTGCATTTGGCCTCGCACTGACTGGAGAAGAGGCCCAGGACAGAAAGGTCAATATGGGAATGGGAAGGGTAGTTAAACTGTTTGGCAACTGGAAGATCGCGTAGGCCAAGGTGGACTGAGTGAAGATGTTCAACGAAATGATGGATAGGAGCTTAGTTTAGTCACATAAAATACTAGTAAAGCTTTTAAGTAAAAATATATGTATTCCGGATTTTTAAAAAACTAAGTTTTAGCTGCAAATTTCAGATCCATAACCCTCGAAGATCGCGGAAGTCTCCTTGTGACACAGTTGCTTTTGCTTTGTCTATAAAATAGATGAATAGATTAATAGTGTACTACAGTGCTTTTGCACTGTAATATAAATTGTCTGAAAGGATTTCAGTGAAACATAAGACTAATCATCACATTAAAGAAACGGCCTCTCTTGGAATTATTGTCATCTTGGTGTTCAGTTTGAACAGGATTTCTTACAGAAAGTGTGTCTACAATTAGTTTATAAAAATAAAACTTTAAGTGCCACCTTTATGAGAACATAGAACATAGAAGAGTACAGCACAGGAACAAACACTCCAGCCCAAAATATCTGTGCGAAACACGATGCCAAAACTAATACTTGTCTGCCATCACATAATCCATATTCCTCCATTTGCCTATCCAAAAGTCTCTTAAATGCTGCTATCATAATTGCCTCCTCCACCACCCCTGGCAGAGTTCTCCAGGCACTCATCACCCTTTGTGTTATAAACGTATCCTGCACATCTGTTAAACTTTGCCCCTCCCACAGTATAACCTATGTCCTCTAGTATTTGATCTTTCTATTACGGGGAAAAGGTTCTATGCTATCTATGTCTTTCATTATTTTAGATATTCCTACCGTCTCCCTTTCAACCTCCGATGTTCCAGAGAAAACAATCCAAGCCTGTTTGCGCTTTACATTGATATTAGAACAAAAACTACCACGTACGGCTGTGATTTTTGGCCATCTTACTCGGAGTTCCCTTCCGCTCATCAGGTGGTGAGGATTTTTCCTATCGATGAAAAATAAAAGTTATTAGTGTTTTAAAAATGTTGAGATTCTCTCTCCTGTCAATCACGCCATGAAGACCACGCCCCTTCTGGTGGGAGGGACTTTAAAGCCCAGAAGCGTAGGCATGGCTCAGTCTCTGCAAGATGGATGAGGGAGAGGTCACGACTTGCTGTCTTTAGTGGCCTTGCACCCTGCTTGAAGTGGTAAGCAACTGCACTTGAATTTGGTATCTTTGCACCCTGCTTGAAATGGAATTTCAAGGAATAGCCGTGATTTCAACTGCCAGCCCATCAGCCATGAGTGAGTGAGTTGCCAGCACAACAGGCTTGAGTGACTGAGCCGCCAGCCCAAGAATCCATTTGGCCCATAATTCCATATGGGCCCTCTGGAAACCAGTCCCTTCAGTCCACAACACCCATACTAGCGTTCCAGAAAGCACACCCCCCTCCCATCCCACTGGCCACCAATATTGGAATTGGTGGAGAGGTGGAATATTGCGTTGGGCGACCAGCCCTCCCATGTGATACTGGGACCCAATGGGTCCCACTTAGTCTAGTAACAATTAAAACTCTGATCTTGTATGTGGATGTGTGTGGGTGTTGTTCGTCTGTGATTCCCATCTCCTCGAAAACACAACACACTAATGGTGAAATGTTTACATATTCCATTAGAGATTTATGCCTTGATGTCAAAAATCACCTCATCTGACAATTTGATGCATTAGTTCAAGTTATTTATGACAATGCT
Source organism: Okamejei kenojei (assembly GCA_035221665.1). Classification (NCBI taxonomy): domain Eukaryota; kingdom Metazoa; phylum Chordata; class Chondrichthyes; order Rajiformes; family Rajidae; genus Okamejei; species Okamejei kenojei. The sequence goes on from CM069132.1 coordinate 39,715,324, forward strand.
CAAAAATTTCAAATAACTTGGTAAATAAATGAGATGGTCTCGCTGATGATGTCACAATGTCTCTGCCTGCCTGCCTCTGCTCACGCTGTCACAATGGCTTCTTAACTTCCACTTCTTTAAATGTGTCACTTAGTGTTTTTAAACTGCTGCTCAGGACATGCTGCACGCTCCGCTGGGCTCCTTGAAGTTCTAGAACATTGCGGTGGCGGCCGTTATCGCTGCGCGGGCGTGGGACAGTGCGATGGGAAGGTGACCATGGTGGCGATCACTCCCTCTGGGAGAGACCATGTATGGAGACCTGCGATTCTTACATCGATTGCAGGGACTCGGGGAATCGTGACGCCTTTTCCTCTCTGGTGATCCTGATCTCACTTGGTTTACATGGGGGACGACCTCCTCTCTGCCTCCCCACCCGATCGTCTGTCACTCAGGTAGGTGGGCTACCCCTCACAGAAGCCACGATCGGCCAGCCCTCCGCTGCTTTTGACTGTCCACAGATTGCTCAGGGCCTCGCTCTGGCCATATCAGCCGCATGCTAGCTTGGTCATGGCGACTGGTAGGGTGGCCTCTGCTCTAGGTGATGCCTCTAACCTCTCCCCCTCCCTCTCTACCCCCTCCTTGGGGCAGAGAAAGGGAGAGAGTGGGGGGAGTGAGAGGGGTGAGGGGTGAGGCGGGGGCCCAGCTGGAGCGACGCCTGATGTCGGGTCATGGCGGCCGCCAGGACTGGGTTCAGATTCACTCGTTCCCGCTCCTGCCCGGCGATGGGAGAGTTGTCTCCCCGGACCGCCGGCTGCAGACCCGCTCCCTGGAATGATAACCAACGTCGCGGATGGAGGCGATGGACCAGGCGGGCAGACACTGCAAACCCGGGCCCGGAGAAACAGGCACTCCTTTTTTTTCCAAATCATCCCGTGGGCCAAATTGTACCCTTCACGGGTAGTTTAACACCCCCTATAAAAACAAACTCCCCCTCCCGCAACGCGATATTCCACAGCCCCACTTACCCAAAGTAGACATGAGGCGATGCAGTGAAAATGGTGGAGGTCTGATCCCACCCGGGCCCACTGCGGACGTGCGGGGAGATGGCGTCAACTTGCATCGTCATTACATCACCGGCTTCCCTCAACTGCGCAGGCGCGGATGGTCGCAAATATTCCCCCCCCCCGCTGTGATTTATTTCAAAGAGGAAACATTAATAGCGCTCCAATTTATTTCCCCGGGATTTGTTTTACTCTGGGGAAAAAAGGGGGGTGCAACTGCAACCATCTCACCACCCCCGTCGGACATCCATGCTACCTGGATCCAATTATTACCTGCCAGATCCTACCCCCCCCCCTTCCCTGACCTTTCTCTACCAACTTTCTCTCCTCTACTCCATCTGACTGAAGAAGGCTCCTGACCCCAAAATGTACCTGTTCATTCCTTCTTCTGATGCTGCCTGACCTGTTAAGTTCCTCCAGCGCTTTGCGCTTTGCTCTGCCTTTATTTTGACTAGTTTTCATTATGTTTAAACCAAAAGTTTGTAATATTAAAAGTGGCTAAAAATGTTTTGACGAAAGAGGACTGGTAAGGCATGAAATCATTTGCAAACACAGACTCCAGTGATTTTTTTAACAGCTGCAATAATGAATGCAAGTACATTTTCCATATGTATCCAAAATATATATTAAATCCTGAACGATAGACTGATTGCTCTCAGTCCAAGCCAAATTATTCATTTTTATTTTTTTTAATAACTTTCAGAATTAATGTATGTGTATTTTATAAACCAGTGTTGGGGTGATCATTCTGTATTCTATTTTCTTGACAGCAATTAACATCCTGATTAAATATTTCCAGATTTCAAATTTCCAAAGCCTTTACCATGATGGTCTCATTTATTATAAGAAAAGGTGCATTGTCCTTCAGGTGCAGTTATAACAATCAATCCCTGTCTCTCACCACTATTCAATCTTCTTCAACATAACTCTTTATTCGACAACTGCCATCATGCCCTGCAGGTGCAAATCTTCGCAGCCTCACTCCACCACCTGATCCATTTTTTCCAATCCCCCCTCTCAATGTCATGACATACCTGAAGCTCACTGCCTCTGCTGCACTGTCCTGACCCATTCCTCTTCAATGATGTGCTGCTTGGGAAATGGCTGTTGGACCTTAACAACCCACCTATGTTGTAATGTAGTGTATCCAAACCTGGGCCTTGCACACTGCTGGAGTGCTGCTAAATTTTACATTCCACAACAGGGTACAGAAGGTTAAGACAGGAAAATGTATACCTACATGAAATCTTGCATATCATGCTTGTGTCCTATGCACAATGTTCCCTGACCACAAGGCAATGTAACAAAATGTATAAAGATATTACACTGCTTTCTTTCATTGAAAGAGACAATTCTTTCCCAGTTAAGGGCCTGTCCCACTTAGGCGATTTTTAGGCAACTGCCGGCGACAGTCACAGTCGTAGTGGGATGCTGAAAAACCGGCTTCTCAGGACCCACCCTATGGCAATATCTACGACAAGCTACCACCTGGTTGACGTCAAGCTACGACAAGCTACGTCAACCGGCGACATAATTCCTCGCGGCTTGGGACGTCCACCTACGACCACAGCTATGACAACCTATGACCACACCAGCGACAACCTATGACAACAAAAGTCAACTTACATCAGGTATGTTACAAAACTTACCTTCAGCGGAGCTGCAGTTCTGTCACTGGCCGTGTGCGCGACTTTGGAGCCTTTGAAAGGGGAGGAGGGGTTAAAATGCGGTTTTCCCTGCCTTCCGGAGTTATATTTTCTCGGGATGCGAGCTTTTACTGAAGATTCATTCCAATTGCCGGTACGTGAATTTTTTTTTTTTTTTTTTTTTAAATCGTCCTACAATTTCAGCGCTGGTATAAAATAAAAATTAGCTTCTAATGCCGTGAACGCCGACAACGGGGACGGATTTTACGTAGGGGACAGGTAAAGAAAAGCCGTTTATGTTTTCATATAAACTTGTTTGTTAAGATGACCTTAATCCAAATTTCATGTTGCGAAATGATGATTTATACCCCATTCGAACTGGCAGTATTTTTCCTGCCGATATGGGGTTTAAATTCACTGCAACCGCAACGTTCCAATCCATCGCGTTCCATAAAATACCACTCGCAAGTTGATTTAAATGGCCATTAATTTATGGGCATTGAACACTAAATTCCTTCAATTTGGCTTATATATTCATGACAATGAGATTTTAAAATCATGTTATATTGTGAATTCTTGTGTGAATGTTACTTGGACACTTGGGCTTTTTAAAAAATGTCAATATTTTCTTAAGAAATGGATAGATGTTTAGATCTAATAATTTAATAGTAAGATTAAATGAGCTTACCCAGTTTGAAGTTTGATCTTTATTTTATGAGGAGTTACGATGAGGGATTACGTGAAGACCCCGCCTGCACGCATGCACGACATTCTTCAAAGCAGTGGTGTGAAATCGCAGATACCAGAGTGACTAATATAGTAAGATAAGAGAGAACCTCCATACCAGTGATCTTTATAATAGAGGGTTTTGGGAGCGGAGGGCACGTAATCCCTCAACGTAACTCCTCATTAAAATAAAGATCAAACTTCAAACTGGTAAGTTCATTTAATCTTACTATTTTACTTCGGAGTCACGTGAATGACTACGTGAAGATTTCAAAGCTCTGTGATTTCATGCCTGGAACGAGTCCATGCTTATACCCTGCCATGCTAGGAGAAAAGAGGATGAACGTTAATTCAGTCATGACACCGTGCTGAAAAACAAAGAAAAGGTATTTATTCATACCTAACAGTATGCCCCACATTGGGTAATTTATTTTACAGAACTCAAAATTGTTCTGCAAACGTGTCAGGAACGGCTACGGGTTTATTATAAAAGTGTTGAAAAGTTTGTTCATTGCTCCAACCCGCTGTGGCAAGGATGTGGTCCAAAGGAACTTCCATCATCCTAGCCGCCGATGTAGATGCCGCCCTGGTGGAGTGAGATTTGAAAACATTAGTATCCACCCCCGCTGCATCTAATACCACCTTAACCATCGGGATATGGTTTGTGCTGTGACCTTATGGTGAGGGTGTTTATGGCTTATGAGTAAAGCTCTCTCCGTGCCCCTTAGAGTCTTGGTGACTTCAATGTATTGTAAAAATATGTGTCACAATGCAGAGCCGACTATCTGCAGGATAGGCCAGAAATTCTAAATTTTGGCCAGTGGAACCAGGTCGGTCTTGTTTGAGTAACCCCTGTATTAGAAAAGTTATCTTGCCACTTGTGATATACATGGCGTCCATATTTAGCTTGTGTAAGGACTGGACCCGTTGTGCTGTTACAAGTGCCATTATCATTACCATCTTGTATGTTAGTTTGTCCAGCGTGAGCCCCGATATGGGTGTCCATCCTCGTAACATAGTTAATACGATGCCTATATCCCATGTATGGGGTGTATCTGGGCCTGGGGGGATTAGAATTAAATATACCCCTCATAAGTTTAGATTACTAGTGGGTGTGATCCTATAGCCAAGTGATCACTCCCTCTGCCCAGATAATTAGAAAGGGCACTTCTTGCACAATTAATGGCACTGTAACTCAATCCTTCATCGAAATGAAGGGTGGCCAGAAACTCCAGTACTTCAGTGATGGTGGCTGAGTCATATGTAGTGTTCATCCTGGTGCAGAACACTTCCCATTTTCTAACATATGTCAGGTACCGTTTCCTCGTGGACTCCCTGCATGATGCCGAGATGGCATTGATCGTCCTATCGGAGAGTCCGTATCCCAGGAATGGCCTGTTCAAAATCTGCAAATCAATAAGTTCATGCGGTCATGGCACGGATGAGTTTTCCCGTCACGGGGTTGTACCAACAAACTCGGCCGTTTGTTGATCCGGATGCAGGTTCTGAGGCCATCTTTTGTACTGCTGGGAACCATGGTTTTGGTAGGCCAGTCGGGTACAACCAAAATACCTGTTTGCGGAGTCTTGTTTAATTTTTTGTAGGACCCGAATGATGAGGCAGAAGGGGGGAAATACATAGCAAAACAAATCCCCCAATACAGCGAGAAAGCGTCCATCGCTGCTGCCCCTGGGTCTGGTTCCCAAGCAACATATGTTGGAAGTTGGTGATTAAGTCTGGATGCAAAAAGGTCGATATCTGGTGTCCCATACTGTTCTATAATATCTATAAACACTTTCCGATCCAACATCCATTCAATGTTGTCGTTGAATTTACGTGATCTGGTGTTTGCCACGGTATTTTGCTTACCTGGGAGGTAAGTGGCTGAAATCCAAATCTCTCTTTCCAGACACCAGTGCCAGATATTATTAGCCAATTCATCACATGAATCGACTTTATTCCTCCCATATGATAATATAGGCCACCACTGTGGTATTATCAATTTGTAACCGTACATGCAACTGGCGCATATCAGAGCAGTAGGCCCTCAGTCCATAAAATGCTCCCAGCATTTCTAAATAATTAATCCCTATTGCTTTGAACAGGGTTAATTCTTGTGTACTCCATCTGCCACCACAACTTGTGATGGTATTAGTTGCTCCCCAACCTTTAGCACTGGCATCAGTTTGTAATGTAACCGAGGGGTTCATGATAGTGATGGGTTAGAACAATGCTGAACATTTTCTATCCACCATTATAATTCTGATTTTGCTTACCTTGGTAGTTTCATAGGCCTATCGAAATGGCCTGCATGATTTTTGAGAGCTGAAATATTTGCTCTTTGCAGATTTTGATAATGGAGAGGTCCAAATTGTGCTGCTGGGAACGCAGCCACTAATTTCCCAATCACTCTGGCTACTTGCCGAATGGATGGTTCCCTGATGCCAGTGAGGCTTTTGCATGCTATCACCAAGTCTGTAAGTCTGTCACTTTGTTTGGTGGCAAGGTGATAGACATATGAACAGAGTCAATAGTGAACCCCAAATAATAGTAAGATTAAATGAGAACTTACCAGTTCGAAGTTTGATCTGTATTTTATGAGGAGTTACGATGAGGGATTACGTGAAGACCCCGCCAGGACGCATGCGCGACATTCTTCAAAGCAGTGGTGTGAAATCACAGATACCAGAGTAGACTAATATAGTAAGATAAGAGAGAACTTCCATACCAGTTGAACTTTATAATAGAGGGTTTTGGGAGCGGAGGGCATGTAATCCCTCATCGTAACTCCTCATAAAATAAAGATCAAACTTCAAACTGGTAAGTTCTCATTTAATCTTACTATTTTACTTCGGAGTCACGTGAGTGACTACGTGAAGATTTCAAAGCTCTGTGATTTCATGCCCTGGAACGAGACCATGCTCACACACTGCCATTCTGGGACGGAGGAATGAACGTATTTCACACACGACACTGTGCTGAAAAACAATAAAGGCATTATTCATACCTAAAATAATATGCCCCACATTGGGTAATTTATTTTACAGAACTTAATTTTTCCCTGCAAACGTCTCAGGATCGGCCACGGGTTTATTATAAAGCATTGAATGCGTTCATTGCTCCACCCCGCTGTGGCAAGGATGTGGTCCATAGGAACTCCCATCATCCTAACGTCCGATGTAGATGCAGCCCTGTTGGAGTGAGATTTGAAACATTAGTATTCACCACTGCATGTAATACCACCCGAACCATCTGGATATGGTTTGCACTGTGACCTTAGGTGAGGGCAATTATGGCTAATGAGAAAGCTCTCTCTCCGTGCCCATAAGTGTCTTGATGACTATATAATTGGAAAATATGTGTCACTATGCAGGGCCGACTATCTGCAGGATATGCCAGAACTCTAATATTGGCCAAAGGAACCGGGTCAGTCTTGTTTAAGTACCCCTGTATGTAGCAGGTTTATCTGCCATTTGTGACAGACATGACGTCCTATTCTAGCTTGTGTAAGACTGGACCCGTTGTGCTGATCCAAGTGCCATAATCATTCCCATCTAGGATATTAGTTTGTCCAGAGTGAGCCCCGATATTGGTGTCCATCCTCGTAACATGGCGTACTACCTATGTCCCATATATAGGTGTATCTGGGCCTGGGGGGAATAGAGTACAAATACCCCTCATTCGTTTAGGTACTAGTGGGTGTGATCCTATAGCCAGGTGATCACTCTCTCTGCCCAGATATTAGATAGGGCACTCCTTGCACAACAATGGCACTGTAACTCAATCCTTCATCGAAATGAAGGGTGGCCAGAACTCCAGCACTTCAGTGTTGGTGGCTGAGTCATATGTAGTGTTCGTCCTGGTGCTGAACACTTCCCATTTCCTGACATATGTCAGGTACTGTCTTCTCGTGGACTCCCTGCACGACGCTGAGATGGCATTGATCGTCCTGTCGGAGAGTCCGTATCCCAGAAATGGCCTGTTCAGAAACTGCATATCAACAAGTTCATACAGTCATGGCACGGATACTTTCCCGCACGGGGTGTGCCAACCTCCTTGGCCGTTGTTGATCCAGATGCAGGGTTCTGAGACCATCTTTGTACTGTTTGGGAACCATGGTACCCGTTGCGGCATCTTGTTTAATTATTGTAAGACTCGCCTGATGAGGCAGAAGGGGAAAATGCATAGCAAAACAAATCCACCCCCCAATGCAGCGAGAAATCGTCCATCGCTGCTGCCCCTGGGGTCTGGTTCCCAAGCAACATATGTGGGTAGTTGGGTGAATTAGTCCGGATGGAAAAAAGGTCGATATCTGGTGTCCCATACCGGTCTATAATATCTGTAAACACTTTCCGATCCAACATCCATTTAATGTTGTCGTTGAATTTACGTGACCTGATGTCTGCCACTGTATTTAGCTTGCCTGGAAGGTAAGTGGTTGAGATCCAAATCTCTCTCCCAGACACCAGTGCCAGATATTATTAGGCAATTCATCACATGATATCGACTTTATTTCACCCATATGATTATATATAGGCCCCCAGTGTGGTATCAATCTGTACCGTACATGCAACTGGTGCTCATCTGAGCAGTAGGCCCTGAGCCCATGAAACGTTCCCAGCATTTCTAGATAATTAAGTCCTAGTGCTTTAAACAGAATAATTTTTGTGCACTCATCTGCCACCACAACTTGCGGTGGTATTAGTTGCTCCCCAACCTTTAGCACTGGCATCAGTCTGTAATGTACCCTAGGGATATAGAATGGGGTGATGGGGTTAGGATAATATGGAACATTTCTATCCACCAGTTTAATTCTAATTTACTTTCCCTGGTAGTTGCATAGGCCTATTGAAATGGCCTGTATGATTTTTTAAGAACTAAAATTTCCCTCTTCCAGGTTTTAATAATGGAGTGGTCCAATTGTGCTGCTGGGAACGCAGCCACCAATTCCCAATCACTCTTGCTCCTTGCCGAATGGATGGTTCCCTGATGCCAGTGAGGCTTTTTGCATACTCCCATCAAGTCTGTCACTTTGTTTGGTGGCAAGGTGATAGACATATGAACAGAGTCAATAGTGAACCCCAAATAATCCATGTAGTGGAGGGTTCCAATTTTGATTTATCTGGATGTACGTTAAACCTCTCTGTTGTGGCTGATACCACCAATGTAGCCAGCTCCAATTTTCACCTACAATGAGAATATCATCAAGGTAAGCCATGACGATATGGTTATGTTTCTTTAAGTATGCTAAAGCTGGTTTTAATAAATTTGTAATAGCCGGGGTGCTGATGACAACCCATTGGATAAGGCATACTGCCATTGCTGTCCCATCCAGATAAATTTCAGGTATTTACGATGACCCTGTGTGTGACAAACGTGTCTAATTTGAAATGGGCATACTGAACGGAAGTATTTTAGTTCGGTCAAATCTATAATGATAGGGCAACCACCATCTTTTTAGTTTTTTTATAAATATATTTGATACTAACTCTTGAAATTCTCTGATTGTTTTCTCAATCCCTTTTGTGTTTAGTCTTAACAGTTCAGCATGGCCTGCTGTTCTCTCTTTTTGTGAAGTATGAACTTCCTGCTAGGCGTATGCTGAACTGGGACGGTAGTTCGTATACAAATTCAATTTTGTAATTCTGAATACTTCCGAGTATGTAAAAGTTCAGAGGTAAAAAGTGCAGCACACATGATGAAACAAGTGCAACCATCCCCCAACTTTAATGAATCGGACATGCAATGTTTTTTAAGACAACCAGACCCACCTACCTCCATGGTTACCGGTGTTGTGTGGGTTGTCTCCGCAGTTGTTTCTTCTGGTATTGTGTTTGCTGCTGCGTTGTGGGGTTGGCGCGTTTTCCATGAAGGCCGGGCTGGGCCATGGTCTGAAAGACCCGCTGTGCAGGTGGGCCGGCCTTCGAGCTTTCACCACCAGATGGTCTTCCATAGCACCGATGTCTGGTGGGTGTGTAGGGGTGCTGCCGCTGTTGATAGGGGGGTTTTAGAGGTGCTTGGCACCTTGATCAGGCCTATAGCCTTGGCTTCCTCATGCAGGTCTTTCACCTGCTTCGGGAGGTCCCCCAACAGCAATTTTGGCGCCTGTGTGCTACTTGTCTTGCATAATTCCGCACTTCTTGATGATGCTCTTCCTGTAACTGTAAATCTCCACTGAGTATTACACAGTCTGCTAGAGCATCACGTAACTCTTCAGGCAAATCAACCCATCAGTTGTCCTGGTACTGCTGTGATTTTAGCAGCCAGCAGTTTCCTCTGGAGCTTCACCTCCTGGCTCCTTATAGATGGGCTCCTGTTGCCCCAGATGGGGTCATGGACTGCTGGTACTTTAAGAGAAATGGAGTTCTCTGGAGCAATGTACTTCCAGCCATAAAGTTAATGGCTTGCTCCTGTAGCTGGTTTGTAGCCATGTATTTTTACTGGCTTGCAGCTTTGTATAGGCAGTCCTTCTTGAGTTGATACAGCATGCCACATCTTCTGCTGCTCTCTCTTCTGGCACCCCTCACAGTTGATTGTTCAGCCCATTGCCCCTTCTTCAGGGTCAGCCCAGCTCTGACCCCTAATGCTCCCCTGCGAAGAGGGTGAGACATTTGGCAGTCCTTGAAAGGATCCTGCCGTGGGTCCTGCGAAGAGACCCACTGTGACTCTGCCCCTGCATAAGCAGGTCACGCTGGAGCAACTGCTCCCCACCCGCTCCCGCGGGAAAGATGCCCGCCGTCGCTATCCGTGAACGGGGTGTCTTCAGGTCCCGGACCCAGCCGAGTCAACGGACCTGTCCGACTTCCGGGTGGTTTTGCCGCCGACCGCGGTGCACCTGCGTTCTGTAGCGGCGAGAAGCCGGGAGCTGCTGGCAGCACCTGCAGCTCTGGAGAGACGGCACGCTGCTGGCTGCTTCCACAGCAGCGGTATCAGCTGCTGCTTCTCCCTTGCGCGACTCCATGGTGCTTCCTCCTGAAAAAGAAATCACACCGAGTCGCCACGCTCACCAGAAAAGGTAAGACTTACCTTCAGTAATTTTTTCAAAATTCGTGCTGGAGGAGTGGCGCTCCTCCCGACTGTCGCTTCCGCAATGCGTTCGACGATATGTCGCGCATGCGTCCTGGCGGAGTCTTCACCTAGTCACTCACGTGACTCCGAAGTAAAATCCATTATAGTGGAGGGTTCCAATTTTGATTTATCTGGATGTATGATAAATCCCAGATTTTGAAAAAGATGTTTTGTGGCCGATACTGCCAAAGTAGCCATTTCCAAATTCTCACCTACAATGAGAATATCATCAAGGTAAGCCATGACGATATGGTTATGTTCTCTTAAATATGCTAAAGCTGGTTTTAATAATTTAGTAAACAGCCGTGGTGCTGATGATAACCCATTGGGTAAGGCTTATACTGCCATAGCTGTCCCATCCAGCCAAATTTCAGGTATTTACGATGATCCTTGTGTATTGGTACTGAATAGTACGCATCTTTAAGATCGATGCAAGCCATGTAGTACCTATCAGAAATCAACTGTGTGGCTGTGACAAACGTGTCCATTTTGAAATGGGTATACTGAATGTAATTATTTAGTTCAGTCAAATCTATAATAATGCGGCAAACCGCCATCTTTTTTTGTTTTTGTAAATATATTAGATACGAACTCTTGAGATTCCCTGATTGTTTTCTCAATTACCCCTTTATTGATTAATCTCAACAGTTCAGCATGGCCTGCTGTTCTCTCTTTTTGCGAAAGTATGAACTTCCGGCTAGGCGTATGCTGAACTGGGATGGGGAGTTTGTTCACAAATTCTAGTTTGTAACCCTGAATACATTCGAGTATGTAAGTATCAGATGTAAAAGTGCTCCACACGTGATGAAACAAGTGCAACCGTCCACCAATTTTTGATGCACCTAAACATGCAATGTTTTTGAGACAACCATACCCACCCACCTACCTCCATGGTTACCGCCGGTGTTGTGTGTGTTGTCTCTGTCCTTGTTTCTTTGCTTCGTTGTGGGGGTGGCGCATTTTCCAAGAAGGCCGGGCTGGGCCATGGCCTAAAAAAGACCGCTGTGCAGGTGGACCAGCCCTCGAGCTTTCACCACCAGGTGTTCTTTCATTATATCGATGTCTGGTGGTTGTGTAGGGGTGCTGCCGCTGTTGATAGTGAGATTTCGAAGTGTTTGGCACCTTGATCAGGCCTATGGCCTTGGCCTCTTCATCTAATTCTTTCACCTGCTTCGAAAGGTTGTCCCCAAACAGCAAATTTGGCGGCTGAGCACTACTGGTCCTGCATAATCCCGCAAATTTGGGATTAAGTGCTGGTTTAATGATGCTCTTCCTATAGTTGTTGATTTCAAACTGAGTATTACACAGTAATACTAGAGCATCTTGTAGCTCTTCTGGCAACTCCACCCCATCAGCTGTTCTGGTCACTGCTGTGATCCCTGCACCCAGCAGTTTGAGGATTCTCTGTAGCTTCACCTCCTGGCTTCTTATGGATGGGCTCATATTGCCCCAGATGGGGTTGTTGACTGCTGGAACATTAAGAGAATTGCAATTCTCTGGAGCGAGGTATTTCTCAGCCGTGGAGTTAATGGCTTGCTCCTGCAGCTGGTTTGTAGCCATATAATTTATGCTGGCTGCCAGCTTTGGATGTATGGGCAGTCCTTTCTGTGTTGGCATAGCATGTTTGTTTGCCATGCCCAGTAGTTCTTCTGGCACCCCTAACACAGATGACTGTTCCAGCCATTGCCCCTTCTTCAGGGTCAGCCCAGCTCTGACCCCTAATGCTCCCCTGCGAAGAGAGGGTGAGACATTTGGCAGTCCTTGTAAGGATGCTGCCGTGGGTCTGCGAAGAGACCCACTGTGACTCTGCCCCTGCATAAGCAGGTCACGCTGGAGCAACTGCTCCACCATCCGCTCCAAGCGGGAAAGACGCCCACCGTCGCTATCCGTGAACGGGGTGTCTTCAGGTCCGGACCCAGCTGAGTCAACGGCCCTGTCCGACTTCCGGGTGGCTTTGCCGCCGGGCCGCGGCGTACCTTCGGACCGTAGCAGCGGGAAGTCGGGAACTGCTGGTAGCACCTGCAGCTCTGGAGAAACGGCACGCTGCTGGCTGCTTTCCATAGCAGCTGTTTTTGCCGCTCCTCTCCTGGACTTGCGCGACTCCATGGTGTTTCCTGAAAACACAAAAACACGCGCAGTCGCCACGCTCACCAGAAAGGTAAGACTTACCTCAAGTTTTTTTAAACTTACACTGGAGGAGCGACGCTCCTCCCAACTGTCGCTTCCGCAATGCGTTCGACGATATGTCGCGCATGCGTGCAGGCGGGGTCTTCACGTAGTCACTCACGTGACTCCGAAGTAAAATTTTGTAATTAGCTACAATTGGGGAGCTAACTAATTATATGCTTTAATTTCAGGTCATCCAAGTAAGATTGTTTCATATTTTTCAGAATGCTTCAACCTATAATAACTGAAAATGTCTTTCAGTTCTCTTAATGTTAAAGAAATTGATGGGCTTTTGACTGTCCTTGATCACAACGTTTGTGTTAAGTCAATGGAAAAGCAATCGGGAACAAGATGCTAATTTCCGAGTATGAAAATGGCCATCACTGTTTTAATACTGAAGATATGAAAGTGAATTAGGTGTCAAATTAAACTTCTTTTTATGCTTAATCTGATGGGATAAATTGCAGACTTGATTTTTAAAATCTCAAAATTTTGTAACATAGCTACTTACGTCCACCCACGACATGATAAGACAAGGTACGACCCTGTCGGCGACAACTGAGGACAACTGAAGCCAGTTCAGTTGCCGGTACCTGTCACAGTTTGACATAGGTAGTCACCAATGGAATTCACCAAAGTCGGCATCTGGCGACAACCAACGTCACCTGGCGACAACCTACGACAACACCTACTGGCAATGTCAAGCCCACTGTCACTGAAAAGTTTTGAACATTTCAAAATCCAGCGGCAACAAGAAAAAAGATCATGTGGCGACAGCCTATTTTCTGGTTGCCGCTGAAAAAAAAATGTGCCTAAGGCCCTGGCAGAGTCATTACAGTCAATTACTTGGCTGGCACACTCCCTCAGTTGCTTGCTTCTCTGTGATGCTACAGTCATTGCTGGAACTAAGGAATTTGCAACCTCTTGACCAGGTCGGTGGCAGCACTGTGAGATGGCTGCCCTGCCAGCAGTGTGTTAATTATTTCTATTTTTTTGTTGTTTTTTTTTTAGTGTGTCGAAATGTTTGTTTTAGTGTCTCTCGGTATGTGTGGTGGGGTGGTGGGGTGGTGAGTGGGGTAATCGGGGAACTGTTTTCGGCCGCCTCCTCCACAGAGAGGCTACTTGTTCCATGGCGGGCTTGCGGGCTAAATCCATGGATTGGAGCAGCCTTTCCCGGAGTCGGGCCCAGAGTTTCAGCTTTGGGCACAGCGTGGACTTTCCATCGCAGAGCGGGTGAGCCCTTGCCGGGGTCGCCAGAGAGGAGTGCTCCGATCACGGGCCCGCAGACTGTTACATACTGAAGCCGCATGTCTGTGGAACGTCTAGCCATGAGCACTGCGTGGACTTGCCATCCAGAGCGGGATCCCTTGCCGTGGATAGCCAAAGAGCTCCAACCACTGGCCTATGGCCTACAACATCCTGTAGCCACTATCTCCGGTAAGAAAGCGCCGATTCGGGAACTCCAAGCCGCGGAGTGTGTTCGACCGTCCCGACGAGAGAGCCTGTACATCCGGCCGCCCGTAGCGGCGACTGCGGAGGTCTATGGCCCCGACCACGGTTGAACAATGGAGGAGGACTGACTGAGCTTTGTGCCTTCCACCACAGTGAAGAATGCTGCGGTGGATATTTGTGTGAACTCTAATTATGTATTGTGTGTGTTTTTTTAAATTGTACCGCTGCTGGAAAATTCATTTCACTGCACTTATATGTGTATGTGACGAATAAAACTGACTATTGACTATGACCTATTGACTACTGACTAATTGCTATTCTTGAACTTGACTTCCTTTTGATCTCATATCGAATCTTCATCACACATTACAACATTGTCATGTTAAAGAAGGAACTGCAGATGCTGGAGAATCGAGGGTACACAAAAGGCTAGAGAAACTCAGTGGGTGCAGCAGCATCTAAGGAGCGAAGGAGATAGGCGATGTTTCGGGTCGAGACCCTTCTTCAGACTGGTCAGGGATAAGGGAAACAAGAGATATAGACGGTGATGTGGAGAGATAAAGACAATGAATGAAAGATATGCAAAAAAGTATCGATGATAAAGGAAACAAGCCATTGTAAGCTGTTTGTAGTGTGAAGATGAGAAGCTAGTGCGACTAGGGTGGGGGAGAGATAGAGAGAGAGGGAATGCCAGGGCCTGAGGGCTGAGGGAGAGGTGGGAAGGGGAGGAGACAGCAAGGGTTAACAGAATTGAGAAAATTCAATGTTCAAGCCCAGAGGATGCAGAATCCCCAAGCGAAATATGAGGTGCTGTTCCTCCAACTTGTGGTGTTGCTCACTCTGGCCGTGGAGGAGGTCCAGGACCGAGAGGTCGGATACGGAATGAGAGGGGGAGTTGAAGTGCTGAGCCACCGGGAGGTCGGGTTGGTTAATGCGGACCGAGCGGAGGTGTTCGGCGAAACGATCGCCAAGCCTCCGCTTGGGCTCACCGATATAGATCATATGGCATCTGGAGCAGTGGATGCAGTAGATGAGGTTGGATGAGGTGCAGGTGAACCTCTGTCGGACCTGGAAGGACTGCTTGGGTCCCTGAAAGGAGTGGAGGGGGGAGGTGAAGGGACAAATGTAGCATTTCTTGCGGTTGCAAGGGAATGTGCCCGGGGAAGGGGTAGAGCGGAAGGGAAGGGAAGAATTGACAAGGGAGTTGCGGAGGGAGCGGTCTTTGTGGAAGGCAGACAGGGGGGGAGATGGGAAGATGTGGCGAGTGGAGGGATCACGTTGGAGGTGGCGAAACTGGCGGAGGACTATGTGTTGTATTTGCCGGCTGGTGGGGTGAAAGGTGAGGACCATGGGGACTCTGCCCTGTTTGCGAATGGGGGATTGGGGAGAGAGGGCAGTGTTGCGGGGTATGGTGGAGACCCTGGTGCGAGCCTCATCTATAGTGGGGGAGGGGAGAATGAGGCCATTTGTGATGACCTGGTGTGGAACACCTCATCCTCAGAGCAGATGCGGCGTAGGCGGAGGAATTGGGAATAGGGGATGGAGTCCTTACAGGAAGCAGGGTGGGAGGAAGAGTAGTCCAGGTAGCAGTGGGAGTCAGTTGGTTTGTAGTGGATGTCAGTCAGGAATGTATCACCTGCAATAGAGATGGTGAGGTCAAGGAATGGTAGGGAAATGACGGAAATGGTCCAAGTATAGGCGGAAGTGGGTGTCAGTGGACGGGTATGGGTTGCTCCTCTGGTCGAGGAAGAACCGGAGGTCTTTGAGACCGTCCTGGTGGGGGGATGGAGGTGTAGAGTGACTGGACACCCATGGTAAAGATGAGAGGATGGGGTCCTGGAGAAAGGAATGCGCGGAGCCGACGGAGAGTGTCTGAGGTGTCGTGAACATAGGTGGGGAGGGATTTAACAAAGGGGGATAGGATGGAGTCAAGGTATGTGGAAATGTGTTCAGTGGGGCACGAACAGGCAGAGACAATGGGTCTGCCGGGGCAGTCGGGTTTGTGGATTTTGGGGAGAAGGTAAAATCGGGCCGTGCGGGGCTCGATGAGGTTGGAGGCTCGGGAGCCGCAGTTGATGAAGTCAGTTATGGTGCTCGAGATGGTGGCCTGGTGTTCGTCAGTGGGGTCATGGTCCAGGGGTAAGCCGGAGGAGGTGTCCGGGAGTTGGCGCGTGGCCTCTGCTTTGTAGAGATCGACGCGCCAGAATACCACGGCACCTCCCTTGTCGGCGGGTTTGATAACCCAGTCTGGGTTGTTATGGAGTGTGTTGATGGCAATACGTTCGGGGGGGTAGAGATTGGAGTGACAGGGGAGTGGAGAAGTCGAGGCGGTTGATGTCCCGACGGCAGTTCTGGATAAATAGTTCTAGAGCCGGAAGGCTACGAGGGGGGGTCCAAGTGGAGGGGGTACGTTGGAGACAGGAAAAGGGATCATCAGTGGGGGATGAGGACTTCTTCCCATGGAAGAACGCTGTGAGGGCGAGGCAATGGTAGAAGAGCTCCAAGTCGTGTTGGGCACGGAACTCTTTGAGGTGGGGACGGAGGGGGACAAAGGTAAGACCTCTGCTGAGGACCGACCTTTCAATGTCGGAGAAGGGGAGGTCTGGGGGAAATGGTGAACATGCGGCAAGGATGGGGGTTGTGGCCGGAGGAAGGCAGGTGAGTGCACTGAGGACCATCGTTGTCCACAGGTATGCTGTGATCATTTGATTTACATGGACATTTCTGACATGATTTCTGATATGAAATTCATATATTTTTGGACTACAGGAATACCTTCTCCATGAACACATTGCTGTCTCAACAGGTCTAGTTCTGACTCTCTCCTGAGTTTAAATTATTTTCTTTGAGGCATTGTCTCCTGCCTTTCGATTCTCCACTGTTAAGCTGCATAAAACTCAATTACATACAAACACAGTGTTGATTTATCAATCTGCCAGAATAAAACCAGAACTAGAAAATGGCATCATACAACAGGAATTTAAATAATAATTCACCAAGGAGCTAAAGTACCTTTTCAACACTTGGGCCTTAAAGATTTCTTTGAACACTTGTTTTGGTTGACACAAAGTAGCCAATAAATGTTTGATGTTGCATAAAGCTCTTAAATATATGCAAAGAAAAACAACAGTCTAACCTTAGATACTGTATCAATCCTGTCAGAATATTGTAAATGGTTAGAATCTTCAAGTTCCTTTATGTAAATATTATCAGCGATCTGTCGTGGACCATCCACAATGAAGCATCAATCAAGAATGTATACCGATGTCTCCACATCCTGAGGAGACTGAAGAAATTCTCCATATCTCCAATAACACAAACCTCTATAGATGCGATAGAGCATACTGTTGGGCTGCATTACAGCTAGGTTTGGGAACAGCCCTGTCCAAGACCACAAGAAATTGGAGTCAGTTGTTGATATAGTCCAGTCCACCACACAGACCAAACACCCTACCATTGACTCACTCCATCATGCTGCCTCGGGAAAGCAGCCAACATAATCAAAAACCTTTCCCGCCCCAATCATTCCTTCTTCTCCCCACTCTCATTGGGCAGAAAATATAGCAGCTAAAAAGCACACACGAGCAGACTCAGGCAAACCGTTTCTCCCCCTTTGTTATCAGGCTTCTGAATGCTCCTTCCATAAACTAGCGTACACTCTGATTTCTCTCTACCTCTTGTGGACATTAGGCTTTATCTCCGTACCTGTAGCACTATAGTACTGAGAGCCATATCCTGAACACTGCAACTTCTCTTTTGCTCCATCTCTTGCATTCAAATTTGATTGTGTCAATGTATGGTATATCTGATCTGTTTGGAGAGCATAGAAAGCAAAGCTTTTCACTGACAATAATAAGCCAAAACTAAAAACCGAAACCTATACAAAGTGTAGAAAAGATCCATCTCATATCTCAAAAGTACATTCTGCTGTTGTACATATCAGCATATGTACAGTACCTACATATCTGGGCTGAATCCATCCTGAGTGCTCATCAGTGAGCACTGAAAATGACTGCTTCTACATTGATAAAAGTGAACATTGGAATGGTCATTGATCAGGTGCTTGATCCACATGGTGTCATGGGCAATGTTAAAACCAGAGAAACATAGAAAAGTAGAAGCAGAAGGAAGCTATTCGACCCTTCAAGTCTACTCCACATTTAATGTGATCACGAATGATCTTCAAACTCAAAACTATATTGCTGTTCTGTTCCCATATCCCTTGATGACTTCTGAATCTCAAATCTACGCAACTATTCCTTAAGAATCAAATACACAGATGTTAAGAAGTCCCTTGTGCCAGTAGGTGGGGAGCATTTCACGACATTCATTGATTGCTGAGAGTGGTCGACGCTCAACATCAGGGAGGGGGGGGGGGGGGGGGAGGGTACGTATACGTATATCTTGGCCTGGGTAACCTTCAGGACAGTTGGGCACAGGACACATCATCAGTAGTGTACCCTTGCATCACTGGGTGTTTCGGCCTTTTAACACTATACACCCTCCACAAGGGCGGCCTGCTGCAGGATGATCAGCCCTCAGTGCGTGTCCCGTGTCAAACTGCCTCAAAGATTCACCATGACGTACTTGGAGCCCAGCATGCGTCTTTCCGCTTGAGCCAAATCCAACAGCTGCTTCTTTCAGCCGCGTCTGAGAGTGATCTTATGGTCTTCCGCAGAGCCTGACCGTGGATTCCAAGCTCCTTCAGCAGTCTGACGGTAGATGACGCAACAAATCCTCTGCATCCCACTTCAACTGGATAAACGTTGATGCACCAGCCACGCTGCGTTGCCTCTGCTGCAAGCTCTGTGTAGCGCAGCTTCTTACGCTCATAGGCCTCCACAACAGAGTTCTCCCATGGAACTGTGAGCTCTATGATGTAAGCAGTCTTCTGTGAAAGGGACCAGAACACCAAATCTGGCCTGAGGTTGGTTGAAGCAATTTCAGGTGGAGAGATTAGTTGTCGGCCGATGTCCGCCAGCATCCTCCAGTCACGGGCCCTGCATAGGTTTCCTCCTTCTGATCTAGTGGAAGGATGTTTAGGTGTTTTCTGTCCTTCTCGGACAAAGGTTGTCGCCCTTAAGTGGGAGGGGTTGCTTGCTCTCGGAGGCAAGGAGTTGGTCGCACACAGCCTGTTCTCAAGGGCTGTTGCCAGGCTTTTTAATACCTGATTATGCCGCAGAAGCAGAAGGAAGCTATTCGACCCTTCAAGTCTACTCCACATTTAATGTGATCACGAATGATCTTCAAGACTCAAAACTATATTGCTGTTCTGTTCCCATATCCCTTGATGACTTCTGAATCTCAAATCTACCCAACTATTCCTTAAATATATTCACCGTTTAGTTTTTAGTTTAGAGATACTATGGCCCACGGAGTCCGCGCTGACCAGCGATCCCGGCACATGAACACTATCCTACACATACGAGGTACAATTTTACAATTATAACAAGCCAATTAACCTACAAACCTATACATCTTTGGAGTGTGGGAGGAAACCAGATATCCCGGAGAAAGCCCACACAGGACACGGGGGAGAACATACAAACTTCATGCAGACAGCACCCATAGTCAGGATCAAACCCAGGTCTCTGGCGTTGTAAGGCAGCAACTCTACTGCTGCATCACCGTGTGACTAACTTGGCCTCCGCGGCCATCCGAGGTAGAGAATTCCACATGTTCAGCACCCTCGGGCTGAATGAATTTATCTTCTTGTTTCTAAATGCCTTACTCCATATCCTGCGACTGTGACCCCAGTCTGGATCCATAGGGCAAAGATCCCTCTTGCGTTCAGCTTGTTGAGCATATCAAAATATTGGTTCCATATTGTTGCCAAACTACCAACACCGTGACAACTTCTAATCAATGTTCAGCTAAAATAGTAAGATTAAATGAGAACTTACCAGTTTGAAGTTTGATCTTTATTTTATGAGGAGTTACGATGAGGGATTACATGAAGAAGCCCCGCTAGGCGCATGCGCGTCATACTTCAAAGCAACGGTGTGAAATCACAGACAGTAGTGTTGACTGAAGATAGCAAGATTAAGAGAAATAACATACCAGTTGACCTTGTAATAGAGGGTTTAGGAGGGCACGAAATCCCTCATCGTAACTCCTCATAAAATAAGGATCAAACTTCGAACTGGTAAGTTCTCGTTTAATCTTACTATTTTACTTCAGAGTCACGTGAGTGACTTCATGAAGATTTCATAGCTCTGTGATTTCATGCCCTAGAAACAAGTCCCATGCTCACACACTGCCATAATGACTAATGGAGGAAGTATGTTAACGTATTTCAGACTTGAAACAGAGTTTGATCTATATTTTATGAGGAGTTACGATGAGGGATTACATGAAGAAGCCCCGCCAGGCGCATGCGCGTCATACTTCAAAGCAGCGGCATGAAAACACAGAAACGATAGCCGAAGTGATATAGTAAGGCTCAGAAGACTAGAACTACCAGATGATCTTTGCGATTATGAGGGCCGGGAGCTGAGAGCAGGTAATCCTTCATCGTAACTCCTCATAAAATAAAGATCAAACTTCAAACTGGTAAGTTCTCGTTTAATCTTACTATTTTACTTCGGAGTCATGTGAGTGACTACGTGAAGATTTCAAAGCTCTGTTATTTCATGCCGTAGATCCATTCCATACGACACACTGCTTCAGTTGACACAATAGTGAATAAATGATGTATTGCTTCAAATTACTTAATAACTATTTTAATAATAATAAACAAAAGACAGTAATAACCCCTTTATCCCAGGGGGAAATTACAAATGAATTTCATAAAGACAAAGCAAATCAAATTAAACGGAATCCAACACAGCATGCCCAAACCCTGACACTGTCAGAACAGGTTTATCGTAACATTTAGAAAAAGATGATTCCTTAGACATTCCTGCAGCCCTGAGGATTTGGTCTAGCGGCACGTCCTGCGCCTTCGCTGCGGATGTTGATGCCGCCCTGGTAAGTGAGATTTAAACACATGAGTGTCCACTCCAGCGCAATCCAAAACCTGTTTTATCCATCTAGAAATAGTTTGTACTGACACTTTTTTTATAAGGTTTTTTGTGGTTGATGAGCATTGCTGTCTCAGTACCTCTGAGACTCTTAGTTAAACCCCTGTCTCACTGTGCGAGTTGGCCCACGAGTGACCCCGAGTTTTCACTCGTGGTGATCACGTAGCGGGAACGTCGGAAACTCGCACGAGCAACTTATCGACTCGTGGCGCTAACGGCAGGTACTCGGGAAACTTGTTAACTCGTGAAAAAAATCAAACATGTTTGATTTTTTCCACGAGTCAAATTAACTGTTCAAGTTAAAAATGGAAACATTTAAACTCGTTGTAATAACGTAGTGGCCCCGTGCGTTTATCTTAGTGTCTCGTGAGTCTACCATGGGAACTTTAATAATCTGTTCTTTTGCTCGAGTAAAGACTGAACCAAAGATAGACACAAAATGCTGGAGTAACTCAGCGGACCAGGCAGCATCTCTGGAGAGAAGGAATAGAGTCGAGACCCTTCTTCAGACTTACCCGAAATGCCACCCATTCCTTCGCTCCAGAGATGCAGCCTGTCCTGCTGAGTTACTCCAGCATTTTGTGTCTATCTTCGGCCTTTCTGCCACTTGTCCTTTATTACTGATGCGCCTGCCCCGTGGCTTCACTCAGTCTCAATGAACGGCTTAAAGACCTGCCGAAGGGGCAAGTCTGGGGTGGTGGGTGGGATGTGTCCACGTGTGATGCTCCATCCACCCCCCCGGGGCCGAGAGTGTGGGATTGGGAAGGAACTGCAGATGCTGGTTCACACCGGAGATAGACACACACAATGCGGAGTAACTCGGCGGGACAGGCTGCATCTCTGGAGCGAAGGAATGGGTGGCATTTCGGGTAAGTCTGAAGAAGGGTCTCGACTCTATTCCTTCTCTCCAGAGATGCTGCCTGGTCCGCTGAGTTGTGTGTGTGTGTCTCTCTCCCTCTCTGTCTATCTGTGTGTGTGTCTGCTGTCGGGTCCCGGTGGCCGCTCAAAGTCACCCGAGCTGCTTGATTCCTCTGAAGTGGTGGCCAGCTGCTGTCTGTGTGTATCTCTCTCTCTATGTGTGTGTGTGTGTGTGTGTATGTGTGTGTGTGTGTCTCCTCTCCCTCTCTGTCTATCTGTGTGTATCTGTGTGTGTGTCTGCTGTCGGGTCCCAGTGGCCGCTCAAAGTCACCCGAGCTGCTTGATTCCTCTGAAGTGGTGGCCAGCTGCTGTCTGTGTGCCTGTCTGTGTGCCTGTCTGTGTGCCTGTCTGTGTGCCTGTCTGTGTGCCTGTCTGTGTGCCTGTCTGTGTGCCTGTCTGTGTGCCTGTCTCTGTGCCTGTGCCTGTGCCTGTGCCTGTGTCTGTGTCTGTGTCTGTGTCTGTGTCTGTGTCTGTGTGTGTGTCTGTGTGTGTGTGTGTGTGTGTGTGTGTGTGTTGTCGGGTCCCGACGGCCGCTCAATGTCAGTCACCCGGGCTGCTTCCTTTTTTAAAATTATTTAAAATAGAGATCCATTGCAAAAAAGTATTTAAAAACATAAAACAACAAGAAATGCTTGGTTACTGGAGGATGCACATTTTCCCATTGTAGGTCATATCAGTAGATGCGGCCGCGCTGAAATAACTCAAAACCACAGGATGGAGATGTATTTTAACATTGTTGCTTTATTAAAACATACCTTCATTCACGGTTGGCTCAAGAGTAACGGGAGAGGAACTTGCTAACTCGGGAGAGGAACTAGGAACATCGCAGCAATGACATACCCGTGGGAACTCGTATTACACACTTGATCATAAACTTGCAGTCTCGTGCACAGCCACGAGTCTGTCACTCGGGTACCTCGTGGGTCAACTCGCACAGTGAGACAGGGACTCTGAGACTCTTAGTTACCTCGATATATTGACTCAGGTGCTTAACTACACATAACGTTTGGTCTGCTTTAAAGCTTACTTTGGTTCCGGACAGTCCTGGCCTGCTTTGCTTGATTAAATCATACACATAAAATGTAATGTTATCTACAGAGGAATACATGCTATCATAACTTTTGCAATGTTTGCATTCGTTGCGCTGATACTAGCGCCATGAGCATAACCACTTTAGTATTATCTGAAAAGATAATGACGTAACTGGAGTCCATTGCCGAAGGAGTGTGAGAACTATACCGACAACCCAGATTTCTGTATATCTAGGCTTAGGAGGATTTTTGTTAAAGATTCCTCTCATGAATCGGGATACTAATGGATGAGACCCGATAGATTGTTATTCTGAAAACTGCCCTAAATTGGAGGACAAAGCACTCCGAGCACTATTAATGGCACTATAATTCAAGTGTTCATCAAAATGCAACATAGCAAGGAACTCCAATACATCCAGCATGCTTGCAGAATGATAAGATATATCTGACTGTAAACAAAACATCTCCCATTTCTTAATACGAGACACGTATTGTTTCTTAGTGCTATCTCTCCAAGCTGCAGTTATGACATCCATGGTCCTATTTGACAGTCCAAAGCATTGGAATGGTCTGTTCAGAACCTGCAGATCAACAAATTAATACGATCATGTAACGGATGACTTTCTCCTGTTACTGGATACACCAACAAATGACTGCAGTTGGGGATAGTCATGAATGGCTGAGTCATCATTCTGAGCACCACTGGGAACCATGGCTGTGTAGGCCAGTCCGGAACCACCAAAACAGCTGAGGCGGAGTCCTGCTCTATTTTGGTGAGACATTGTCTAATCAGGCAGAATGGGGGAAAAGCATAAAATAATGTACGTCCCCAATGTAGTGAGAATGCATCCAACGCTACTGCTCCTGGATCCGGTTCCCATGAAACATATTGAGGCAACCGGTGATTTAGCCTGGATGCAAACAGATCAATATCTGGCAACCCATAGCAGCTGACAATCATATTAAAAACTTCAGGATTTAACATTGATTCTATGTTGTCATTGAACTTTCGTGACCTGATGTATGCCACCACATTGTCTCTACCTGGTAGGTAGATAGCTGAGACCCAGATGTTCCTGGAGATACACCAGTGCCACATGAGGTTAGCCAGATTATCAAATGATACTGACCTTGTTCCTCCCATTTGATTGATACATGCCACAGCCGTGGTATATCAATCTGGAGTTGGACATGTAAATTATTCATTGGGGAACAATAAGCTTTTAATCCATAGAATAAAACCAACAATTCTAAATAATTTAATCCTCTTGCACACTCCATCTACCACCACAGCTAGACTCGCTGTCCGTAGCTCCCCATCCTAGAGCACTCACATCTGTTTGTAAAACCACTGAAGGTTGCTGAACCAAAATGTTTTTGGTAGTTTGTACAATATTGATAATCTACCATTGTAATTCAGCTATGGCTCTGGTTGGTAACTGCATAGGTCTATCAAAATGACCTGCAAGTTCTTTTAGTGCTTGTTCTCTAGCTCGTTGCAGACTTTGATAGTGCAGAGGTCCAAACTCTACTGCAGGAAAAGCTGCTACCAATTTACCAATAACACTGGCTACTTCCCGGATGGAGGGATATTGTTTTTCAGCGAGACAAGTACAGACGTCCCTGATCTCCACAGCCTTGGCTGTAGACAAAGGTACTGACATATCAACTGAATCAATGACAAAACCCATTTATTTGGTATGGCTGTAACTTGGATTTTGTTGGATGGACCAGAATCCCTAACCTTTCAAACAGGTGTTTGGTTGCTGAAACCGATTCCTCAGCTGTCTCCTGAGTGTTGCTTATGATGAAAATATCATCTAGATAAGCCATTACAATGTGATTCTGGGCCCTAAGTAGCACCAGCACTGGTTTCAACAATTTCGTGAACAGCCTGGAAGCTTAGGTTAACCCATGGGGCAATGCTTTAAATTGCCACAGCTGTCCCATCCAACTAAATTTCAAGTATCTGCGATACTGATGATGAATTGGTACTGAATAATATGCATTTTTGAGGTCTATAGTTGCCATATAACAGCCTTGAAATAACAGCTGCTTAGCAGTATTGATAGTGTCCATTTTAAGATGTCTATACTGAACATGGGAATTTAACTGGGTTAGGTCCAGAATGACTCTACATCCCCGATCGTTTTTCTGTCTTGGGAATATATTGGACACAAATTGTTGAGGATAGTTAGTCGTCCTCTCAATTACCCCTTTTTGGAACAAAATCTTAATTTCTTCTTTTACCTGCTGAGTTTCTGGTATAGAAAAAAAACATTACTCTATTAGGCATATTCTGTACAGGTGGATCAATTCCTGACATAAACTCTATTCCAGAGCCTGACACAGTGTCTAGTATAAACCGATCAGATGTTATTCAGCACAATTCATCATAAAAAAATTGCAATCTACCCCCAACCGGAGGTTGTTCCCCAGAAGTCTTATCCTTGACGGAATGAATCTCCTGTACCTCTACAGTCGGCCTCAGAACTCCTTCTTCCGATATTGGGGTTGTTGTTGGGATACACTGGTGGGTAATATCGTCGCCCCACTGGCCCCACTCTGCTTGGCTCTGCCCCTGGATCCGACCCCCTTCGCGTTGAACCCGACTTGCGAGATGACGTCCTGGGAGCAGGGACGTATGTTTTCATGAGACCAATTGTTTTGGCCTCATCCTTGAGGTCTTTGATTTGCTTGATGACGTCCACCCCAAATAAATAATCTGGGGCTTGAATGTTTGTGGACCTACATAGAGCTGAAAACTTCGGGTTCAACGTCGGTTTGATGGCTATCTTCCTGATGCAAATTTGGCTCAAAGTAGACGTTGCAGAACAGGGCCAGCATATCTTGTTGAGTACCAGACATTGGTGCCCCCGGACCATTTTCCCGAATGCAGTGATGCCTGCTGCCACCAAGTTGAGGACACGCTTAAATCTCACTTCTTGTCCCCGCATCATTGCACTGATTTGTGCCCATATTGCCGAGTTCATGGTGGGCACTTTGAGTGACGCACAGTTAACAGGTGCTTTGTAACATGTGGCAGTCTCCTTCATGATCGTATCCTGGAGCTGGTGAGAAGCCATGTGATTTACATTGGCGGCTAGGTTTTCCTCCATAGCCTCACCAGTTCCTTCCAGAATAGCGAAGTTTCACGCTACGTCCGGGACACCTGGAGCGTGGCTCGTGTGCTCTGGTGTGTGCACAAATGCAGTGATACCAGCTTCAGGGTCAGACGCCTCCTGCCCTGGCTCTCCCGAGTCATGCTCAAGGGAGATCTCATCCAGCCATAAACAGGTGCTGGAGGGGGTGATTCCCATTGGTGTTGGTAGGCAGCATACTCCTCACCATATGGGCCTCTTTGAGAGGCTGCCTGGGGAATCCTTGGGGCACTGGATCCCGATTGAAATATGTCGTGGTTGATTAATGTGTGGAGCATCCGCTCCATTTGGTCGAGTCTTCCCCATATTTTCTTGTTATCTGGAGGGGAGTCCTCTTCCTCATCAAACCCGTCGGATAAAACAGGTCTGACAGATTTTCTTTTTGCTTTCCTACCCGTTGTAGTGGTCTCAGTGCCCTGAGACACTGGAGCAGTTGGCGGCTGTTCAACTACCGGTAAAACAGCAGCCGGTATCAGAGCCGGCGTTACCGCACTAGTTATCTCGCGACTCAATCTCCGAGATGGAACCGCGCACTCCACTCCTGCTTCGAACTTTTTTTCTACCGGCACCCTCCATAGCCACTAACCCCTGCTGGCTCCCGAGCCAGACTTACGGAGCTTAAATAGTCGCAGGAAAAAAAGTTTTAAACCACTTACCTGCGAATTTACTACTTACCGCTGGTGGAGCTGCGCTCTCCAGCCAGTCGGTGCGCCATGCGACGGACGTAATGACGCACATGTGCCTGGCGGGGCTTCTTTACGTAGTCACTCACATGACTCCGAAGTAAAATAGAAATCCCCACTCTGTTGCCTTCAAGCTTTTAATTCCAATGTATTGTGCATCTAGCTGGTTCCTGAGAACTTTTAGGATGATTACTCAATGTCCCTATTGAAATAAAATTCTTGGTGTTTAGATTATTCAAACCTATGACTGGTTTGAATACTTCTTCCCCTTGTCTGTGGGGCTATTGTAGACCCTGTTATACAGTGGATTGAAACGCCTGAGCAATATTGTTGACTGTTGTTACGAATCATTTATCTATAAGTCACAGGATGAAAATCTTCCTTCCACAAACAATATCTGGTAATTCACATAACTTTCCACTGAGCTACTGAGGCAACAAATGTATGATGCGCTCCAAAGCCTATTTTAATAATATTGTTTTATTTGGATTGGTCACTGCAGCACTCTCGTCCATCTTAAGGATATTATTGGATACGCTAAACCTCTTTGTCATTCCCATCTAAAACGTGAATGATTCATAAAATCGTAAAGTGCGGAAACAGGCCCTTCAGCCCAACCTGCCCACACCGACCAACTTGTCCCATCTATACTAGTCCCACGCCTGCGTTTGGCCCATATCCCTCTAAACCTGTCCTATCCATCTACCTGTAATTGTTTCTTAAATGTTATAATAGTCTCTGCCTCAACTACCTCCTCCGGCAACTCATTCCATACACCCACCACACTTTTAGAGAAAAAGTTACACCTCACCTTCCTATAAACCTTTCCTCCTTAAACCTATGGCCTCTGGTTCTCGATTCCTTCTCTATTCATGATTCATGAGAGACACGGTTCAGTAATCAATTCGAATGCATGTCTCCACTTTAACTCTCAGCCAGTTTATTAATCACATATTTATACTGTCTTCGTATTTAAATTTCACTTTAAAAAATGGTTGGGTTAAGATTGGTGGTGGTTTCTACATGGCCTCCTTTTAATCTGAAAGCCCTGTCTCACGGTGCGAGTTGACCCATGAGTGACCCCGAGTTTTCACTCGCGGAAATCATGTACAATGTAGCGGAAACGTCAGAACTTGCGCGAGCAACTTAGCGACTCGTGGCGCTAACGGCAGGTACCCGTGAAACGTTCACTCATGAAAAAATTCAAACATTCATGTTTGAGGTTTTCCACGAGTCAAATTTACTCTTCAAGTTAAAAATGGAAACATTTAAACTCGTAATAACGTAGTGGCCCGTGCGTTTACATTAGTGACTCGTGAGTCTACCACGGGCAGTCTAACTCGCGGGAAGGAATTGGTGACGGGATGACATAGGGGGGTATTGTGCTGTTTGATCGCCCCCTGCTATCCCAGGGACAGGGAGACACAGCAGCTTTTGAGACTGGTGGGCAATCACTACCAAAGTGTTTGCCCACACAGTCAGTACACCTCTCCTACACTTGTACCTATTATCCATATTTTTCGAGGGCTGCTGCCTGGCCCAAACTTTTGGCCAAATGCTCTAATATCGCCTCACCGGATCTTCGGTTAGTTGAGGCACCATGAGGCGTTTTTGTTGTTGTTTTACGACAGGAAGGAAGCGATGTAAATGCCAAGTTGTTATAAACTGTCGGGCATTTACTTGCTTGTGAAGTTGTCCCTACCTTACCCTCACGATGTGCCACGTTACGGTTACGTGGTGCACGGATCATGGTCAACAGTGTCTGAAGAATGGTCTCGACCCGAAGCATCACCTATTCCTTCTTCTCCAGAGATGCTGCCTGACTCTGCTCGAGTTACTCCAGCACTCTGTGTCTCCCTTTAGTGTCTTCAGTTGGACTTTCACTGAATATTGAAGAGGGCGTTGATCAGGGTCAACCAACGCGCTATGTGCACTGTGTCGGAAGGAACTGCAGATGCTGGTTTACATAAAAAATGCTGGAGTAACTGGGCGGGACAGGGTCTGAAGGAGGGTCTCGACCTGAAACGTCACCCATACCTTCGTCTCCAGAGATGCTGCCTGTCCTGCCGAGTTACTCCAGCGTTGTGTGTCTGCACAATCATTATTCTTATCTCTTGCTGCGATTACTTTAAACAAAGGCAGCGCTTGGTTATTGCGGTGATGCCCTTCAGATGTGAAACAAATGCTTCCAGACGCACTGCCCTGACTTTATTCATTTGTTTATCATCGTAACTTTTTTTGCGTATGTTTTATTCATTGTTCTGTATATCTCGACATTACCGTCTATATCTCTCGTTCCACTTGTCCCTAACCAGTCTGAAGAAGGGTCTCAACCCGAAACGTCATCCATTCCTTCTCTCCAGAGATGCTGCCCTTTGTGTCCTTTGTTTAAAGCATACAGGCATACATATTCACATCTATTCTATCTCATATGTGTGTTATATATATATATATACGCGAGAGAGAGAGAGAGAGAGAGAGAGAGACCGAGGAGAGCGAGAGAGAGAGCGAGAGAGAGAGACAGAGAGAGACGAGAGAGAGAGACAGAGAGAGAGCGAGAGAGATAGCGAGAGAGAGAGCGAGAGAGAGAGCAGATTCATTCACGGTTGGCTCGAGAGAGAGAGAGTAGCGCGAGAGAGGAACTAGGTAACGCGAGGGAGAGCGAAGAGAGAGGGAGAGACATCGCGAGAGAAGACATGACGGCCGTGGGAGAACCCGTTTAAACAGGGCGAGGGACGAGATGAGGGAGCGCTTGAGGGAAGCGCGATCTTGAGACATGGGAGAGCGAGCCGAGGGAGAGCGAGTCAGTTTTTTTTCTTTCAGCTCGAGAGAGGAGGTAGGAGAGCACTCGTGGGTGACGAGCGAGCGCTAACGTGCGAGACAGAGCGCTTTGACAGACGCGAGACAGAGCGCGAGACATGAGACAGAGTGCATGGAGACAGAGCGCGAGACAAGCGCGAGACAGAGCGCGAGACAGAGCTGAGCGCGACAGAGCGCGACAGACAGAGCGCGAGACAGAGCGCACACAGCGCGAGACAGAGCGCGAGAAGAAGCGCTGACAATTGCGAGACATAGAGCGCGAGACTGGACCAGAGCGCGAGACAGTGACTAATCTCTTCCCTATTTACTCTGCTCGGCTTTATTGTTCACTCACACCTTCCCTCCCACCAGGCTTGGCTCAAAGGGGGCAATGAGCCAAGCGGGGTGCGGTTGAAACCCTTTCTGTAAACTAGCACAAAGAGAAAAAAAAAAGTATTGTCCAGCGCTCCAAACCGTTTAAAATAGTAATGCAACCTTGGCTAATAATAACAAAAGAAAACCTTATACCCAACTACCGTCTCTTACACAGCCTGTTGTCGGGGGTGTGAGAGTCCTCTCTGACACACACCCCCCACAAGACAACAGGCTGTTAAAAGCACTCCTCTGATCTCCCTTTGCAAAATCATTATGCGGTAAAAATAACATTTTTACATACTGCAATTGACATATTTCCCCCTGCTAGCCATCATCAGTTGAAACTGGTCATTTTAAATTCAAAGTCTTTTGATTTTTTAAACTTTAATCAGTAATAAGTTGATAAATAAAGCATAAAATGTTCAGTGAAGGTGTTCACTGCCTAGAGGGGAAAAATACGAATCAGAATATGTAACACTCTTGTGAAAGTTGTCATTTTTAAAGCTTTATTGTGAATAACGTGTCCAATATAGGATGGAATCTTCAGAGAGGCTGATCAATGCTAGCCGAGCCATTGTGATGTCATCAGTTGAAGCTGGTCATTTTAATTTCAAAGTTTTGACTTTTTTTAAACTTTTGATCAGTAATGAGTCGAGAATAAGTCGAGAAATAAAGCATAAAATGTTCAGTGAATGTGCTCCTGGCCTCGAGGGGAAATATGTCAATCAGAATATGTAAAAATGTTATTGTTACCGCATAGTGATTTTGCAAAGACAACCACATATACACACACATATACAAGATCAGACTTTTAAGTACATGAAGATATGATAAGCAAGAATTTAACGACATAATTACATTTTTTCTGACTTTTTTCTTAAACATTTCCTGCTGTCTCTGACCCTAATTATCAATTGTAATGTATCCTAAAATGGATATTGCTTGGGTTTTGATAAATTTTACTTACAAGGTTTTAATGTGACTGCCTATGGATTTATAGAGGGAAGCTGTTAATTCGGAATCTAGGAGAAGCAAAATTTTACAACCCTGTACTTGTACTGTATTATTAAATCCTTAATTCTCTGGAGAGCACTGGTGATGTATTGGAGGTACAAAGACCTTTTGTCAGTTCACCTTCTTTGTCTTCTACCCCACAGAGGATAATGGAGCTCATCATACAATAGGCATCCCCTGACGGGTGACTCAGAATATCCAATATACCAGCTATTAAACGCCGATAGATTTTACTTTGAGTGTTGTCAGTCTTAGCTGGTAGTAAACACAAAACGACTAATGACTCTAATTAGAGTTACGGTGATAACTATATTGAGCAAAGCCACCTGAGGAATTCAATAGGAATTCCATGCTGCTACCAAAAATAAGCAGCATTTTAAAGCTTTATTCAGTTTAGATAAAACTGATTGCACGGAAAATGTCAGATTATTCAGAAGATTTTTTGGGATCAAAAAACTGGAAAGGTTCATCGCAGTTCATCTGGAGACATTCCTCAGAGACTTCATTAAACTGGGACTTTTATCAGTTTAATTTGGGTTATTTTTAATGTAGCAGCAAAGTGATATTCCCTGTTACACTCTCATAATGTGATACCAAGGGAAGAAAGCTTTGTACATGTAACCATTCCAATAATATGCTGACCTGAGTATGAATTGCAAACAGCAATATTATTAAGCTCTGGTGACTATCTTAATCGGGTTTAGCAATAAACCACATATTTCCAAATATGAAATAATTATTGCTCAGTGCAGTGGTGATCCACAAATTTAGTTAAATGCCTATTCACCTGTTCACTTAATGAGCAGCTCTTCTATGTGTGCAACAACTGTATTTAATGAACAGAAACCTTGCATATCCTTGTCAGAATATCCCAGAGCACAGGGGCAACACAGTAAACCAGCAGTTGGTGCTGCTGCCTCATAGCTCCAGACATCTGGCTCAATCCCAACCTTGAGTACTGGACCTTCTCCCAATGACTGTGTGGATTTCCCCAGGGTGCCCCAGTTTCCTCCTGCATCCTAAAGATGTGGTGGAGAGTGTAATTGGGAGGTAGACACAAAATGCTGGAGTAACACAGCGGGACAGGCAGCGTCTCTGGAGCGAAGGAATGGGTGATGTTTCAGGTCGGGACCCTTCTTCGGACTGATTGGGAGTATTCACTTTATTGCAACATTAAAAAGAAAGTGAATTATATTGACAAATGTTCCAATGTAATAGAGCCTCTGAGGAAAGTCTCCAGATGAACTGCAATCTACCTTTCCATTTTTCACAGTTAATTAGCCATTGTAAATTGCCCTTCATTGCAGAAGGGTGGCAGGAAAATATGATACCAGGGGAGGAGTGTGCAGTTGAAGTCACTGTAATGTGGAGGATGTGTTTGTGTAGATGGTCAGGATGGCTGCGGTGGGCTGAAAGGCCTATTTTTGTGCTGTATGACACTCCATGTCCATTGAAGAATTTTTGGTCACTACTGTAATATGGGGAAGGCTGGAGCCAGGTTGCACACTGCAATCTTACACAAACAATAATGCAATCAAGAGCAAGAAATCCAATTTTTGGAAATGTTGATTGAGCAGTAAAGATTGGCCAGGCCACTGTGGATCAATCCTTTGCTCTTCTTCAGACAAGAATAGTGGAAGCTTTTGCATCTACCTCAGCATCAGTTGGACAAGTCATCCAAAAGACAACACCTCCAAAGCAGCGGAAATGTACTGGGACAGCAGCCTACATTTCTGTGCACACATTGCTGGAATGGAACAATGTGCCCAAAGCTTTCTGAAGAAACAAGACCCTACAGATGCGGAAATCCTGGGCAAAACATAAAGTGTTGAAGGAATTCAGCGGTGAGACGGTATCAGGGGAGGGAATAAATGGCTGGTGTTCCAAATCAAGACTGCATTAGAACTGAGAGTGGAGAGGGAAAATAGCCCTGTTCTCTGGTACCACTCCCCAACTCTTTCTCCATTATATCGACAATGAGTGTTGCTTCCTGTACCCATGTGAACTCAGCGATTGTATCAATGCAAACATCCAGCCCACTCTCAAATTCACTGAGATCTTTCTGACACTTCTCTCCATTTTCTGGATCTCTGTGCCCATCTCAGGAGATAAATTATCCACTGACATTCACTTTAAAACCAATTGACTCCCACAGCTACCTAGACTACACTTCTCTCCCCACCAACTCTCTTGTAAGAATTCCATGATAGACACAAAATGCTGGAGTAGCTCAGCGGGTCACGCAGCATCTCAGGAGAAAAGGAATAGGTGATGTTTTGGATCGAGATCCTTCTTCAGACTGAGTGTCAGGGGGGAGGGAAACTAGGGGTATAAAAAGGTACAGAACAAATCATAGCCAACCAATAACCCAGGAAATGTGGAGCCCACAATGTTCCATTGTTGGTGGTGGAAGAGGTGATAACATAGGGATATGAACAGTGTAACTAATTCGAAGTCTAGGGTGGGGGGTGGGGTGAGGAGAAAGGGAATGTAAGGGTTATTTGAAATCAGTGACATCAATATTCATACCGCAGGGTCGAAAGCTGCCCAAGCGAAATATGAGGTGCTGTTGCACCAATTTGCATGTGGCTTCACTCTGACAGTGGAGGAGGTCCAGGACAGAAAGGTCAGTATAGAAATGGGAAGGGGAGTTAAAATGTTTGGGACGTGGCGTCGGCCAAGGCGGACTGGGCATAGGTGTTCAGCAAAACGATTGTCCAGTCTGTGCTTGGTCTCAGCAATATATTGGAGTCCACACCAAGAACAATGGATGCAGAAGATGAAGAAGTGCAAGTGGACCTCTGCCTCACCCCGAAAGGACTGTCAGAGTTCACAGATGGAGTCGAGGGAGGAAGCGCATGGTATCAGAATGTCATCTCTAGCTCCCAGTTACTCCATCTAAGCTGAATGTACTCTCAAGATGTGAGCTTCAAGTTCTGGACAATTAAAATCACCCCCTTTACAGGAAATGTGACTACGCACCTGTTGAGTTTGATCGAGCCCTCTCTTACAAGTCCTTCGTTTCCCAAACATCTGCCCTCACCTCACATTTTATCAAAAAGAATATAGATCGTGTTCCTCTGGTTCTCATCTTTCATCCTTCGTTCCTGCATCCAGCACTTCATCCTTTGACATTTCCACCTGATGCAATGAGATCCTACCATTAGTCGTCTCTTCCCTTCCTACTACTTTCCATCTTCCACATAGTCCATGCCCCTGTGACCAACTGCTACAGTTATGCCTCTCCACCCACCACTGCCTGACCCTTGGCACTATTCCTACTCCTCGTCTATCACCGCCATCCAGACACTTAAACAGACTGACCATATGAGGTACCAGCTTCAACCTCATCTACTTCTTTTGGTGCTCTACATTGACAATATCAAGCTCCAAGGAAACCAGTTTGGAGAATATCTGTGCTCTGCCTGCAATTGCCATTCGGAGCCCTAGTCACATGCCGTTTCAACTCTTCTCCCCTCTTCTACACCCATCTATAGGTCCTCAGCCTTCTCCATTGCCAGGGATAAGCCCCACGCAAACTAAAAGATCACCTCATATTCTGCCTGGGCATTAGACAACCCAAGTGCATGAATAAAGAATTTTCCAATATCAAGTACTTCTTACCTCCTGTATCCCTCCTCCCATCCCACCCCTTATTGATTCACCTTCAGTCCTTCCATTATTGGTTTCCTTCCTGTAGCCTCCACACCCCTTTGGGTGGCCACGCCACACACATTGGGCAGCACATTGGCGCAGCGGTAGAGTTGCTGCCTTGCAGCGCCAAGGACCCGGGTTCGATCCTGACTATGGTACTATCTGTACGGCGTTTGCACGTTCTCGTTGTGAAAGCATGGGTTTTCTCTGAGATCTTTGGTTTCCTCCCACACTCCAGAGACATACAGGTTTGTAATTTAGTTGGCTTGGTATAAATGTAAAATTGCCCCTAGTGTGTAGGGTAGTGTTAATGTGCAGGGATCGCTGGTAGGTGCGGACTCAGTGGCCCAAAGAATGTTTCCATGCTGTATCTCTAAACTAAACTAAATTAACCCACCCTCATACAATCATGAGTGGCACAGATGGTAGATGGACACGTCTTTCCCCCATGTAAAACTAGAGGATGTAGGTTGAAAATGAGAAGGGAATGATTTACAAGGGATTTAAGGGACAACGTTTCCCACAGAAGGTGGTAGGTATGTGGAAAGTGCTGTCAGAGGAAGTGCGAGAGGTGGGTACAATTAGAACATTTGAAAGACATTTGGACAAGTTCATGGATAGGAAGGTTAGGAGGAATATTAACCAAGCACAGGCAAATGGGATTAGCTTAGATAATGCATCCCGGTCAGGATGGATAAGATGAGCCAAAGGGGATAAGATAAAATCGCTGAGTTCCACATAAGTATAGGAAGCAACACTGTAATTGTCGATGTAATGGAGAAATTGGGGAATGATACCAGAGAACAAGGCAATCTTTTCTCTCCACTCTCAGTCCTGATGCTTCTTGATTTGGAACAATTTGAAGATTCTGTGACCATCACTTGCCAATTCTTGCCCCACCAACAAATTAGAGGCAAGTTCAATTACAATGTCTAAAATATGTGGATAGGCACAGTGTAGAGGGATAGAGACCCAATGTAGACAAACTGGATTAGCTCAGATAGACACATTGTTCAGAAGGGATCAATGGGCCCAAGGACCTGTTTCTATGCTGCATACCTCTATGACTAAGTTGCATTGACTTGAATTTATTCCCTTCAGTATAGGTATTGAGCATCAATCAAACTGAAGTGTTTAAACTGTTAACACGACGAGCTGCGTTTGCCTTCGAGTAGCATGCCAACCTGACTTGGAAATATGACCTTATTTATTCATTGTTATTGGTTCCAATTCCTGGACATCCTCCCCAATTGCCCTGTGGGAGAAGGATTACACAGGGTGAGAGGATGATTCATAACTTCTTCTCATAGGCTATTAGAGATGGGCAATATATGCAGGTCTTACCAGGTCTTACAGGTGTCAGGAGTTATGAGGAAAAGGCAGGAGAATGGGGTTGATAGTGAAAGATAAATCAGCCATGATTGAATGGTGGAGTACACCTGATGGGTCTAATTCTGCTTCTAGAACTTATGACTAAAACACAGGACTTGAAAGATAAATAAATAGTAAGAACACCTACGTTTTAGTGAGCATTGCACTTGGGTTATTTTTTCAGAGAAATGCGAGGTGGTTTTGAGTGATTGAAGTTTGCAGGATAATGAAGCCTTCAAGAAATTAATGTCTCAATACTCCTCCATTTTAAATCCTAAGATGATGTCGCATTTATTTATAGTAGGTAACGCATATATAACGTATACCATATAGCCTATATTTATAGTAGGTAACGCAATTGATTGTAGTTAACAAATAATAAGAATAAATGTGAACTTACCAGTTTGAAGTTTGATCTTTATTTTATGAGTCTAGTTGAAGGACTACGTGAAGAACCCTGTACAGCCGTTCGTGCGTCAATCTTCAAAGCAACGGTGTGAAATCACAGATAATAATGACTGAAGGATAATGGTAAGATAACAAAGACTATAACTACCAGATGAGATCTATGAGGGCTGGGAGCGGAGGGCACGTAGTCCCTCAACTCGACTCCTCATAAAATAAAGATCAAACTTCAAACTGGTAAGTTCTCATTTAATCTTACTATTTTACTTCGGAGTCACGCGAGTGACTACGTGAAGACTTCAAAGCTCTGTGATTTCATGCCGTGTGAAATGAGTGTACACAACCACACCTAGTTCATTGACAAATGAAGGGAAAACATTCATAATGCATACAGTCATAACATAAATGTAAAACATGCTGATGCTGTTTAAATGAAACAATAATATTTCCATCTCTCACCCAGATGGAAAATATAACCAGAACATAAATAGAGTTAACAAATAACCCTGGTTCAGCAATGGGTCATTACAGATGTATGGAGATTCGTTCATTGGACCATGCTGTAGCCATAACAATGCCACCCAGCGGAACGTAAATACCCTTGCTGCTGACGTTGTAGCCGCCCGGTGTAATGAGACCTGGAATCAGAATCCATTAGTACATAACACAACTCTGTTTTTCTCATCTGGAATGGCCTGAACAATAAGTTCTCCCAAATTATTTATTTATTTATTTATGTATTATGTATCTATTTATTTATGTATCTATTTATTTATTTATTTTTTTGTGACTAACAACATTGCTAGTCCAGAACTCCAAGGCTCTTGATGACCTTGACATATTGTTGTATATATGTGTGCTTACCTTATCAAAGGTCCCCTGGTATGCCTGTGACTATTTTGAGACCTGACCCCCTTCTGGTCTGCTCAAGTATTTATAACATAATATTATATATTATAATTTACAGACATTATCATCCTGTACCATCACAATTATGTAGCGACTGAACCTGCTGCACTAAACCAGTGCCAGAAGGATAACTACCTAATAAACTCCAGCCAAATCTAAGGATATAGCTGCAGCCTCCTGGTGAAATAGTGTTCACAAATGTCAACATCGCATATGGCATTATATTGGTCCTGGGACCTATGTTGAAGATATCCTACCCCTTGATAACCCAATTAATGGCCGTATAACTCCATAATTAACAAACAATCATTTAGCATTAACTCGAAACATTAGCAATCAATAACATTTTCCATGGAACATAAGCATAACAAACTCTTTCATCTCCTGGAAAAGAAAATTCTGCGGTTTGGTGCTATGCAAACACTTTGAACACATAGAAGGATAGATGTAACAACCCAAAACTTAGGGCAGTATATTAAACCTGCAGAACATAATTTGAGTTTATCATGCAACAACTGATTTCCCAAGCCTCAGGCTGAACCAGAAAATTACGTTTAAAATAACCAAATAAGGTTATATTATTCGCGACAAATCAGGAATCAATTTGCATAATCACTCAATAGGAATCTTAAGCGACCTCTTAATGACTTTATTTGAAACCTCCATTGATAAACAAAATGGAGGGAGCCATAAAAGTCCTTCCTACTTCTTTTAGCGAAAATGTATGTTTTGCCACTGTAATGTCACATATTTTGCAACCAGTGAAATAAACATGAAACCATGTTAGGTGTTCCATTAACCAGAATTTCATAATATAGTGTACTTCAACACCAATTCTGTGTTGCCATTAACCTATACTTAGAAACATAAAAATTAGGTGCAGGAGTAGGCCATTCGACCCTTCGAGCCTGCACCGCCATTCAATATGATCATGGCTGATCATCCACTCAGAATCCCGTACCTGCCTTCTCTCCATACCCTCTGATCCCCTTAGCCACAGGACCACATCTAACTCCCTCTTAAATATAGCCAATGAACTGGCCTCAACTACCCTCTGTGGCAGAGAGTTCCAGAAACTCACCACTCTCTGTGTGAAAAAAAAGTCTTTCTTGATGTCTTACTTGATGATTCTCCTGTGACAACAAGATATGTAACCATTCCATGGATCTTTAACTGACTGCACCCTCGTGACTAATATATGCCATCATCATAATGTATCCACCTGAGCATCACAATATGCACATTTGTCCAATCACTCTTTAACCCATACGATGCCCGTACGGTCTATAGATAGTTTATACCCACAACAGACATTTTTGCAAATCATGCAAATCTGCTCCACCTCCAAACTCGAGATGATATTTGCAACTTGGTATCTGCTGTAAACAGCAACTGTGGCCCGATTTCCGAACCGGTCTTGTAAGACAATCTTGGTCCTTCTACTCAACCTGTG
The DNA here is from genome assembly GCA_035221665.1 of Okamejei kenojei. Lineage (NCBI taxonomy): Eukaryota > Metazoa > Chordata > Chondrichthyes > Rajiformes > Rajidae > Okamejei > Okamejei kenojei. Next base: position 39,754,217 of record CM069132.1, read on the forward strand.
CAATTCTAACCTGCTTGAAAAGCTAGAACACACCATTTTACATGATTAGACCCCTCAAATTAGCTGATAATGTCTCAATCATTTGTAATGTATAACTCAGTGTACACCTTACCAACCTGTAAGTGGTCCCTTAATTTAGAGTAGCACAGGTACAGTGCGTGGAACCTCTGGCCAGCCTTCATGCTGCCACCAACTTCAGTGAACCACTTACTGCCAATAAAGACGTGGGGTGCATTATCACCAAAACTATGAAACCTTGCTCGTTCCAATAGCTTGTGCTTCGTCCTCCAGGTTTCGCCTATGGAAAGGTCCTACCTGAATAGAAGATTCGACGGCCAACTATAATGTCCCCCTTAGAGCGGTATTCACTCCATATGTGTTTGGGATGGTAACTTTCTGGCCAGGCATAGACCTCTGGACATATGCCCTGAATCCCTTGGGCATGCTCTATGGCTATACCTTCAGACTCGGCATTAGACTATACCGATCCCATATGCTCTCCTCTTACATGAGGGAGCCATTAAGCAGCCCTGATAGAAGGTGCTGCTGGTGCAGCTTCAGCAATACACCGACTTTGCCATGGCCCCAGCGTCAGAATAATACTGATGCAGCATGCTCTCCTCCTACATGAGGGAGACCTTAAGCAGGCCTGCTAAAAGTGCAGCTGACACAATTTCCTATTTAGGGCCATTAGCACCATTTTGTAATATAATTAATGATTTACTTAACAACAACTGGAACAGTAATGAATACTGCTTGTACATCCTTGTGACTTTATTAATTTCACCTAGAGAAACAAGGTGTGTTAACAATGACCTATAAGGCACTTAATAGTTAACCATTTAACAAGATAAGTTGTCTTACTTGCACAGCTGAATCACATCTATACTATTAACAATTAATCTAACGACAAGTAAACCTGTTACCAGAGTTTATTGACTGCCATCTGTTGCCCAGGCCAGCATCACAGCCAATTGCCCCTCCCTGGGCCCCAACATGTGGAGTCACTGACCGCGTTATCAGTGACTCCGATCGCAAACCTGACATTCGCCAGCTCCCCGCTCCCGCGGTTTTCCCCCCAAAGCCCTAGGCTGGTTCACTCGTCGGCCTTGCGACCATCCTGCAAGAACCCCGGAGGTTCCTGAAGGAAACCTAGAACAGGTAAGAAATAGCACTTACCTGAAACTTTTTTAGGCTTACCGTTGGAGGAGCTGCGCTGCTCCACAGTCGTCTGCACGAAAGCGTCTGACGTAATGACGCACGAACGGCTGTACGGGGTTCTTCACGTACTCACTCACGTGACTCTGAAGTAAAATTAAACAATTACGCTAAATTATTATAGTATTAATATTCTAAAAGAATACTATTTCGATGTGTCTTATAATCTCTGCTGCTGTATGCCATGCATGTTAACAAGTAAAATATCTGTAAAGTTATGTGGAAGTTCTGTACTGGCCAGATATCTATAACTGAGGTTTCTGAGGACAAGCCTAAAACTTGAAGAGATTCTGATTAAAGGGGTCCACTGAGGCCAATATCCTTAACTTTTGTACATATATCTGTCAATCCCTTCCATATCTGTAGCCCAGCCCCTTAGATATCAGGAGTGCAATCATTATGTCAGCTATCTACTGTCAAACATTTCAAATGCTTCTCTGGGGAGGGTACGTCTGAGAATATGTTGCCTCAATATGTGTAGCAACACTAGAAAGGCACCATCAGTAAATCCACAATAGACACAAAATGCTGCAGAAACTGAGTGGGACAGGCAGCATCTCTGGAGAAACGTCACCCACCTCTTCTCTCCCGAGATGCTGCCTGGCCCGCTGAGTTACTCCAGCAGTTTGTGCCTATCTTCAATTTAAACCAGCATCTGCAGTTCCTCCCTACACATCAGTAAATCCACTTTCAGTAAACCTACATGGAGAGAAATGGTATGAATCTATAAACCCCTTCTGTTCTGTTCTTACAGAGTGGGAATTTGATTTGATGTATCTATTGCCTTTGAGTTCCATTTTGTCCTGCATATTATAATTGGACTCGGCAAGGAAAATATTAATGCGATTGTTTCCAGTTTACTAATTTGTAGGTTCGAATCCCTTACAAATTTTACTTCCAATAAATATTTGACAGTCAATTAATTTCATCAAATTAAAAAATGATGAATGTTTAGTTTTCATTAATTTCATTATTTCAAGCCAAATTATTAATTCATTATATTTCCAATTTTAAAACATCGCAGCATTAAGCATGAAAATCTTCAGGGATTCACTTACTTTTAAGAACAGTTTATTCACATCTATTTCATTTGCAAAGACCTCTGGCATACACATTGGGAACACTTTTCCCAAGCAATGGTCTTTCTCATTGAATGAAAGCAGAATTTACAACCATTGGCATAATTCCTGCAGAAAAGATAAATAATGCGAAGCTTCACCGATCCAGACAACAACTTCATAAATCATTGTAAATGTGTGAGAAGGAAATTTGCAGTAACAGGTTATTCCACAGGGGTAGGGTGTCAAGCATCAGTAATATTCCACACAAGCACATCAGATCATTGTAATGAACAGATGGCTCACAGTAGCTTGGCAGTTTACCTCATTTACCAAAGAAAAAGCCTGAAGCGGCCTGAATTGGCGAGTTTAGAACAGTTTAGGATAGTTTGAAAAAATGTCATGTTGAAGACCTCCTTCGACTATGTAGAAGAACTCCTTCGACCATGTTGAAGACCAGCTTCGACTAGCTACAACTAACTTCGGGAAAATTGGACGTCGAATAATGGTGTGAAGACGACCTCCTTTGATCTCCTTTGACCTCCCTTCGACTATGATGAAGACTACCTTCGACTACCCTCGATTACCTACGACTAACATGCCAACCTACTATGACTTACTACGACCTACTACGACTAAACCTACGAGTAAAAAAAGTATAGATTTTTTCCATGGCAACCTTTTTTTACTCGCGGGCATTTATCAACATGTTGAAAAATACCGCACAACTAGCTGAGGCCTCGAGTGCTCCTATGACGGGGACTACTCTCGAGCATGAAGGAGGATTACAAAGACCTCCTATGACCTCGTGTTGACCATGCTGCGATGAGTCGAGGGCAAACTCACCAGAACTCGCGGATTAGGTCGCCCAAGTGGGACAGCCCCTTGAGAGATCATTATAAAGTTGTTACTAACAAGACTGCAATTCATTGCCCACTCTTCTAACCAGGATGAGTTTGGACTTTGGACTTGCATCAGACAGTGGAGAGACTTTGGGATATCTAAAGAGTCATTCATTGTAGAACACCCAACCTCTAATGAACAGTAAGTAGATGGTAGTGACAGCACAGCATATTCCACTTGGATAGTTTACTATCAGCAGTATTAACATTGAATCCTCCAACTTTAGGTAACACCCCCCCCCAACACACACACCCATTTTCTTCCATGCACCCCACACTGGTACACATTCATTTCTCCCAATATCCACCTTCCTTTCCCTTCCACCTATATTAGCCTCACTGGCTTCACATTTTAGTCCTCTTCTTGCCTTATCATACAGCTTTTGTCTGCTGTTTATTTCTAGCCTTTGTCCATCCACCCACCAATCAAACCCCTCCAACGAGTTTGTTGCGGATCAGATTATCGCATAAATTCTCAAAACGACAGCGTGCAGCCATGTGCTTTAAGTCACTCAAAAAAGACTCAATGGGTTTGTCCTGCTGTTGGAAACGAGCATAAAAACTTGGTGCATTTGATTATAGAACACAGCTGTTTGAACTTTGCAAGTAGAACAACAGGGTCATCAATCGATTCTGTAGGCACCAAGACCAGATTGTTGTGGTCTAAAGCAGCAGGTGCAAAAGTAAAACATTCTGCATGCTTCATTGCCTCAGGGCCGGCAAGGTTTAACAGTACGGAAGCATGCACCTCTGGAAGATCGTTGCGATTAACGATACGAATGTAGTGGGTGTAGTCGCACTTGAAAAGGCGCCATCGTTCGGTAATATCAGAGTCAAAGATCAGAGGACTAGGACGGCGAGACAAATTTGCCATAAAAAGATAACAAAGGTTCAAAGGTTCTTTATTAGTCACATACACAGTGTAGTGAAATGCGTATTGCCATTGCAGCACATAAAAACAGGCACATAAAACAGGTTAGAAATAAATAAAACCCGATAAACTTAAATGTGGTGGGTAAGAAACTACTTCTTGACACCATGTAATGAGCTGAGTCATATATACGTCAAGGTACAACACATGTTTATTAAAGTTCACTTGCAACATTCTTCTGCAAGGTGTTACAGTAAACTAGCAGCTACTCAGACTAATTACTTAAGCAGACTTCTGATAATATAAACCGCATAGTAGGCAGGGCTTCTACTAACAAGCTCTACAATTAGTTAGTAAGGAGTAACCGATCTGCAGTATCCACTTATCGCTTGCCAGGCTTTATCTTGCCTCCACCTCTTTGCCAGCTTTCTTCCCATCTACTGCAAACAGGTTCCCAACCCAAAATGTCACCTATCCATATCCTCCAGATATACTTAATATGTAAGAAGGAACTGCAGATGCTGGTTTAAGCCAAAGGTTGACACAAAAAGCTGGAGTAACTCAGCAGGACAGGCAGCATTTCTGGAGAGAAGGCATGGGTGACATTTCGGGTTGAGACCCTTCTTCAGATGTCTTGAGCCATAACGTCATCCATTCCTTCTCTCCAGAGATGCTGCCTGTCCCACTGAGTTACTCCAGGTTTTTGTGGCTATCCTCCAGATATTCTGCTTGACCTGCTGAGTTGCACCAGCACTTTGTGTGTGTTTTTGGTGATAATAATGCAGCCGAATGTGAACAGGAGGGAGTACTGCCTGGCGTTTATGGAAAGTTACATTACTTGTCACTTTTCAAATCAACCCCAAGAATTATCCAGGTTTATATATTATTATTATAATATATATATATATATATATATAATAATAATTTGTTGCAGAATCCAGTTGAATTTTCTGCAATACCCGACTGATGAGGCAGAATGAGTGAAATGCGTAGCAAAACCATTTCCCCCAATGGAGAGAAAAAGCATCCATAGCTACTGTCCCAGGGTCTGGTTCCCAAGACACATACGTTGGTGTCTGATGGTTGAACCTGGATGCAAAGAGGTAAATATCTGGTGTGCCAAAGTGAGCTATAATTTCAGAAAAAATTTGGGGATGCAACATCCACTCGATGTTATCATTGAACACTCATGACCTGGTGTCCGCCACTGTATTGAGCATCCCTGGTAAATAGGTTGCTGTGATCCAAATATTTCTCTCAATGCACCAGTGCCAGATTGTGTTTGCCAATTCGTCACAAGATAATGACCTGATACCACCCACATGATTGATAAAAGCCACCACCGTTGTGTTATCTATTTGGAGGCGGACATGTAAGTGCTGTGAGTTAGTGCAGTAAGCCCACAGTCCATGGAAAGCACCTAACATCTCCAGATAATTTATCCCTTGTGTCTGGAGGAGGGTAGACTCGTGAGGGTCCCATCTGTCACCACAACTGGACATGGTGTCAGTTGCACCCCAACCTTGTGCGCTTGCGTCAGTCTGTAGCACAACGGATGGGTTGCTAACAATGATGGGTCTGTGACACTCACTAATATTGTCAATCCAACAGTGTAGCTCAGCTCTAGCCATATTTGGTAACCATATTGGTCTGTCAAAGTGCCCAGCATTTGCTTTTAATGCTGCGATCTTTGCTCTTTGTAAATTTTGGTAATGTAACGGTCCGAATTGCGCAGCTGAGAATGTAGCTACCAAGTTCCCAATTACCTTTGCCGTTTGTTGGATAGTCAGTACCCTGCCGCAAGCAAGGCTGTAGCACGTTTCTTTTATGTCTAAAGCTTTGTTGGTCGGGATAGTGATCATCATTAAGTTTGTGTCAATGGTGAAACCCAGGTAATCCATAACTTGATAGGGGTTCAGTTTGGATTTGTCTGGATGGGTTACAAACCCTAATGTCTCGAATAAAGATTTGGTCGCTGTAACTGCCAGCGTAGCCAATTGGAGGGTCTGTCCCACGATAAAGATATCATCTAAATATGCCATGACGATATAATTTTGTTGTCGGAGGAGTGACAATATGGGTTTTACTAATTTGGTAAATAGTCTGGGGGCTGTGGTTAACCCATTGGGTAAGGCTTTGTATTGCCACAACTGTCACTTCCAGACAAATTTCAGGAACTTCCTGTGAGATTCTGTTATGGGAACTGTATAGTATGCATCTTTTAAATCGATGCAAGCCATAAAGTACCCCGGGTAAAGCTGCTGGATAGCTGTTTCAAAGGTTTCCATTTTAAAATGGGTATATTGTACAAAAGTGTTCAACTGGGTTAGTTCTATGATAATCTGACACCCCCCATCTTTTTTGGTTTTTGTAAAGATGTTAGACACAAACTCAAGGGGTTCGTGTGTCGTTTTACCAATCACCCCTTTGGCTGCTAGCCGTAAGATTTCAGCATGTCCCTCGTTTATCTCATTCTGAGAGAGCGTAAAATGCGCTGAGGTTCATGCTGTGTCGGGGGAAGTTTTCCATCAATAAATTCGATGACGTAACCGTGAACACTTTGTAGAATAAACGTGTCTGTGGTGATTGCATCCCAAGCACCACGAAATGCCCGCAACCGTCCCCCGACTTGTGCGGGTAGAGGTGCTACTGCCTTAGAGGAACCAGACCCCCTTACCTCCATGGTTAACGGCGGGTCTTGGCCTATGGCATTTTGGGTGGACGTTGCGGTGCTTGTCGTGGCGGTGGCCACATCTTCCATGTGGGCCTCTGCTGGCCTTGCCCTAAAAAAGACCGCTGCTGTTGGGGAATGGGAGGCGGATAGGTCCTTGGTGTCCTATCCGGCTGGCGCGGTTTCCAAGTAGTGTATGGTTGTTGTCGCTGATATGGGTGTACTTTAGCCGGTGGAGGTTTCATAAGACCCACGGTCTTGGCCTCCTCGTCGAGTTCTTTGACTTGCTTGGAGAGATCTTCCACAAACAGCTGATGGAGTGATGGAGGGACGGCACAACCCTGCAAATTTCGGGTTGAGGGTGGGGCGGATGGAGCTCTTGCGCAGACAGTTGATTTCAAACTGGGCGTTGCAGAGGTGCCAGGGCATCCTGCTGCTCGCTGGTCACATTATCACCATCGAGGGTCTTGGCATACGCCGTAATGCCCGTCGACAGGAGCTTCAGAATTCGCTGGAGACGTACATCCTGTATTTTGATGGCGGTGCTCAAGTTTCCCCAGATCTGGGCATTAACCGTGGGAACACTGAGATTGATGCAGTTCTCAGGCGGTTTAAATTTGCCCATGGTCTCATTGACTACCTGACCCTGAAGCTGGTGAGTGGTCAGGTAATTAACGGGGCCCACCAGTTTGGGGTGCAGTGGCTCCCGTGTGGGTAGCCGTGGCAAAGTTCCCCACTACGTCCAGCAGGTCCACATCGTGCTCTGGCTCTGCGGCCTCCGGCATCCCTGGATCTTCATCGAAGGCAGTGGCTAGTGGAGGCCCGAGACTGCTGGCACTCCTGGCTGGAGAAGACGAGATGCTGAGCGGTCTCCTGGCATGGCTAGTGGAGGCCCAAGATTCCCGTTCATCCCGGTCCATGTCCCGCTGGAGTAGTTGCTCCACCAAGAGCTCCAACCGAGCAATGCGACCGTCCACGCTACTCGCAGCAGACAAGCCGACTTCCCCAGGCTCTGCAAATTCTCTGGGGCGTCTACCAGCGGACCACACCTCCATAAGATTCAGACTAGTGTCCAATGGTAGGTTGTCTTGGGCAACTGTTCCTGCAGGCCCATACGACTCCCGCACGGACTTTCCGCTAGTCGGCCTTCGAGCGGACTGTGGCGGTACACCTGCCTGGTAGGAAGGCAGTGGAGATGAGTCAGCACCGGCCCCCGGTACCTGGCTCCCCGAAGTCCATACACGCTTACCTCCACTATCGCCTAATTTTCTTCATGGAGGCGCATGTTCGGCAGCTGCCAGAGCTAAGCTAACCGACCGTCTACTGCTGCCACTGGCGCCCTTGACCGCAGCCTGACGCGGCATTCTGTCAGCAGCTCCTGCAGGGCTGCTCGACGCAGCAGTAGCTCTGCCAGACTGCCCTACGGTAGATATCCCCGGCAGCTGTACGTGGCGTGCCGCGGCTGCGGGGCTCCCCTGTAGCGCAACCGTTACCCGGCCCGGCCCCCGTGGATCCACAGCAACATGGGGTGATGCCGTTGTCGGCGAGCGAGGCACTTTGCCACGTACCTGTTTGCTCCCCCGCTTCCTGGGGGATGGGGGCACGAAGACTGGGTCTGGAATTTCCAGCTCCAGTGCGGACATCCATTCGGGAGATAAGTCGGGCGCTGGTGTAACTGAAGTGCCCGACTTCCGCACCTTTCCCCCCGGCCATCCAGATGCTGCTGGTGTTGCTCGAAGCTCCGGAGAAAGTGGCCGCTGGCTTGTCAGCGTCCCGCGGCTCTTGGAAGGTTTCGCCTTCCTTTTCCCTTTGTCGTCCATGCTGTAACCAACTAAAGGTTAGTGCACTTTCCTGAACAGCCTTTTTGAAGGAGCTGGTGGAGAGAGCGCACTCCCCCCCCCCCCCCCCCCCCCACCCCCAGCTTGTCGATGCAAATGCGAGCGACGATATGTCGCGCATGCATGCTGGCGGGGTCTTCACGAAGTCACTCACGTGACTCCGAAATAAAATAGCCTGATAGCTGTAGTATAGAAGCTGTTCCTGATCCTGGACGTTACAGTTATCAGGCTCCCATATCTTCTTCTGGATGGCAGGAGTGAAATGAGTGTGTTGTGGGTCTCTGATGAGGCTGGCTGCCTTCGATGGCGGGGAGGTCAGTACCCGTGATGGACTGGGCAGTGTTCACCACGTTTTGCAGTCTTCTTCAAATTGCCAAACTACATCATGATTCAACCAGTCAATTTGTTCTCTGGCTCTGTAAGGCAGCAATTCTATCGCTGTGCCACTGTGTCGCCCGGTGCCAACAGGTTTACGCTGTGTTCAAGCTAACAAATACAAGGTGCACATATTTGCATATTCATAGAAAATTACAACTTAAGCTAATTTGTTTTTATATTCTGGTGATGGAAATAGCACAGCAATATTATAATTACCCACACAATGAATATACTCTCCAAGGTTGGCAAACAATAAAACTGGGGTGAAAGATGATTGCTGCACAGCTTTAAATCAGCTATGAGGTATTTAATAGTTATTAATAAGTATCTGGATTCTTAGCACCAACAAAAATCTAATTAACTTCTCGGGCCCACTAAGATAGTAAGATTAAACGAGAACTTACCAGTTTGAAGTTTGATCTTTATTTTATGAGGAGTCGAGGGACTACGTGAATAGAAGCCCGTACAGCCGTTGATGCATCAATCTTCAAAGCAGCGGAATGAATTCACAGCTAACAATGACTGAAGTATAATGGTAAGATGATAAAACAAGAACTACCAGATGAGATCTATGAGGGTGGGAGCGGAGGGCACGTAGTCCCTCAACTCGACTCCTCATAAAATAAAGATCAAACTTCAAACTGGTAAGTTCTCGTTTAATCTTACTATTTTACTTCGGAGTCACGTGAGTGACTACGTGAAGACTTCAAAGCACTGTGAATTCACGCCGCAGACCGAAATCTGACGTTCACACTGCCTGGATTGACCCAAAAGTCATTTTCAATCAATCATGCATCAGTAATACATTTGTTAAATGAATAACAGTTTATTTACAAACAAATCATACCAAACCCCTCTAACTCAGTACAGTACAGAAACCAGAATCAGCAAACACCCCGAGCCTTAAAGCATACGGTATTAGGGGTTCAGTATTGATGTGGATAGAGAACTGGCTGGCAAACAGGAAGCAAAGAGTAGGAGTAAACGGGTCCTTTTCACAATGGCAGGCAGTAACTAATGGGGTACCGCAGGGCTCAGTGCTGGGACCCCAGCTATTTACAATATATATTAATGATCTGGATGAGGGAATTGAAGGCAATATCTCCAAGTTTGCGGATGACACTAAGCTGGGGGGCAGTGTTCGCTGTGAGGAGGATGCTAGGAGACTGCAAGGTGATTTGGATAGGCTGGGTGAGTGGGCAAATGTTTGGCAGATGCAGTATAATGTGGATAAATGTGAGGTTATCCACTTTGGTGGCAAAAACAGGAAAGCAGACTATTATTTAAATGGTGGCCGATTAGGAAAAGGGGAGATGCAGCGAGACCTGGGTGTCATGGTACACCAGTCATTGAAAGTAGGCATGCAGGTGCAGCAGGCAGTGAAGAAAGCGAATGGTATGTTAGCTTTCATAGCAAAAGGATTTGAGTATAGGAGCAGGGTGGTTCTATTTCAGTTGTACAGGGTCTTGGTGAGACCACACCTGGAGTATTGCATACAGTTTTGGTCTCCAAATCTGAGGAAGGACATTATTGCCATAGAGGGAGTGCAGAGAAGGTTCACCAGACTGATTCCTGGGATGTCAGGACTGTCTTATGAAGAACGACTGGATAGACTCGGTTTATACTCTCTAGAATTTAGGAGATTCAGAGGGGATCTTATAGAAACTTACAAAATTCTTAAGCGATTGGACAGGCTAGATGCAGGAAGATTTTTCCCGATGTTGGGGAAGTCCAGGACAAGGGGTTGCAGCTTAAGGATAAGGGGGAAATCCTTTAAGACCGAGATGAGAAAGACTTTTTTCACACAGAGTGTGGTGAGTCTCTGGAACTCTCTGCCACAGAGGGTAGTTGAGGCCAGTTCATTGGCTATATTTAAGAGTGAGTTGGATGTGGCCCTTGTGGCTAAGGGGATCAGAGGGTATGGAGAGAAGGCAGGTACGGGATACTGAGTTGGATGATCAGCCATGATCATATTGAATGGCGGTGCAGGCTCGAAGGGCTGAATGGCCTACTCCTGCACCTAATTTCTATGTTTCTATGTTTCTATGAAATCGGCTTGAGATAAAACCTCTGAAAAGTTAGCTCACTGGACCATCCTGCGGCCGCGAGGATATGGCTCTGTTGGCAAGTCCATCGCCCTTGCCGCGGAAGTTGATGCTGCCCTGGTGGAATGAGATTTGAATTTATCAGTATCAATTCCTGCACTTGTCAGGACCTGCTTTAGCCACCTTGAAATCGTTTGCACCGACACCTTACTGTGTGGTTTTTTGTGACTAATAAACAAAGCCAACTCTGTTCCTCTCAGAGGTTTAGTAATCTCAATGTAACGAGATAAATGTGAGACTACACACAAGCGATCATCTGCGGGGTATGCTGAAAACACAATCTTACATCCTGTCATGCCTCTTCTATTATGTTTAAGCAAATCATAGACATAAAATATAATGGCATCTGCCGACACATGCATTCTATCTAGCCGTAGCTTTTGCAACGTTTGTACACGTTGAGCTGAAACCAATGCCATAAGCATGACCACCTTCATAGATAATTTGGCTATAGATAGGCTTGTAACCGGAGCCCACTGGCGAAGAACCATAAGAACCTCACTCACATTCCAACTACCGGCATACCTGGGTTTAGGAGGATTAGAATTGAAAAACTCCCTTCATGAACCGTGAAACTAACGGATGTGTCCCTACTGTATGCAATTTTACATTCATAGGTAAATAAGAAGACAGAGCACTTCTGGCTGAATTAATCATACTGTAACTTAATTTTTGGTCGAAATAAAGAGTTGACAAACTCCAATACGTCCGTGATCCCTGCAGTGTGATATACAATATTCTGCTGTAGGCAGAATTGCTCCCACTTCCTTATATAGGTGATATATTGCTGCTGTGTGCTATCCCTGCAGGCCGACGTGAGAACATCCACAGTCCGATGAGACAGTCCTCTCCCCAGGTATGGCCTCCTTAAAATCTGCAAATTAACAGATCAATACGATCATATAAAGGATGTTGATCCCCAGTGACTGGATTTACCAGTAGATTTTTATTCTTGGGCATAAGCATGTAAGGTTCCCTAGCCATTTGTAATACAATGGGAAACCATGCTTGTGTAGGCCAATCTGGCACTACCAATACCCCTGAAGCGGAGTCCTCCTTGATCTTTTGCAAACATCTGCTGATGAGACAGAATGGAGGAAATACATACACAAACATTCCTCCCCAATGCAGCAAAAATGCATCCACTGCTACTGCCCCAAGATCTGGTTCCCATGAAACATATCTAGGTAACTGATGATTTAATCGAGATGCAAACAAGTCAATATCTGGTAATCCATACTGATCAATCATTTGGTTAAATACATCCTGATTTAACATCCATTCAATGTTGTCATTAAACTGACGTCACCTCTTCCTGGCAAATAAAGTGCTGAAAGCCAGATATTTTGGTTAATACACCAGCTCCAAATCTGGTTAGCCAGTCTATCACAAGACTGTGACTTAACTCCACCCATGTGGTTTACATATGCCACTGCTGTGGTGTTGTCAATCTGACCTGCACATGCAGATCCCTCCTTGTAAAACAATAAGCCTAGAGCCCATACCAGGTGCCCAACAACTCTAAATAATTAATCCCTCTTAATTATAATAATATAATATAAAATATTTTCTACATATTATATCTTAAAATAATAATATTATAATATTTATAATAATTAATATATTATATATATAATAATTATTAATTAATATATTATAATATAATATAAATATAAAATAAATTAATATTATTTTAATTATATAATATTATATATAATTAATTAATATATAATTTAAAGAGTATTAATATATATATTTAATTAATATAATTATATAATTTATATTTTAATTATGAATATAAATAATATCTATTTTTATATATAAAATTAAAATATATAATAATAATAATTTTAATATTAATGAATAAAATTAATTGATTTAATTCTATATATTTAATAATATATAATTATACTTATTATAAAATTAATAATTATTAAATATTAATTATATAAATTATATATATAATTTATACTAATATTAAATCCCAAATAATAAATAATTTATATATTATTTATAATATTAATAATTAATATTAAATATAAAATTATTTAAATTAATAAAATAATAACTAACTTAATATTATTTTTTATAATAATTATAAAATTAATAATTTAAATTATATATATTAATAATTAATATATATTAATATATATATTTTAATATATTATAATATTATTAAATAAGTATTAATTATATTTTTTATAATATATATAATCTATTTTATTATATTATTAATTTAAATATTTTAATATAATATATATAATAATTAATAATATATAAATTAATGATAATTATTTATTTTTTTAAAATAAATAATTAATAATTATTTAATTTTTAATATAATATATTATATCTTTATTAAATAATGAATAATTAAATATAATTTTAAATTATATTTTTAATAAATTATATTAATTAATTAATATTTATATTAATTATTAATTTATAAATAATATTTTTAAAATTAATTTAATTATAAATATTATATATAAATAATTAATTATAATAATTATTATAATATATATTTTATTTTTATTTAAATATATTATTATTAATTAATAATTATTTTATATCTTAATATTATATTATAATTAATTTATATATTTAATATATATATATTATTTAATATTTTAATATTAATTAATTTTAATAATAATATTAATTTAAAATATTTTAATATAATATTAATTATTAATAATTTATATTTAAATATATAATATATATATAATATATATTATTTATATATATTATAATTATATTAATTTAATTTAATTTTTATATATAATATATATATATTTTAATATATAATAATTTTAATATATAATTAAATATTTAAATATATAGATATATATATATTTAATTAATTATATTTATAAATTTATCATATTTATATAAATTAATAATAATAATATATTAATATAATATATTAATATTTAATAATATATTATAATAATTTTAATATTAATAATATATATTATATAATATTTTATAATAATAATTTATTTTATAAAAAATAATTAATATATTATAAAATCAATTTATATATTATTATTAATATAATATAATATATTATAATTAATAAATATTAATTAATAATATATTATATATAATATATTAAACAATTAAAATATATTAATAATATTAAATTTTAATATATAATTATATTATTATAATAATTTAATTTAATAATTAGAATTAATAATAATAATAATATAAAATTATAATATTAATTTTAATATAATATATCTAATATCTTAATTTTTTAATAAAAATTTAAATTATAATTATAATATATATTATATTTTAATATATTTATATAATATATATTTAATTAAGTATATTAATATTAATTAATTTAACTTTATTAATATTAATTATATAAATATTTAATATAATTAATATTTTAATATGTTTAAATTATAATAATTTTTTATTAATTAATAATTTATATAATAATATTATAATTATTATATATATATAATAATATTATTCAATTAATATATTTAATTATAATATTTATATTTATATTATATATAATTAATTAATTAAATTAATTTTATTTATATAATAAATATATTAAATTAATAATATATATTTATGATTATATATATATTTTAATATAAATTATATTATATATTTAAATTATTATTAATTAGTATAATATTAATATAATATAATAATTAATATATTATTTAATAATTATATTATATTTATATAATAAATATATTATAATTATAATTTATATAAGTTAATAATTAATTAATTATATCTAATTTTATTTTTAATTATATTTATATTTATAATGATTTTTATATTATTAATTATTTTATTATTAATATAATAATAATAATATATATTTCTTAATATTATAATTTATATTTATATATAATATATAATAAATAATAATAATTAATAATATTATATAATTTTTATAATATTATATTTAATATTAATATATATTAATATAATTAATAATAATATATCATTTTTAATAATTAATTTTATAATTATAATATATATTATTATATAATAAATAATTAATTTATTTTAATATATATTTTTTTATATATATTTTATATAATTAAAAATCTATATCATAATAAAATTATAAAATATTATATCATATATTAAATTATTACTTAAATAATTAATGAATTAAATATTATATAATATAGTAATTTTAATTATATAAATATATTATATTAAAATATATTTATTTATATATATATATATAATATTTTTTTAATTAATAATATAAATATTAAATTTAATATAATTATTATATAATTAATATAGTTATGAAATATAATTATATTATATTTAAATTATTTGAATAAAAATATATTAATATTATATTAATTAATTAATAATAATAATAATTTATTATATATATATATTATAATATAATAATATATGTTTAATTAATAATATATTTATAATTAATTATATAATAATATAATTTTATAATAAATTATAATAATTATATTAATAATAATAATAATAATATATATTGATATAATAACTTTATTATATAAATATTTAATATATTAATTAATTATAAATTTAATTTATATATAAATATTAATATATTTAATAATTTTAAAATAATATTTAAAAATAATAAATTTAATATTAATTAATATATTTAATTTATTAATTTTATAATTTTAATATATAATATATAATATAATTTAATAAAAATATTTTAATATTTAATATTATAATTATTATATTAATATAATATATAAATAATATTAATTTAATTAATATAATATAATATCGTAATAATATTAATATTATATATTATTATTAAAATTAATTAATATATTATTATATATATAAAATAGTATAATATCCAATATATAAGATATATAATTTAATTTAATTATAATTTAATATAAATATATTAATTAATTAAATAATATTTTTAATATTTAATTAATATATATTAATAATATATAATAGTTTAATTTATTAATATATAGAATATATTATAATCTAATTATAAGTAATTATAATAATATATATAATATATAATATGTTATAATTAATAATTATTAATTATATCAATTATAATAATATAATATATTATGAATATTATATTATAATTGAATTTTATAATAAATATTTAATTATAATATTTTAATAATTATATATAATTATATATATTTATAATAATTAATAATTAATAATTTATATTATTATATTTATTACATATAATTATTATTTAATTCATTAATATTAATGAATATTAATAATAATTTTTTAATTAATTAATATATATTCATTAATTTATTATTTAAATATCAAGATATATCAATTAGTAATATATAATAATAATTAATTTAATATATATTAAATATATTTAATATATATATAATTAATATATATATAGAAATAATTAATGTCTTAATAATTTAATAATAATTTAATATAAATTATATAATATTAATTTATTAATATATTTTAATTTATTTTTATATTATCTTAAATTAATATATTAATATTAATAATTATATGTATTATTATATATATTAATTATTTATATATTTATTTATTTAAATAAAATATATAATTAATTATATAATTTCCCAAGGAATCAAAAGCAACTGGATAGGACACCTCGAAGTAGTGTAGAATCCCTCTTAATTGAGGAAGCGATGTCTCATCCACATTCCATCTGCCTCCACAACTAGAAGACATATCTGTTGCACCCCAACCCAGTGCACTTACATCAGTCTGTAATATCAGTGACGGTGATTCCACCAAAACCTTCCTTAAACTTTTTGAAACATGTACTATCCACCATTGTATGTCAGCAATCGCCCCAGCTGACAACTGCATAGGCCTATCAAAAATGGCCCCTTTGTATTCTCAGTGCCTGTTCCTTTGATGGTTGTAATTTTTGATAATGCAGAGGACCATACTGCACAGCTGGAAAGGCTGCAACAACTTCCCAATTAAACTGGCTACTTGTCTAATCGAAGGCCATTGTTCTCCAACGAGATTAACACAGTCCTCAATTAACTGATTCAATTTATCCCTGGGCAAAGTTACCAACATGTGATTGGAATTAATGGTAAATCCCAGATAATCAATAATTTGGACTGGTGATAATTTAGATTTATCTGGGTGAATAACAAATCCCATTTGTTCAAAAGTGATTTTAACAACTGAAACTGATGATTGAATTTCAGCATGAGTCTTTCCAACAATCAGAATATCATCTAAATAGGCCATTACCACATGCCCCTGAGCTCTAAGTAATGCTAACACAGGTTTTACCAATTTAGTAAATAATCTAGGAGCTGAAGTTAATCCATTCGGCAATGCCCTGAATTGCCACAGCTCAGTCATCCAAATAAATTTTAAATATCTTCTATCATCACCATGAATAGACACTGCGTAATACGCATTCTTTAAATCAATGGTTGCCATATAATACCCTTTGGACACTAGATGTTTGCCCGTGGTAAAGGTCTCCATTTGAAATGCCTATAACAAACAAATTTGTTCAAATTCGATAAATCCAGAATAATTCTACATCCCCCAGTCTTTTTAGATCTGGGAAATATACTTGACAGAAATTGTTGACTTTGATAGACAGAAGGCTCAATTACCCCTTTCTTATGTAACGACTGAATCTCTGCTTGAATAAGCACATTTTCCTCATCTGAAAAAATAAGTTTACGACTAGGAAAATGTTGATTAGGTAGACTGTCCTTAGAGTAAAATTCAATTTTTCACCCCTTCAATACACTAAGTATGAACAAATCTGATGTCAACTGCTGCCATTGTTTGAGAAACAATTTTAACCTTCCCCAATTTGAACAGGAACATCAGTTAATTCATCGTCTGTCAACGTTATATTCCTTGCCTGCATCTTTCCTTGCGGACCTTGTTGTCCTCGACTTCTTGTAGAGAACCTTTTTTGCCTTGCTTGCCAGCTGGCTTAATGAGGGCCATGGTTTTAACAACCTCATGACAGTCTTTGCCCCTTTTTGCAAGGTTACCACCAAACAACAGATTTTGTGGTGGTACACTGGTCGGTTTGCACAAACTCGCCAAATTCGGATTAGCACTGGCCTAATAGCGGCCCTCCCGATATTATTAATTTCAAAATGCATTACAAAGGAATCCCAGTTCATCCTGGTGTGCTTCAACCATATTGCTTGTATCAATAACTTTCACCACAGCTTTAATACCTGCTGACAACAGTTAAACACTTTTTAAAACTTCATCTCCTGGGCCCTAGCAGGCATACCCATCTATGACCAAATTTGGTGATTAACCACCGGTACCTTCAGGAGATCAGAATTAACAGGAGCTTTATAGTTTTTTGCCACTTCATCCATAGCTAGCTCCTGTAACTGGTGGGAGAGCATATACTGAATTGTTTCGGCCAATTCTACATCAATCGCCTTTCTTGCCTCTCTACGCTCAGCAAACTTCCCAGCAATGTTCCGGATTACCTCCAACCGAACTCCTTTACTGCTCTCCCCCAGCATAGAATCAGTGTCAGCAAACTGCACTGATAGAACATCCTCCTCACAGGCAGGATAGTTCTGCAGCCCTGAAACAGGTGCTGCTAGCACAAGCTCTCCATCAGCCTGGCTTGGGCACCACTCCTCCTCACGGAGCTGGTCCCTGTCGAGCATTCTTTTGTAATAGAATCTCGACGTGGGAGAGCCGTGAGCAAACGGACTCTCCTATGGAGGGTATAACCTCCAGGCCCGAATCATCTACGGGCCACAGAGACTTGACAGTGGCCTTCCGCCCTACTGGCAAGCCTCCACTGCCCCCTGGCAGTGGGTCCGCAACCACTGGCTGTGTAGCCAGCACCGGACCAGGTGTACCAGACGGGCCTCCATCCTCAACACTCTCCTGGCCACTTTTCCTTTCTACCCCCGGAGCGCCTCGCCGACACCTTCTTCACTTTCTGCAACATATCTACCAGAACTCCAAACCGTCGCAGAAAATGACCTGTGGTAAAAAATTTTTTTAAAAAAACCTTACCTCCGTTTACACTTGTTAACGAAGAACTGCAGATGCTGGAGAATCTAGGGTGAAGTCTGAAGAAGGGTCTCGACCCGAAACGTCGCCCATCTCCTTCGCTCCTTAGATGCTGCTGCACCCGCTAAATTCTCCAGCTTTTCGTGTAACCCTCGGTTTAAACTTACCGCTAGGAGGAGCGCTGCTGCTCCAACCGGCCGACTGCACCAGCGTCTGACGTCATGACGCACCAACGGCTGTACGGGCTTCTATTCACGTAGTCACTCACGTGACTCCGAAGTAAAATACACTATTGGGGTTCTCTCAAACATCTATGCAAACCTTGGCAGAAGACCTGCATGAACCTAGCATGATTGACATGAATAACTGAAGCTAATAACAGCTTTTTTTTCAAAATAAAACCCTGCAGGTGATGGAAATTCAAAATAAAAACACTCTGCTAGAAGCATGGTGAGATACCACCAGTAGAAAGAGTCATATGATATATAACTCTTTTTATTGAGTGTTTCCAACATTTTTCACTTCTATTTATTATTAATAATGGAAGTCAGATTTTCAACATTGGGGCATAGAGTACACAGTAAAGTAGGAAATTAGAATTTATATACAATGTCAAGAAAAACCACAGATGAATTGTGGACATAGTTTAGTATAGCTCATTACAAAAAGGTTTTTGAAGTTAAAAACACCTTTCAGATATGATTCACCAGAATGATTCCAGAGATGATGGACTATTGTCTTAAGATATATTAGCTGTTTTGGCTATTATATTGCTACCAAAGAGCTGAAAGTGGCTTTGACATAAGTTTTGAATGTGATGAAATATGAATGAAAACCGATTCCTCTTGTTCAGCAGTCTGTTCACTGTATATCAATTGAATAATTGTCATTAAAAGACAAAGAAGAGAGATTAGAAGAAAATCGATTCATATAGAACATTGTTTGAGAATTGGTTGAGAACGAGCTTTGATATTTGGAAGTACTGAAAATATAACAATTTCACTTTTGAGAAAAATATATTGAGGCATTTATGATTTTGATGCAAGATTATGTCTGTGGAATTTATTTTGGAAAACTCCAGCACAGTGAATTGGACGAAATGTTTTCCTTCTATATAAACTGCTGTAGTTTGATATATCCATACTTGTCCAGCACCCAAAACATGGAGGAATTTCTGCATGTGCTGTGGGTTCATGGTAGCATGTTGCTGGGGTAAGGTGGTCACTGCTTTCTGCTGCCCATTTTCTCAGGTAAATCTAATTCATTATGTTCAGCCATCTGCCAATCTTGCTGTTTTTCAATTCACTCCTAAGACAGTCCCATAAGGCTGAGTCATACAATTCTCTGCGTCATTTAGTGATACATCCCCCTCACCCGACAACCTGCGTTTGCATGCTATGCTGCCCTATAACCTGGCTCTCTGTTGGAATTCTTTGAGGAATTAAATAGCAGGATAAACCAAGGAGAGTCAGTGGATCTTGTTTAGCTGGATTTTCAAAAGCCTTTGATGGGTTGCCACACATGAGGCTGCTAAAGAAGATGAGTGTCCATGGTATCAGAGGGAAGGTGCTAGCATGGATAGAAGGTTGGCTAAATAGCAGATGGCAAAGAGTAGGCTTGTTGGCTGCTAGTGACTACAGCATAACAAGGTGTGGTCATGTATTTTGGTACTAGGGATAAAGGCATTGAAATAGATTATTTTCTAAATGGGGATAGGATACAGAAATTGCAGGTGCAAAGGGATTTGCGAGTGTTAGTGCAGGATTCCCAAAAAGTTAATTTGCAAGTTGAAGCGGTAGTAAGGAAAGCAAATGCAATGTTAGCATTTACTTCGAGAGGACTAGAATATATTTTGAGAGGACTAGAATAGATCAGCCATGATTGAATGGCGGAGTAGGCTGAATGGCCTAATTCTGCTCATTTTACGTATGAATTTAGGCATTCTTACAGCATTTTTTTTTTTAATGGTCTTGAAACATATTCCACATTCAAAATATTGAAGCTATATGGATGGATTATTGATTCGTGGTTCATTGGTTCATAGATGAACAAAAATGATGACTAATCTCTACAATTTGATAATTAAACCTGATTCACATTTCCAAATCAAAAAATCCTTTTTTATTTTGAGGAACAGTCTTCTCCAATTTTTAATAGATCTGAAACATGTTATTTTATAGATTTGTGGATTCTTGAGCTTATATTGAATATTTTGTCATTGAGACACGGAGCATTGCAGAGTTTTCCTTCAGCTGGTGACAGAGTGCCCTGAAGATCCTGTGCAGCCCTGGTACACAACCGAGTACATGGTCTGCTCAAAAGTTATGAACAAATTGACAGCGTCAGCATTCTTGGCTATGTTCATCTTTATTTGTTTTTTAGTTTAGTTTAGTTTAGAGACACACACCAATCAGCTATCCCGGCTCATTACCCTACACACACTACACACAATAGGGACAATTTACACATACAAAAAGCCAATTAACCTACAAACCTGTACATCTTTGGTGCATGGGAGGAAACCAGAAATCTCGACGAAAACCCACGCGATCACTGGGAGAATGCACAAACTCCATACAGACAGCACCTGTAGTCGGGATCGAACCCGGGTCTCCGGCGCTGAAACC
The DNA here is from genome assembly GCA_035221665.1 of Okamejei kenojei. Lineage (NCBI taxonomy): Eukaryota > Metazoa > Chordata > Chondrichthyes > Rajiformes > Rajidae > Okamejei > Okamejei kenojei. Next base: position 39,775,898 of record CM069132.1, read on the forward strand.
ACTGTAAGGCAACAACTCCACCGCTGCGTCACTGTGACGCTCTTTCTTATTTTCTTTCCTTTATTGTTAATTTTTCACCATTTTAATTAAGTATGGATGCTAAAGAGTTAACTCAGTACCACGACTTAAACTAAAAAGTGATTTTGTAACTACTGATAAGCCTAGACATTTATTGCTTTTGCCATGGCAACTGAGTCAGTTCTGTCCTCTAGGTCTCTTTGACCTTATGAGAAAGGCTAGAAGCAGTTGTTTTTTTCATTGAGTAAGCCAGATTGACATGAGTGCTGGGGAAATGTGTTTAAGTAAGAAAATTTGGAGTTCAGGCTGAAGAAAACTAGATTTGATTACAGCAAGCTGTGAGGATGGATTACCAGTGAGCTTAGACTGTTCTGCATTTTTGATTTTGTTCAGTTACTTTTTTTTTTTTCACAGCCTCTTCACACAAGTGATTCTAATTTTATTTTACCTAGGTGTAGAATTGAGAGGATATGTTTTTGTAAGAGAAAGTCATAAAAATTATGCCTAGTGGATTTAATGGTGGTCAATTTAGTAGAAAGAATCATTGCCTTAAACTGGATGACTTTCAATCTGATCTAATCTTTCACATCTCTCATTGAGGCGTCCATAATTCCTGTTAATTTTTGGTTGCTTTTTCAGGAGGATATAGGAACCAACCCACAAATCTACTAAGGAACTGGGCTTGTGAAATGTTTATAATCATTATAAAACACACCAGAAGAATGATATAACTGCTTTATCTTACAGAGCATTTCATTTGACAGGAGATGGACGGAAGGGCATAGCATTTGAGGCACTCCCCAACTTGCGTAATTGGCAATTTATGTGAACTCGCACTTACGTAACCAATTCTTTAAGCTCACTGATGCCCATGTGGTCTCCACGTCAGAGCTCCCCAATGGCCAATGGTCTCCACCTTGGAGTTCCCCTGTGGTCTCCACCTTGCAGCTCCTCCATGTAGGTATGTTACAAAACTTACCTTCAGCAGCGCTGCAGTTCTGTCACTGGTCGTGCGCGTGACTTAGGCGCCTTTGAGGGAGGGGGGGCGGGGTTAAAATGCGGCTTTCCCCTGCCTTCTGGAGTTTTATTTTCTCGGGGTGCGAGCTTTTGCTGAAGATTCGTTCCGACCGCCAGTCTGTTAATTTTTTTTAATCGCCCAACTATTTCAGTGCTGAAGTAATATAAAAATTAGCTTCTAATGCCGTGAACGCCGACTAGGGGACAAATTTCACGTCGGGAGCAAGGTAAAGGAAAGCCGTTTATTTTACATATAAATGTGCTTCTTAAGATGACCTTAATCCAAATTTCATGTTGCGAAACGGTGATTTATTCCCCATACGAACCGACAGTATTTTTCCTGCCGATATGAGGTTTAAATTCACTGCAACCGCAATGTTCCAATCGATCGCGTTCCATAAAATCCCAATGATTTAAATGGCCATTAATTTACGGGAATTAAACACTAAATTCCTTCAATTTGGCCTATAAATTCATGACACTGAGATTTAAAAATCATGTTATATTGTGAATTTTTGTGTGAATGTTATTTGGACACTTAGGCTATTTAAAAATGTTAATATTTTCTTAAGAAATGGATAGATGTTTAGATCTAGTAATTTAATTTTGTAATTAACTACAATTGGGTAACTAACTAATTATGTGCTTTAATTTCAGGTCATCCAAGTAAGATTGTTTCATATTTGTTTCAGAATGCTTCAATCTATAATAACTGAAAATTTCTTTCAGTTCTCTTAATTTTTAAGAAAGTTATGACCTTTTGACTGTCCTCGATCACAACTTTTGTGTTAAATCAATGAATAAGCAATAGGGAATAAGATGCTAATTTCCGAGTATGAAAATGGCCATAACTTTTATAACTGAAGATATGAAAGTGGTGTCAAAATTAAACTTTTTATGCTTTATCTGATGGGATAAATTGCAGACTTGATTTTTAAAATCTGAAAATTTTGTAACATTGCTACTCCATGGTATCCACTAGGGAGCTCCCCTGTGGTCTCCGCCTCAGAGTTCCCACGATGTCTCTGTGCGGAATACTAAATTTAGGCGTGCGCAGTAGCACTTCCATTTCGAATTACGTAACATGCGACTTACGCAAGGGTCCACAGGGCTTACCCCTTACGTATGTCGGGTGTGTCTGTACAATCGAAATTTACCAACTGTGATTTTCTAATGGTTAAAATGAATGACTAAGACATTGAGAGTCTTATGAATCAGGAAAACTGATCTCGACACCCAATTTGCGGGTGGCCCTGTCAAATAATATTGTAACAGAGAATAGAGATTCAGATGATGTACCCAACACTCTTCCATTGTCAATGTCAGGCCTTAACTGTTGCATAGAAATCTCTGCTTAAAAGTAGTCTTTCATATTACGTATGCAATCTTTTTGTGATTGCCTTTCACATTGGCAATTGATTGATTTCATGATGAAAGAAGGTATTCTGAAATATTCTGATGTGTTTTGAATAAGAGGGAAAGAAAGAAAAAGTTAAACCATAAAGGGAAAATAGAAGAGGAAGGCAGAGTAGTACAGAAAGATGAGTTGTAACCTTAGAGCTACAACGATCCTGGTTCAATCCCGACTGCTGGTGCTGTCAGAGTGTAGTTTGCATATTCTCCCTGTGAACATCTGGATGCTCTGGTTTCTACCTGCAATTTTTATACACCTGTGGTTGTAGATTGGCCATTAAAAATTACCCCAAATATAGGTGGTGATATATTCCGAGGGGAGATTATAGGAACGCAGGGAGACTAAGATGGAATTAAAGTAAAAGTGGATAACCTCACAGAGAACTCTCTGCCACAGAGGGTAGTTGAGGCCAGTTCATTGGCTATATTTAAGAGTGAGTTGGATGTGGCCCTTGTGGCTAAGGGGATCAGAGGGTATGGAGAGAAGGCAGGTACGGGATACTGAGTTGGATGATCAGCCATGATCATATTGAATGGCGGTGCAGGCTCGAAGGGCTGAATGGCCTACTCCTGCACCTAATTTCTATGTTTCTATGTTTCTATCATAAGTGAATGGTAGGTAGACAAAAAAAGCTTGAGAAACTCAGCGGGTGAGGCAGTATCTGTGGAGCGAAGGAATAGGCGACATTTCAGGTCGAGACCCTTCTTCAGACTAATGTCAGGGGGGTTCATGGTTGGCATGAACTTGGTGGGCTGAACGTACTGCTTCCGTGTTATATGACTATGACTTAAACAAAAGACAAATATGGGAATGGCAGATAGAATAGAGGGTAAAGATAAAAAAAATCATAAGTATATATCATTATGATTTGTTTGAAGGAAATCCAACAATGTTTCCTAGCATTTCACTGTTTTTGTATTGAAGTCAAATGCAAATACCAATTTTTCGCACCGCACAAAATCTGTTTTAGCCATAGGAATAGATACCCCAAGGATGACTTTCCTAACCTACAGCATTTAGTCACTTTTTTCTTAACATTGGCAGAAAACTCTCTATTCCTGTTTTTGAAAATGCTGCCACATTTTCCATATGTACAGTACATGAACAGGCAGATGGGATCATGGTTTAAAACTTCACCTGATAGTTGGCATGTCTATCATGCAGCATTCTATCTACATTGCATTGATTTATCAGCCTGGATTACATGCTCAGACTATGCTTAACAGTGATGTGGAGCTTTGTAATTAGGAGACTCCTACCTCCACCTGTCAGTTTATTCAATTGATGCAGTAAATGTATTGCTTTCAACTGAAAATAAAATATCCCGGATTTGTCTCGAGTTGGCAGCTCTGACTGAAAATGAATGTGTAATGAAAGCAATGATTTCTGTTTCTGCACAACGTTTAAATAAGAACAGCAAAACAGGATAATCTGTCTCCATTAAACAGGGAAAGGTTTTCCAGTCTATTGAGTCAACAAAGGTAACTGAAACCAAGGTAGCATAATGTCAAGGGAAAGATGGAAACTGCAAAATATTATCTTGAGTAGCTGGGCGGATTCAGCAGGCAAATAGCAATGATACTGGCTCCTTGAGTGCCTTGAGTGGAGTTGAAAGGACGGACTTAATTACTTTGTTTTTTCTCCTGGGTTAAAATAAATGATAAGAAAAGCCAAAAAGCTTCTTGGAGCGGAGTAGGCTGTCTGCCCTGAAGTGCACATCTGGGAACAAATTGCCTGAACAGGGCCGATTAGAAGAGAGCTGGATAAGATTAGTGCAAGCTGATGATCTTTTCTTTGAGGGAAAATGTATTAAGAAGTTATTACCGGCAAAATAATCTTCCTTGAGATACTCAGTAGGCACTGTGGAAGGGGGATGCCATTCTAATTCCATAGTTCAGAAAGAGTACTGTATGTGGATCTTCTTTTCCTCTCCCTCCATTACATATGATAACAAAAGGCAGCACTCTTTTTTAGGAGGTGCAGTGAAAAGCCAGAAGAATGTTAAGAGAAGATAAGGGGAAATGGTCAAAAGCAGATTCGTTCTCGATGACCCTATGGCTTGGGATCCTTCCTCAGACTGATTGTAGTTGGAGGGAGGGATCAAGCTGATTGTAGAGGGGGCAGGACAAACCCTGGCAAGCAATAGGTGGAGGAAGGAATTGCAGATGCTGGTTTAAGCCGAAGATAATCACAAAAGGCTGGAGTAACTCAACGGTTCAAGCAGCATCTCTGCAGAGAAGGAATATGTGATGTTTCGGGTCGAGACCCTTCTTCCAACAGAGAATCGGGGAGAGGGAAACGAGAGATATAGACGGTGATATAGAGAGATGTAGAACAAATGACATATATGGAATGTAATAGGTGGGTGCAGGTGAGGGGGAGGGGTGGTTTAATGGGTGAACAAAGGCTACTCACAACCTGCAGTGACCAGCTTGGGGGCAGATTCTGCATGTGGTCCCTCACTTGGCATGAATGGAGCTGCAACTTGAAGAGGGAAAACTGTGGCCTTGTTGTCAGGTTTTGCAGGAGAGTCCACATACTGATCCCTCTGTGAAAAAATCAAATGAATATTCCAACAAGGCAAAAGAAGTCTGTCTGACGAAAATGCTCCCATGTATTGGAAAGCCAGCCTGAATATGTGCAAAATCTCAAAGTGCACAGATGAGACCAATGCCTACTTTGGTCACCCTCTGGGGTCTGGAAGTGTAAATGTGGAGGATTGTTCCACCTTACGGGGTAATCGAGAAGTAGGAGGTCACAGAGATGAGGTCATGTTTTCTCTCTCAGACGTTGATGAATCTTTGGAACTTGTTTTCTACAAGGTGGTGGAAGTAGAATGTTTAATTATATTGACGGCAGAGATAAATGGGTGAGACCAAGCGCAGGCTCGGCGATAGCTTCGCTGAACCACTCCGCTCAGTCCATCTTAACCAACCTGATCGCCCGGCTGCTCAGCACTTTAACCCCCCCCCCCTCCCATTCCCAATCAGACCTTTCTGTCCTGGGCCTCCTCCATTGCCAGTCAGGCCCAGCGCAAATTGGAGGAATAGCACCTCATATTTTGTTTGGGTAGTTTACACCACAGCGGTATGAACATTGACTTCTCTAATTTTAGATAGCCCTTGCTTTCACCCTCCTTCCCCTCCCCCTCCCGCTTCCCAGTTCTCCTACAAGTCCTACTGTCTCTGCCTACTTCCTTTCTTTTTCCCACCCACCCACCGACATCAGTCTGAAGAAGGGTCTCGACCCAAAACGTCGCCAATTTCTTCTCTCCATAGATGCTGCCTCACCCACGAAGTTTCTGCAGCATTTTTTGTCTACCTTTGAGATAAATGGGTGTAGGATCAGGGCTTGAAAGGCCAAATGGCCTAAACCTGCTTAGTTTAATTTAGTTTAGTTTAGAGATACAGCGTGGAAATAGGCCGACTAGTGATCCACTCATATAACACTATCCTACACACACTAGGGTCAAACAATTTTTATATTTACCAAGCCAATTAACCTACATAGCTGTTCGTCTTTGGAGTGTGGGACGAAACTGAGATCTCTGAGAAAATCCACGCAGGTCACGGGGAGAATGTACAAACTCCATACAGACAGCACCCATAGTCAGGATTATGTATCTGTTGGCAAATATCTGAGCCTCCATTAACTCATGGACTGTCGAGACACAAACCCCCAGCTATCATTATTCGAAGGGATAGTCAGAGAATCAAGGCACACCCATGATCTCCATCCCAACAAACTATTGAGTTTGCTGTACCCGCTACCAAACCTGCAAGTGTGTAACATGGTAAAAGATAACTTTGTGCATTTCAGATCAAGTTTTAACTCAGATACACTCTTCAGGGTCCAAATCTACAGCCTACAAAAAAATCTTCAACAAAATTAGAAAATATTGGTTTTTCCTTAAAATGCTGATTGACCTGCATATCAATCCAGCATTTTATGGGTAAACCAACAACACAATAGTTAGAACCTTTTTCCCAGGGTGGAAATGTCAGGCTAAAGGGTATAGTTTTAAGGTAAGAAGGGCAGAGTTTAAAGAAGATGAGTGGGCAATTTTGTTTAGACGGAGGGTGGTGGGTGGCATCATGTTCAGCACAGAATTTGTGAGGCATAAGGTCTGTCCTTGCTGTCCCGTGTTCTATAACTTTTACTGTAGATACAGTTTTCTATCTAGAACTTAAAATACTTAAGATGAGAAAGGATGAAAAATATAGCACACTGATAAATGGTGATGCATAATTACCTGTAAAGTTCTTCACCAGTAAACTGCCAATGGTTAATTGAATGGAGTGAGGCCATAGATTGAAGTACAGTAGAAGAAATGAAAGATATTTAGGAGATTTAGATATTTAAGTGAAATTGTAATACAACCCCTGCATGTACATTGACATCATGGTCCAGGATTCCAAATATTTCTTCATGTAAAACAATTATTTACTGCCGCATTGCAGTCCATCGACACTCCATTTACTCCACATGGTCTCTTCCACAGACCAAAAATGGTACATGTTTAGTTAAATGTATCGAACAAACTGCACCTCAAGCTTCCTGTCACCTGTGGCTTCATTTCTCCAGCTCCACGTAGCAGCTCTGAAATACCTGAGTGTCAGATTATTTTCTGCTTCCAGGATGATTTTCCACTTACCACTTCATTTATCAGATTTGACACAACCTGCTCGGCTTACAGGAGATTTTCAACTTTTATCGGGTAATGAGGACAACCTCAAGATGACGGTAGTGGTAGGCGAAGAGGGAAGTTGGTAGCTGTGAAGGGACTGCAAACTCATCTAACGTGCCCTGAAGATGGCTCAGGAAGTGGGACATGGGGACGAAGGTAGGTGCACAGAAGTGGGGAGATGGCTGGCAGAGGCCACGGATGGGGTGTTTGCGGTGGCCTTGGCTCCTGGTGTGGGTGGAGGTGGCCACGGGAGGTCCTACAGCAGCCCGGTGAGAAAGTTAACTCCACGCAGACAACAGCAACTCTACAAAAAATGCAACAGTGGAAAGAACCAATGGCGTCATGCTGGGCCAAGCCGACCCCTGCTTCATCTATCCAGTACGACCAGGACACCAGACCTTACGTGAAAATATAAGTAATTGTATATCTCCATGGAACCAGATCAGACATAGCTTCTGGAGTACTGACCCCTGCAGCCACAAACATATTACTGGCACTACACCATCTTGGTTGCCTTAGCAGTGTTCTCATGGCATCGTTATATTGCAACCTTTAGTCTCTGCATACTTGTCTTTAAATAGTTCGACCACAGGTGCGCAGTGTAGAGGGGTGTGCAGTATGCTCTAAATAGCAACATCTTCACCACATCTGCACACGCACCAAATTTACGCAAGAGGATATTCGCCTGTATATACAGCGTGCGTCGTTGCCTATAAATATCCTCATCATCTGTCATTTGTTCTATAATAATATGCCCTAGATATTTTACTTCGGAGTCACGTGAGTGACTTTGTGAAGACCCCGCCAGCATGCATGCGCGGCATATCGTCGCGCGCATTTGCATCGGCAGGCTGGGGGGGGGGAGTGCGCTCTCTCCTCGGGCTCCTTCATAAGGCCGGCAGGTAAGTACTTGCCTTTACTCCACAGGATGGACAAGGGCAAGAGGAAGGCGACGCTGTCGAGGAGCCGAGCTTCGACCAACCAACGGCCCTTGTCCCCGGAGCTGCAAGCAACACCGGCAGCTTTGAGGCATGTGGGGGCAGGAATGCGGAAATCGGGTGCTCCCGCTACTTTAGGGGCCGACTCAGCCGAGTGGTTTACCGCTCCAGAGCTGGATGCAACGGATCCAGACTTAGAGCCCCCTTCCCCCAAGGAAAGATGGGGGAAACAGGTACGTGGCAAGGGGCCTCGCTTTTCACAAGCGACCTCTCCCCGAGTTCCAGAAGACCCGAGGGGGCTGGGCCGGGGAACAGCTGCACGACAGGGGAGCCCTGCAAAAGTGCAATACGTACCACTGCCAGGAAGTTCTGCCGTAGTGCAGCCTGGCAACACTACTGCTGCGTCGAGTAGGCCTGCTGGAGCAGATACCGCCGACAAAACACCCGGTCAAGGGCGGAGGTGGCAGCAGTAGGCGGTCGGTCAGCTCAGCTCTGGGAGCGGCCGACCATGCGCCTCCACGCCAAAAGATGGGCAAGTGTGGAGGTAAGCCTGCACGGACTCTGGGGAGCCAGGTTCCGGGGGCCGGCGCCGATTCAACTCACCTGCCTTCATATCAGACAGGTGGGCCGCCACAGTCTGGGAGAAGACAGACTAGCGGAGAGTCCGTGCGGGAGTCGTATGATCCTACTTGGGCTGTAGGTCACGACAACCTGCCATTGGACCCTAGACAGCATCTTACGGAGGTGTGGTCCGATGGTGGATGCCCCAGTAAGTTCGCAGGGCCTGGGGAAGTCGGCTTGTCCACTGCACATAGTTGGGACGGTCGCATAGAGCGGTTGGAGCTCAGGGTGGAGCAACTCCTCCAGCGGGACCGGGAACGAGAAGAGTGGGACTCGCGGGCATCCACTAGCTGTGCGAGGACCCCACTCAGCGTCTCATCGTCTCCAGCCAGAAGCGTTAGTGATTGCCCAGCTGCTGTGTTTGAAAACGACCCGGGACAGCCAGTGACCGCTGAGCCAGAGCATGAGGAGGATATGCTGGATGTGGTGGATACGTTTGCCGCTACCACCCAGACAGGTGAACCTCTGCACCACAAATTGGCGGGCACCATTGATTACCTGTCTACGCACCAACTTCAGTCAGGTTCTCAATGATACCGTGGAGAAAATAAAACTGCCCGAGAACTGCATCAACCTCAGTGTGCCCTTGGTTAATGCCCAGATCTGGGGACACTTGAGTACGGCCACCAGGATGCAGGATGTCCGCCTACAGCGTATCTTAAAGGTTCTCTCCACGGGCATAACGGCGTTTGCTAGGACCCTGGACGGGGATAATGTGTCCAGTGAACAGCAAGACGCACTGGCACTCCTATGCAACGCCCAGTATGAGATAAACTGCCTGCGTAAGAGCTACATAAAGCCCACACTCAACCCCAAATTCGCGGGGTTGTGCCGACCATCAACTGCTCCACCGCCGCATCAGTTGTTTGGAGACCTGTCCAAACAGGTGAAGGAACTGGACGAGGAGGCCAAAACAGCGGTCTCATGAAACCTCCACCGGCCAGACTTCACCCATATCACCGGCAACAGCCAAACACAACCTGGAAACCACGGCTGCCGGACAGGACACAAAGGTCCTACCTACCTCCAGTTCAACAAACACAACGATCTTTTTTAGGGCAAGGCCAACAGCGGCCTGCATGGAAGATGCGGCCGCCGCCCCATCAACCTCCACAACGTCCACCCAAAACACCGTACGTACGAAACCGCCGTTAACCATGGAGGTAAGGGGGTCTGGTTCCTCTCACGCCGTAGCATCCCCTCCTGCACGAATAGGTGGGCGATTGCGGGCTTTATTGAACATATGGAAAACTGTCACCACAGATGAGTTTATTTTACAAAGTGTTCAAGGGTATGTTATAGAATTTATTGGAGGTATAAATCCCCCTACCCAGCATTCGCCTCATAGGAATTTGACTCTATCCCAAAAAGAGATGAAGGCAGGACATGCTGAAATTATACGGCTAGCAGCAAAAGGGGTAATTGGCAAAACCAAGCATGAACCTATTGAGTTTGTATCTAACATCTTCACCAGAATTAAAAAAGATAGGGGATGTCGGATTATAATAGACTTAACTGAGCTGAACACTTTTGTACAATATACCCACTTCAAAATGGATACTTTTGAAACAGCTAAGAAGATGCTTTACCCAGGGTACTTTATGGCATGCATCGATTTGAAAGATGCATACTACACGGTGCCCATCGCTGAGGCTCACAGGAAATTCCTGAAGTTTATCTGGAAGGGTCATTTATGGGAATACAAGGCATTGCCCAATGGAATCACCACAGCCCCTAGGCTGTTTACCAAATTGGTAAAACCTATATTGGCTCTTCTCCGACAACAAAATTATATCGTAATGGCATATTTGGATGATATCCTTATAGTGGGTCAGACCCTCCAATTGGCAATTCAAGGAGTGGCTGCAACCAAGGCTCTGTTTGAGAAGCTGGGGTTCGTAATCCATCCAGACAAATCAAAACTGCACCAGGTACGGGTTATGGATTATTTGGGGTTCACCCTAGACACCAATTTAATGAAGATTACCATCCCAACCAATAAAGTTACTGCTATAATAGAAGAGTGCCACAATCTTGCTTGCGCCAGGGTACCGACCATTCGGCAAACAGCAAAAGTTATAGGGAAATTGGTAGCTACATTCCCAGCTGCACGATTCGGACCGCTACACTACCGAAATTTACAAAGATCAAAAATCACAGCATTAAAAACAAATGCTGGGCACTTTGATCTGCCAATTTGGTTACCAACGGAAGCTAGAAATGAGCTACAATGGTGGGTTGACAATATTAGAGAGTGTCATAGACCCATCACAGTAAGCAACCCTGACGTTGTGCTACAAACTGACGCAAGCTCACAAGGCTGGGGAGCAACTGATACGATGTCCAGTTGTGGTGGCAGATGGAACTCTCATGAGTCTACATTCCTGGAGTCACACGGGATAAACTATATAGAAATGTTGGGGGCATTTCATGGACTGCGGGCTTACTGTACTAATTCACGGGATTTACATGTCCGCCTTCAAATAGATAATACTACAGTGGTGGCTTACATCAATCATATGGGTGGTATCAGGTCGCTATCTTGTGATGAATTGGCTAATACAATTTGGCACTGGTGCATTGAAAGAAATATTTGGATTACTGCGATCTATTTGCCTGGGAAGCTTAATACAGTGGCGGACACCAGGTCACGAGTCTTCAATGACAACATCGAGTGGATGTTGAGCCCCCAAATTTTTGGAGATATTATAGCTCACTTTGGGACACCAGATATTGACCTATTTGCGTCCAGGCTGAACCATCAGATACCAACGTATGTGTCGTGGGAACCAGACCTTGGGGCAATAGCAATGGATGCGTTTTCTATCCATTGGGGGAAATGGTTTTGCTACGCTTTTCCCCCATTCTGCCTCATCAGTCGGGTATTGCAGAAAATTAAATTAGACTCTGCAACTGGCATATTGATCATTCCCGACTGGCCTACACAACCATGGTACCCGATGGTTGTAGAAATTTTAAAACAACCATGGATGGCGATTGGGAAACCTCCCAAATTGATTATCTCACCCCATTACGGGGGTTAGTCATCCTTGCCATGGTCATTTAAACTTGTTGGCCTGCAGGTTCTGAAAAGACCACTCATCCAGGCAGGCATCTCATCACGAGCCATAGAACTTATCGCCGCATCATACCGAGAATCAACTCGGAAACAGTACCTCACCCAAATCAGGAAGTGGGAGGCATTCTGTGCCCGGACCAACAAGTCTTCCAACTCAGCAATGATACCTGATGTCCTGGAGTTTCTAGCTGGCCTCCATTTCGATGCTGGCCTCAGCTACAGTGCCATTAACAGCGCCAGGTGTGCGCTGTCCTCATACCTGGATATAGGTATCAGCTCCAACCACCTGGTGTCTGAACTAATGACGGGAGTGTTCAACACCAACCCTCCGCGACCCAGATATACAGTAACGTGGGATGTGGGGATCGTGCTGACCCTACTAAGGAGCTGGGCTCCAATGGATGAGCTACCACTGAAACAGCTCACCCTCAAGGTGGTGATGCTGATGGCACTGACTACAGCCCAACGAGTCCAGACGTTACAAAAACTGCGACTGGACAGCATGGTGGCCACCCCTGGTCGAATAAATTTCTTTGTCGAAGAATAATTGAAGCAGCACAGGCCAGGGGCGCATGGGCTGCTGTTAGAATTTCGGGCGTACCCTGTAGATGCCACTCTCTGCATAGTCACCCATCTCTACCACTACATCCGAGTTACAGGAGTTATCAGGATGAAGGAACAGGGGCTCCTCATCAGTCACAAACCTCCGCATCATCGGGTGACTGTACAGACTATCGCCAGGTGGCTCAGGGTGGTGCTGGATGCAACAGGAGTTGCTACTGAAATTTTTAAGTCTCATTCCACCAGGGCTGCATCCACATCAGCGGCGAGGACCATGGAGGTGCCCATGGACCACATCCTCGCCACCGCGGGCTGGGCCAGTGAAGAAACCTTTCAACGATTCTACAACAAGCCACTGGTTGCCCCTGCGACATTCGCAGAAGCTATCCTGGGAACCGCTCAGTGAATGTCTGTCCCCGAATTAGGGGTTATTTGTTGTTTATTTGATTAATAAATTGTGTTGATTTTTCAGCCAGTTTCGACTGAGCTGCATTAACAGCCTTCCTCCATCAGACTAGCGGCAGTGTGATAAGCATGGACGTTGTCCAGGGCGTGAAATCACAGAGCTTTGAAATCTTCACGAAGTCACTCACGTGACTCCGAAGTAAAATAGTAAGATTAAATGAGAACTTGCCAAGTTTGAAGGTTGATCTGTATTTTACGAGGAGTCGCGGTGAGGGATTTCGTGAAGACCCCGCCAGCACGCATGCGCGGCATCCTTCAAAGCAGCGGTGTGGAATCACAGAAACAAATCATGACTAAAAATAGTAAAATGAAAAACGTAGAACTTCTAGTTGACCTTATGATAGAGGGTGGGAGCGGTGGGCACGAAATCCCTCACCGCGACTCCTCGTAAAATACAGATCAACCTTCAAACTTGGTAAGTTCTCGTTTAATCTTACTATTTTATCTTATTACAGACACTAAGATTGTTGTCAGACAATTTAAAATCAGGATATTTTAGGCTGTTATCCTCTTTGGTTCTACAGACCATAACAGCACTCTTACTAGCATTATATTTAATGTCATGTTCCAAACCATACATGGAACATGCAGTAAGGAGCAGCTGGAGACCAATGCTAGATGGACTAAAGACCACAAGATCATCTGCATACATAATATGGTTCACTAAAATATTACCAATCATGCACCCAGTGTTACAGGCTTTCAATTGTTTAGACGGATCATCAATATATAGATTAAAAAGGACTGGGGATAAAATTCCCCCTTGTCTAACACCATTGCTAACCCCAAATGGGGCTGAGACCCTATTGCCCCATTTTATTTGCATAGTCTGGTGGGCATACCAGTAGGCCAGTATTCTCACAATGTAGTTAGGCACCCCTCTTTGACGCATTTTACCAAACAGCTTTCTGTGATTAACACGGTCAAAGGCTTTGGAAGCATCAACAAAGCACATAAGGATTGAAGAGTTTTTGCCTCTATATTTGTTTGCAATCTCCTTTAGGGCATATATGCATAAGTCAGTGCCATGTTTAGCTTTAAAGCCAAACTGGTCACCTGTGGAGTTAACAAACTCATGTATTCTATCCAGCAGAACTCTTTCTAAGACTTTTGACAATATGCTGGCTAAAGCTATGGGCCTGTAATTATTTAAACTGCCTACTTTACCCGCTTTGCCCTTAATAACCGGCACTAACAGGACAGACAACATTGAGTCTGGTAACATGCCATGAATCATAAAGCCAGTAAAACAAATAGCTAGGAGAGGAGCTATCCTCATGCTCGCATACTTAAGATGTTCAGCAGAGATATGATCCAAGCCACTTGCTTTGTTGTTGGTCAGCTTGTTCATGGCATGATACACCTCATGTGACATAATCACCATCGAGTCATTACTCTCAATATTGTCTACCCTATACAAGTCACCTTTGACACAGTTGAATAAAGTGCTATAATGTCCCCGGTAAGATAAGAGTTTACAGTCCTGATGGCCTGTGGTAAGAAACTCCATCTCATCTTCTCTGATTTCACAGCATGGCAACGGAGGCAATAGCAGTTGGAACAATCCGTTGCTGGGGTGGTAGGGGTTCCCCATTGCGTGTGTGCGTGTGAGTGTGTGCGTGTTTTTCTTTATTTTAGATGAAAAGTGAATGCCCGAAACTGGTCAATTCTTGTCACAGAATGCTAATTGCCCTGCTGAACCGTTATTCCTTCAGACTGGCCTTTATAATTTAAGATCAATGGATCTTTGGCTGAAGGTGTTCAGGAAAATGGGATAAAAGCAAATAAATGGAGCTAGGTCACACACCAGCTGTGATCGCTGAAAATATTAATGCCATGTCTTCTTATTTCCAATGAGGCTGAGCACCATATGAACCATGATTGATTCTGGAGCATGCTTCAGACATCAGTAGTTTGCTTCTCTTCACACATTCTAATGTATACAGTGTTTTATGTTGAAGATCTAACCCTTGAGATCTGCAGCATTGTTCCACTGCGACACCAATGTGTGTGATACTCTGGATGGGTAGATTTTTATCTTCAGTGCCTTGGAATGATGTGGATAAGCTGAACAGATTACTTATCCACAGTGGAACATGACCGTTGCTCAAAGCATCGATTTTACTCGAATGAAAACCTGACAGGTTCAGTGAAGAACAACAAAAGATGACAAATTAGGCAGTGGGAGCAACAAAACCTATTTGAAAACAAACTTTCTTTTTTCCACTTTAGTTTTTATTGCTTTTATGTATACACAAATAAAACACAAATATAACAACGAAAAATGCAACATTACAATGAAACATACAACAGTATAGCAGGGGGTTCAGTTTACAATTAATGATGCAGTATACAGAACTATTTTCATATTAAAACATTTTCCAATAACTTACATTATTGTCTATAAAATTATACAGTGTTGATGTCTTTATTTCTATACCTAATCCATTTTTCCCATTTTCTGTTAAACTCGTCATCTTTCACTCTTGGAGAATGTGTCATTTTCTCCATGACAAATATTTCCTGTACTATGTCTAACCATTGTCTAAGTCTGGGTGTGTCTGCTGCAAGCCAGTTTCTTGTAATGGCCTTTCTGCCAGCTGTGTGTAGGATTTTAACCAAGTAATGGTCTTCCTTCAGCACCACTGTATTTATATTACCCAGGTATAAAATGGAACACTTCTTGCAGACTATATATCCTAATACCTCTGTTAATTCTGAATTCACTCTGTCCCAAAATGGTTCTATTTTTGGGCAACTCCAGAAGATATGTGCATGGTTTGCGTCTGTTTGACCACATTGTCTCCAGAATGTTTGCTGCCTTAGAATTTGCTTGCTTTTTATGTTAGGCGTAATAAAGAAACAAATCAAAATTTTCCAATTAAATGCTCTCCAATTTTGTGAATTGGTGGATGTCTGCAGTGTTACACACATATGATGCCATTCTTCTTCTGAGATTGTAATGTTCAATTCCTTTTCCCACTTAACTTTTACATAAAATGTAGTTTTAGCTTGACATTCCATTAAACTATGATAAAGTTTAGAAATAATCCTTAATGTTTTTCGATGATACGCACTAACTATCACTTCTATCACTGGATTCTTTTCTTCTAGTGCCTCCCTTTTTACCTTTTTATTGTAATAATCTCCGAGTTGGAGGTATCTAAACAAGTCTTGGTTCCGAAGTGCAAATCTATCCTTCAAATCTTGAAAACTTCTTAGGTCTCCATCTTCAATAACAGTACAAAATGCAGTCATTCCTTTCTTCATCCACTCTTTAAATGTTGAGTCATACATCCCTGGTTTAAATTCATTATCCAAAACTATCCATCTTGAAACCTTTTGTCGTTTATTCAGTTTAAGTTGTCTGCTAAGAGTGAACCAGGTTTCTAAAGTAAGTATCGTTATTGGATTGATTATACTCCTGATATGTCCAGGAAGCTCTTTTTCTCCCAAAAGTGTTTGGATGTGGAAGTCAGGGATATATGTCTCAATCTCTTTCCACCTAGCTTTATAGCTGTCCTCACACCAATTAATTACTGGTCGAAGTTGGGCTGCATAGAAATATATCCTAAAATTTTGAAGTGCCATTCCACCTTTGTCCTTTGGCAACTGGAGTGTAGTGTATCGAATTCTGGCCTTCTTTCCTCTCCAAATAAATCTAGATATTAATTTATCCCATTCCGTGATTTGTTTTAATGGTACCTCTATTGGCAGAGATTGAAACGAATACAATAGCCTTGTCAAAATATTTATTTTCACCACATTTATCTTACTACTAAAATCCATTGAGTAGGTGGACCATCTTTCAAGATCCTTTCTTATGTTTTGGTTGATGTGATTATAATTGGCCCCATACAACATTGATATATCTTTTGTTATATGTACCCCTGGGTATTTGATTGATTTTGAATCCCATTTAATATTATAATTTTGTTTGATTTCTTCTGGAGTAGGACAATTAAATAGGAGGATTTGAGTTTTTGAAATATTCACTTTATATCCTGCATAAAAACTAAATTTATCTATGATCCCCATCATCCTTGGAAATGAGGTATTTACTTCCGTGAGATACATCATTACATCATCTGTGAAAAGGCCAATTTTATGTTCTCTGTCTCTTATAGTTACTCCCCTCAGTTCCCTAGCTTGACGAATCGCTTGAGCCAATGGTTCAATATATATTGCAAACAGGGTAGGGCTAAGACAACATCCCTGTCTCGTTCCTCTTCCTAACACAAATCTCTCAGTTAAGGACCCATTCACCTTTACTCTTGCAGTAGGTTGCTGGGAAATTGCTTTAATAACTTGAATTGACTCTTCGGTAAAGCCAAATCTTTCTAGTGTTTGATATAAGAAATCCCAATTAACCCTATCAAAAGCTTTTTACGCGTCTAGACTTATCAGGACAGCATGCGTACTTTCCTTTTGAATCTTGTGTATTATATGTAGGGTTCTTCTAATGCTGTCCTGTGTTTGTCTGCCTATTATAAAACCAGTCTGGTCTTCATCAATTAAATCTGGCATGAACTTTTCAAATCGTTTGGAGATAATTGAAGAATATAATTTATAGTCCACATTTAGAATTGATATCGGTCTGTAGTTGGTACAATTTTCATTGTCTTTGTTCTCTTTGGGGATTAATGTTATAATTGCCTCTTTCCATGACGGGGGTGTCTTGCCTTCTTTGATAATCCAGTTAAAGTTTCTCAGAAGAAGTGGGTTCAGCTCATTCCAAAATATTTTATGCCATTCTATAGGGAAACCGTCGCTGCCTGGGGCCTTGTTTGATTTCATCCTACCAATTGTCTTCTCTATCTCCTCCAGTGATATTTCTGCTGTGATTATTTTATTTTGTGTCTCTCCAATACAGGGCAGATCTATTGTACTTATAAAAGTCCTCATTGATTCCCCGTCTACTGTAGATGTTTGTGTATATAATTCTTTATAATATTCCTGGAAGATATATTTGATTTCTTTTGGATCACTCTTCAAATGCTGTGTACAGGGGTCCTTAATTTTGTGTATGGTGTTGTCAGCTTGCTGTTTGCGTAGCCTTCGGGCAAGTATTTTAGTGGATTTAGGGCCAAGCTCATAATGTGCCTGTTTTACAAATCTTGTTTTTTTTCTCCACCTCTTGACCCAATATTCCATCCACTTGTCCCCTCAAATCTTCTATTTGCTTATAAGTTCTCTGGTCCTTATTATTTTTGTACGTCTGTTCTAAATCCTTCAGGTCTGTTATCAACTTATTATATGTTTTCATTCTGGCCTTTTTAATATGTGATGCCCTTGCTATTAACCTATCTCGTATTACAGCCTTCAATAAGTCCCATAGTATGGATGGGTCCACCTCCCCATTGTCATTCTCCTCTAGATAAGTTTTGATTTCCAATTTAATATCATTAACAGTTGTTTTATCATTCAGTATTCCAACATTTAATCGCCACACTGTGTTTTTCCTTCTACTGTCCATTTGAATTGTTAAGTATATGGCATTATGGTCTGATACATCCGCCGCACTAATTCTGCAATCCATTACCCTATAACAGTTGTCTTTCTGCATTAAGAAATAGTCTATTCTGGAGTAAACTGAGTGTGGTATTGAGTAATGTGTATAGTCTCTTTCTAGAGGGTGAAAATTCCTGCAGACATCAAGAAAACCAAATTCTGTGTTTAGTAGTTTTGTTAACTGGTTCTTAGTCTTCTTTTTACTTGTTGTATCAAGCCTATGATTCAGTACAACATTCAGATCCCCCCCACATATACAAATTCCTTCTGCTTCCATTGCAATAATATCAAATAGCGATTTGAAAAAATGTTTATCGCTATCTGGGGGAGCATAGATATTCACCAGTGTTAGGATATTATTATCAACTGTGCCCTTTACTATGATATACCTCCCTTCTTTGTCTTTTATTTCTTTAAACATTTTGAATTTCCCCAGTCTATTGTGTACACTCGAATTTAACTGTTTGATATCAAGATTGCCACTCCTCTTTTATGACTACAAGTATGTGAGCTATAATATGTGTTTTTATATCCAAATCTTTTCAGCTTCTCATGCTCTTGTCGCGATAAATGGGTTTCTTGTAAGAAAATAATACGTATCTTCACTTTTTTCAAATAGTCATGACTTTAGCCCTCTTAATTGGATTGCCCAAACCATTAACAATTTGAGACATCAGCTTAAGTCCTTGACATTGCATCATTACACTTAGTGTGATTGATTTCACTGTATCCCATCAACTCAACACCAGAATCATTCTGAACGACAAACCAAAAACATATGAACAAACAAAGGTGTTTTACCTGGCAAAACAAAACAAAACATCAAAACATATATGGACTCCCAAAAAAGGGTATTCTCTCTCCTCCATAAAACAAACTTTCAAGCATTGTCAAAATCAACTCAATGTTTCTTTCAATAGTTTGAAAATTGCAACTCCATATAAACAATAATGCCAAGTGTATGCCAAGTTTCTCCTTGAAAATCCATATTTTATTACTGGAGTGGACCTGAAACAGAATTTATTCATATTTCAGTACTTGGGTACTGTTTGCAAGGCCAATGTTTACTGCCAACCAAAGCAATTGCCAAAGCAGGAAATCTAAAACAAAATAAAAAATGCTTGAAATCCTCAGCAAGTCAGGATGCATCTATGGGAAAAGAACAAAGATGGATCCGGTGTGGGGGGACAGCCGAGAACAAAGAGGGCCACAAATGGAATGTGTAAAAATTGTTTGGGTAAAATAGAATACTTTGTCCGCACCCTTTATGTGGCGACTCTTTCCATACATTGTGTATGCAAAACAAAGTTTCATTCATTCATTCTTTCATTTATTCATTCATTCATTCATTCATTCTTGCTCTCTCACTTCCTGCTTCTCTTTGTTCCTTTTACTGAATGCTATATGTACTCAGGCAATTTCTGAACACCAGAGACAAAAGAGACAAAAAACATGCTGAATCTTGAGTAAAAAATAAACTGGTACAGACTGAAGTAGGCCCTCAATCCAAAACATCATCTGTCCAGATGTCACCTGCTAAAACTAGCCTGAAGCTCACAATTTGTTTGTTGTTGCAGTTTGTTTTTTTTCTTTTGTGCCCCAACCCTTTCCCACAAACTTGTCTCAAGCTCACACATGGACCGAGGTCTGATTACTATTCCAGCTTGTTGACTTGCGTGATGGACCATTGGTACCCTTTGCCATTTACTCCATCATTCCCCACACATCAACACCTCCACACTCACTCCATGACTATTCCACACATGCATCCAAGAAGGCTGCCATGTAATGTCTCCTCAATCATCTCTCAC
Organism: Okamejei kenojei; assembly: GCA_035221665.1. Classification (NCBI taxonomy): domain Eukaryota; kingdom Metazoa; phylum Chordata; class Chondrichthyes; order Rajiformes; family Rajidae; genus Okamejei; species Okamejei kenojei. The sequence continues at coordinate 39,796,020 of CM069132.1, forward strand.
AATTGCTCTCTATTTATAAATGTAGCCAGGAGCAAGCGGGTGACATGTCAGACCAGATGGGGACTGTGTCACGAGAACAGGTCGATGCTTGCCATTATTTAACTAAAGTGAATAAAGCAACTGGATGCTGCACTGGTGCTTCTGTCACAGAAAATAAGCAGCAGAATGCTTCACAGATGAGTTGTGGACCAGTGTGGCTGTCAAAGTGATCCTAGATCTGTAATTGTACAGATTGGTATGCTCAATGAGCTTCAGTTAGGCAGCAATTTCAAATGGAAACATGAGGTACTAAGAACCTTTCTTCATTATGTAATAGGGACTATTTTCAGTTGATGTCTAAGTATTGCCTTACAGTGCCAGACACCCCGGGTTCAATCCTGACTACAGGTGCTTGTCCGTACAGAGTTTGTATGTTTGCCTCATGACCTGTATGGGTTTTCTCTGGGATCTGCGGTTTCCTCCCACACTACAAAAAAAGTTCAGGTTTGTAAGTTAATTGGCTTGGAATAATTGTAAATTGGCTCTGGTGTGTGCAGGATAGTGTTAGTGTATGGGGATCACTGGTCAGTGTGGAATCGGTGGGCTGAAGGGTCTGTTTCCGCGCTGTATCTCTAAACTAAACTAAATTAAACTATTAAACTGAACAAGTCAAGGAAGGAACTTCAGATGTGGGTTTAAACTGAAGATAGTAGAGTAGCTATGGAAACTGAGATTCAAAGAGGAGGAAGTACTGACACTTTTGAAAAATATAAAAGTGGATAAGTCTCCAGGTCCTGACAGGATATTCCCTAGGCCATTGAGGGAAGTTAGTGTAGAAATAGCAGGAGCTATGACAGAAATATTTCAAATGTCATTAGAAACGGGAATAGTGCCGGAGGATTGGCGTACTGCGCATGTTGTTCCATTGTTTAAAAAGGGTTCAAAGAATAAACCTAGCAATTATAGACCTATTAGTTTGACGTCAGTGGTGGGCAAATTAATGGAAAGGATACTTAGAGATAATATATATAAGCATCTGGATAAACAGGGTCTGATCAGGAACAGTCAACATGGATTTGTGCCTGGAAGGTCATGTTTGACAAACCTTCTTGAATTTTTTGAAGCGGTAACTAGGGAAATTGATGAGGGTAAAGCAGTGGATGTTGTCTATATGGATTTCAGTAAGGCCTTTGACAAGGTTCCCCATGGAAGGTTGGTTAAGAAGTTTCAATCTTTGGGTGTTAATGGCGGAGTAGCAAGATGGATTCAACAGTGGCTGAATGGGAGATGTCAGAGAGTAATGGTGGATGGCTGTTTGTCAGGTTGGAAGCCGGTGACCAGTGGGGTGCCTCAGGGATCTGTGTTGGGTCCACTGTTGTTTGTCATGTACATCAATGATCTGGATGATGGGGTGGAAAATTGGATAAGTAAGTATGCAGATGATACTAAGATAGGTGGTGTTGTGGATAATGAAGTAGATTTTCAAAGTCTACAGAGAGATTTGGGCCATTTGGAAAAGTGGGCTGAAAGATGGCAGATGGAGTTTAATGCTGATAAGTGTGAAGTGCTACATCTTGGCAGGACAAATCAAAATAGGACGTACATGGTAAATGGTAGGGAATTGAGGAATGCTGTGGAACAGAGGGATCTAGGAATAACTGTGCATAGTTCCCTGAAGGTGGAATCGCATGTAGATAGGGTGGTAAAGAAAGCCTTTGGTGTGCTGGCCTTTATAAATCAGAGCATTGAATATAGGAGTAGGGAAATAATGTTAAAATTGTACAAGGCATTGGTAAGACCAATTCTGGAGTATGGTGTACAATTTTGGTTGCCTAGTTATAGGAAGGATGTCAACAAAATAGAGAGAGTACAGAGGAGATTTACTAGAATGTTGCCAGGGTTCCAGCAACTATGTTACAGAGAAAGGTTGAACAAGTTAGGTCTTTATTCTTTGGAGCGCAGAAGGTTAAGGGGGGACTTGATTGAGGTCTTTAAAATGATGAAAGGGATAGACAGAGTTGACGTGGATACGTTTTTCCCATTGAGGGTAGGGAAGATTCAAACAAGAGGGCATGACATGAGAATTAAGGGACAGAGGTTTCGGGGTAACATGAGGGGGAACTTCTTTACTCAGAGGGTGGTGGCTGTGTGGAATCAGCTTCCAGCAGAAGTGGTGGAGGCAGGATCGATTTTATCATTTAAGAGTAAAGTGGATAGGTATATGGACGTGAAGGGAATGGAGGGGTATGGTCTGAGTGCAGGTAGATGGGACTAGGGGAAAACAAATGGTCAGCACGGACTGGAAGGGCCGAGAGGGCCTGTTTCCATGCTGTAATTGTTATATGGTTCTATGGTTATATGGTTATAGACACAAAAAGTTGGAGTAACTCAACGGGACAGGCAGCATCTCTGGAGAGAAGGAATGGGTGACATTTCGGGTCGAGCCCCTTCTTCAGAACAAGTATTCCTTTGAATCATGTGGCGAATATTGTGTATTCCTGACTTTATTGAGTGGCCCTACTGCTCTGATCATGAATGTTCATTAGTGTACTTGACGATAATGATTCTTATGTAAACTCTGATGAGGACCGCTAGGTTTACTAAATATGCAGAGGTACTCTCAACAATGGCAGTTAGCCTCTGCAGTAATTAATTCAGCATGCAACGGGTATTATGTGTGAAGAGCAATGGTAATGCAGGTTAAGATTCAATCTCAGACAGGTCTTCTCTGTGATGACAATATTGATTTATTGAATATTATACCTTTTGTTCAGACTAAGCTAATGCTGGAATGTCCTGATGAGACTAAGAACAGAATTGTAAACGTCAGGCTAGTTTTAATAGGAGAAAAAGTTGACATTTTTGAGCTATGGGTGATTGAAGAAACAAAGGTGCAGTAAGTGATAGTTGATAATGTGCTTTAGAGCAGGGGTCAGCAACCTTGTTCTGCATTGGGGCCAGGACGTATGTTTGTGAGCGGATGCCGGGCTACATCTATCACGTGTACACATGGATCCCGCCCTGGATGGCAGGCATCAAATCACGTGTTCACATAGATCCCGCCCCTTCGAGGACGCCACCTGGACCACTGGTCCCTAGTCACGGGCGCTCACGAACATGGCGTACCTACGGACCATTGCCTTGGCTCTGTCCTGAAGGCGGTGACTTAACTACTCACACTCACTCGTCTCCGCCCTATTGACAACCCCGATCCCGACAGTGAAACCCAGACCCAGAAGGTGCATGGCCGAACCGTCGGCTTTGCGCAGAATGCGGTACAGCTAGAACTCGGCACTCGGTGCTCGGTGGCATTCACCGCTCCTCCGCGCTCGGCAACTCCTCCATTGTGGCTGATAGCGCAGACCTCCTTGCATCCTCGCATCACCATGCCTGGGAGTTACGGACTCGGGCCCAGGAGGTACTGGAAATGAAGGAAGTCTGCGTGCCGGACGATTATCGAAAAAAATATTGCCTGCGGGCCAGATGATTTCGGTTTACGGGCTGCATTTAGCCTGGGGGCCGTAGGTTGCCAACCCCTGCTTAAGAGAATATTTTCTGGATCGAATGTTATCTTGTAGTTCAAAAGTATTTCCCAAGGACATCTACGGTGCATTCAGAAAATATTCAGACCCCTTCACTTTTTCCACATTTTGTTATTGCAGCCTTATTTTAAAATGGATTAAATTATTTTTTTATATCATCAATCTACACACCATACCTCATAGTATAAAAGCGAAAACAGGTGTTTATATATTTTTGCAAAGTAATGAAAAAGAAATAGCTGAAATATCACTACATAAGTATTTAGACCCTTTGCTATGACATTCAAAATGGAGCTTAGGTCCATCCTGTTTCCATTAATAATCCTTCATGCTGTGGGGATGTTTTTCAGTGGCAGGAACATGGGAGACTAGTCAAGATCGAGGGAAAGATGAACGAAGCAAAGTACTGAGAGGTCCTTGATTAAAACCTGCTCCAGAGCATTCTGGACCTCAGACTGGGGTGGAGGTTAAACTTTCCAACAGGACAACAACCCCAAGCACCCCAGCCAGAGCCCGGACCTGAAACCGATCGAACATCTCTGGAGGGACCCTTCCCACCCAAACCACCCGCTCCCCTGGTATTTTCCTTGCAACCGCAGGAAATGCTATACGTCGCTTTATCTCCTCCCTCAACTCCATCCAAGGACCCAAGCAGTCTTTCCAGGTGAGACAGAGGTTCACCTGCATCTCCTCCAACCTCATCTATTGCATCCGCTGTTCTAGGTGTCAACTGCTCTGCATCGGTGAGACCAAGCACAGGCTTGGCGATCGCTTCGCCGCTCAGTTCGCATTAACCAACCTGATCTCCTGGTAGCTCAGCACTTCAATTCCCCCTCCCATTCCGAATCCGACCTTTCTGTCCTGTGCTTCCTCCATGGCCAGAGTGAGTCCTACCGCAAATTGGAGAAACAGCACCTCATATTTCTCTTGGGCAGACCCCAGCGGTATGAACATTGATTTCTCCAATTTCAGTTAGTCCTTGCTTTCTCCCTCCTTCCCCTCCCCTTCCCAGCTCTCCCACAGCCTACTGTCTCCGCCTCTTCCTTTCTTCTTCCTGCCCCACCCCCATATCAGTCTGAAGAAGGGTCTCGACCCGAATTCACCTATTCATTTGCTCCATAGATCCTGCCTCACCCGCTGAGTTTCTCCAGCATTTTTGTCTACCTTGGAGGGACCTGAAAATAGCTGTGCATTGACGCTCTCCATCCAACCTGACAGAGCTTGGAGGATCTGCAGAGATGAATGGGTGAAATTACCCAAAATCAGGTGTGCGAAGCTTGTAGCATCAGACCCTGGAAGTCTTGAGGCTGTAATCGCTGCCAAAGGTGCCTCAACAAAGTATTGAGTAAATGGTCTGAATACCTATGTAAATGTGATATTTCAGTTACCTCTTTTTAATTACTTTGCATAAATTTCTAAGCAGCTGTTTTTGCTTTTTTATTATGGAGTATTGTGTGTAGATTGATGATATAAAAAAAAAAGAATTTAATCCATTTTAGAATAAGGCTATTACATAACAAGATGTGGAAAAAGTTAAGGGGTCTGAATACTTTCTGATTGCACTTATTATGATGCTTCTATTGCTCAGGATATGGACCAAGTGCCTCCTTCCCCCTTCATCATTTTTCTCCTGGTGTAGCTTCCTGTGTCTCCCACATTGTTCTTGCTGTTGGCCTCGATGGTGGAGTGGGTCAAGCGAAGCCCTGCAACAGCCTGAGACACGACTGGACTGGGTGCCGCTCCAAGAGGCCGAACACGTGGACTGCACATGGCCTACAGCGGTGAAGGACAACAGCCGCTGTGCTTAGCCAAGCTGACCCCGCAATTCCATCTGGACAATGGACCTTCATGGTTTGGTCAAGATCCCTGCACTTACAAATTGAAAACGGCAACAAAATGGCAACTCGGTATACTGTGACAGTGTATTACTGCTATATACTTGTACTGTATCTGATATGCTTATCTAAGACATATGGCAGGACTGTCATATGCTTGTACAATCTGGAGTTTAGAAGGATGAGAGGATATCTTATTGAAACATATAAGATTGCTAAGGACTTGAACACACTAGAGGCAGGAAACATGTTCCCGATGTTGGGGGAGTCCAGAACCAGGGGCCACAGTTTAAGAAAAAGGGGTAAGCCATTTAGAACGGAGACGAGGAAACACTTTTTCTCACAGAGAGTTGTAAGTCTGTGGAATTCTCTGCCTCAGAGGGCAGTGGAGGCCAGTTCTCTGGATACTTTCAAGAGAGAGCTAGATTGGGCTCTTAAAGATATCGGAGTCAGGGGATATGGGGAGAAGGCAGGAACGGGGTACTGATTGGGGATGATCAGCCATGATCACATTGAATGGCAGTGCTAGCTCGAAGGGTTGGATGGCCTACACCTGCACCTATTGTCTATTGTCTATCTTAGTGCTTATGTATAGTGATACTTGTACTGAACTGTATACAAAGATGAATTTCACTGTACCATTGAATTGTTTTGGGTGCTGGCTATCCTGGCTGAGTTTGCACGACTAAACATCACCTTAGGCAACGCACCCCACAATGACTGATTGACTGCTAAATGTAATCGAGCTCTGCTGAAAGGAGTAACAGTGAGGACTTGGCTTGAACAGCCCTGTTGTGATCTCCACTAATTTAATATATTTGTGTGACATGGCCAGTGTACAGCTATGAGCAGAGTGAGCAGACCCTTTAGCAAAGGGTCATCATTATCCCAAAAATTCCACCTTTTTGACAGTTGGGTTGTTGAAAGATGATAAGAGGCTATGGCTGGCTCAGAATGAATATGTGACACAAGCTACAACTGGGATAAACAGTCTGAACAGTCCTCTGATGGTTAACTATTTGGTGTATGTTGGGTGAGTGCACCCTTTAATGAGTACTGGTGTGCAGAGAAGGGAAGCTACAGTATGTGTACTAAAGTGTGCAGCATATGTGCTTACTCCATGGGGAACCAGCAAAGACTACAAATGTCTGCTTCCATGCGCTGAAGCAGAATTTGGTGATGTCTCCCCTTCTGGACAATACCAATGACCTCCCCAGAGCAGCAGTGAGAAGCAGGCTGATATGTCTGGTAGGCTTATGGATAGCATATGGATATGCAGGGAAAGAAGGGATATGGGTTATGTGCAGGTGGATAGGTGATGGTCTGGACATCATGGCCTGGACACAAACATTTTGTGCCAAAGGGTATGTTCTATGTGGCATTACTCAACTGCTGTGGACTACAATGATCTAAGAGGCTAGGAGAGAAAATAACCTTGATCAGCACAGTGACTGCAAACACAAGTTTAAGTATAACACCTACTCTCAGTCAACTCCTCAATCTCCCATTGCCAAACATTTTAATTCCCTTACCCATTCCCATATTGACCTTTCTGACCTGAGCCTCCACCACTGTCAGGTGGTTTTAAACTAAATACGGGAGGGGGGGGTCAAATGGGTTAGTCACAGATGGAGTTAAAGGGAAAGGGAGTAAAGGGATAGTTATTGACCTCAGAATTAACAGGAAAGAAAGCTCACAAAGGGATAGGAGAGTATGACCAAGTGTAATAGGAATCAATGTGAATGGCGAGATGCGTAAGGAATTAAAAGTATTGTATTTGAATGCGCGAAGTATAAGAAGTAAAGTAGATGAGCTTGAGGCTCAGTTAGAGGTTGGTAGATATGACATTGTGGGGATTACCGAGACGTGGCTGCAGGAGGATCGGGCCTGGGAACAATATTCAGGGTTATACATCCTATAGAAAGGACAGGCAGGTGGGCAGAGGAGGGAGGTTGGCTCTTCTGGTGAGGGGTGGAATTCAGTCCCTTGCGAGGGAAGACATAGGGACTGACAAGTTAGAGTCACTGTGGATTGAGTTGAGGAATTGCAAAGGCAAGAAGACACTAATTGGTGTTATCTACAGACCCCCAAATAGTAGCCTGGATGTAGGGTGTAAAGGGCCTGTCCCACTTGCAAGCGATTGCGTACATTTGGCGTGACCAACCGGGAAGCGGAGGTCGGGCGGAGGCCGCGCGAAGGTCATCATTTACGTATATAAATCTGTTATAAACCACAGATATGCACTTCTAAGCATCAAGCCTTCATTTCATTCACACATTTTGGACTGGAAATTGTATTGGTGATTTGGTGTAGGCCAAAATGAGCTGTTATTGTGGACTGTGGAATGGCTTTGAAAAGTGGTTGACTGAGGTTGAAAATTCTAATCAACTGGGTATAACATGAGAGATATTGAGAAATTCACAAATTCGGGGCATTACACTTAATTAACAATAAAGAGAGAGGGTGGATTTGGCTGCCTGAAGCAGTCAGTCTACTGTGGCCATATTCAGGCTCGAGCTTCGCCTGTGTGATTAGAATGAGAATAATGGATTGGCTTCAAAAGTGCTGACTGATTTTGGGCATCGGGCGGTGACGTCATCACGCAATGCCACGCGCTAGGCTTACGCAGTCAAGACGCTGCGTACGCCATCAAGATGCTGCGTACGACATCAAGACACTGCGTACGCCCATAATGCATCTGTGTGCATACGTGGGCCGACAGGCCGCTGGCGCGTGAAGATTTCGGTCACTGCAGGAATTTCGGAGCCCCGCGCGATGTCGGGACCAGCCCCGCACAACTCCATACCCCTCCGTGCTTCTAAGTGGGACTGGCCACACGCAGCCTTATGGTGCGCGTATGCCTCAAACGACCTCGAGGTTACGTAATTTGCGAGCCAAGGTCGTGTAAGTGGGACAGGCCCTTAAGTTGCAGCAGGAGTTAAAACTGGTATGCAATAGAGGTAATGCCACTGTGGTGATGGGGGATTTCAATATGCAGGTAGACTGGGAAAATCAGGTTGGTTCAGGACCCCAAGAAAGAGAGTTTGTAGAGTGCCTCCGAGATGGATTCTTAGAGCAGCTTGTAATGGAGCCGAGCAGTGTAAAGGCAATTCTGGATTTAATGTTGCCCAATGAACCAGATTTGATAAAAGAACTTGAGGTAAAGGAACCATTTGGAGCTAGTGATCATAATATGATTAGTTTTAATCTGCAATTTGAGAAGGAGAAGGTCAAAGCGGAAGTGTCAGTGATGCAGTTGAACAAAGGGGGCTATGAAGGCATGAGAGAGGAGCTGGCCAAGGTGGACTGGAAAGGGATACTAGCAGGAACGACTGTGGAACAGCAATGGCAGAAATTTCTGGGCATAATCCTGAAGATGCAGGATCATTTCATTCCAAAAAGGAAGAAAGATTCTAAGGGGAGTAGGAGGCAACCGTGGCTGACAAGAGAAGTTAGGGATAGAATAAAACTAAAAGAAAAGATGTATAACACAGCAAAGAGTAGCCGGAAGCCAGAGGATTGGGAAACTTTCATAGGACGACAGAAGGAAACAAAATGGGCAATACAGGCTGAAAAGGTGAAGTACGAGGGGAAGCTAGCCAGGAATGTAAAGAAGGACAGTAAGAGCTTCTTTAGATATGTTAAGGGAAAAAGAATAGCAAAGTCAAATGCGGGTCCCTTGAAGGCAGACACGGGTGAAATTATAATGGGGAACAAGCAAATGGCAGAAGAGTTGAACAGGTACTTCGGATCTGTCTTCACTAAGGAAGACACAAACAATCTCGCAGATGTATAGGAGGACAGAGGATTTAAGGGGGCCGAGGAACTGAAAGAAATGTTCATTATGTGAGAAATATATTGGGTAGACTAATGGGACTGAAGGATGATAAATCCCCTGGGCCTGATGGTCTGCATCCCAGAGTCCTCAGGGAGGTGGCTCTAGAAATAGTAGGTGCATTGGTGATCATTTTCCAATATTCAATAGATTCAGGATCAGTTCCTGTGGATTGGAGGATAGCTAATGTTATCCCACTTTTCAAGAAAGGAGCGAGAGAGAAAACAGGGAATTACAGACCAGTTAGCCTGACTGGGAGAGATGCTGGAGTCAATTATTAAAGAGGTAATGGGGCATTTAGATAGCTTTAAAAGGATTAGTCCAAGCCAGCATGGATTTATGAAAGGAAAATTCATGCTTGACTAATCTTCTGGAATTTTTTGACAAGTAAAATGGATGAAGGGGAGCCAGTGGATGTAGTGTATGTAGACTTTCAGAAGGCCTTTGATAAGGTCCCGCATAGGAGACTGGTGACTAAAATTAGAGCACATGGTATTGGGGGTAAAGTGTTGATGTGGATAGAAAATCGGTTGGCAGACATGAAGCAAAGAGTAGGAGTGAACGGATCCTTTCCAGAATGGCAGGCAGTGGCGAGTGGAGTGCCGCAAGGTTCAGTGTTTGGGCCGCAACTGTTTACCATATATATTAATGATTTGGAAGAGGGAATTAGGAGCAACACTAGCAAGTTTGCGGATGACACAAAGCTGGGTGGCAGTGTGAACTGTGAAGAGGATGTTAGGAGGTTGCAGGGTGACCTGGACAGGTTGAGTGAGTGGGCAGATGCGTGGCAGATGCAGTATAATACATATAAATGTGAGGTTATCCACTTTGGTGGCAAAAACAAGGGGGCAGCTTATTATCGCAATGGGGTTAGGTTAGGTAAGGGGGAGGTACAGCGAGACCTGGGTGTCCTTGTACACTGGTCACTGAAGGTCGGCGTGCAGGTACAGCAGGCAGTGAAGAAAGCTAACAGAATGTTGGCCTTCATAACAAGAGGATTTCAGTATAGGAGTAGAGAGGTTCTTCTGCAGTTGTATAGGGCTCTGGTAAGACCACATCTGGGGTATTGCGTACAGTTTTGGTCTCCTAATTTGAGGAAGGACATCCTTGTGATTGGGGCAGTGCAGCATAGGTTCACGAGATTGATCCCTGGGATGGTGGGAATGTCATATGAGGAAAGATTGAAAAGACTAGGCTTGTATTCACTGGAGTTTAGAAGGATAAGGGGGTATCTTATAGAAACATATAAAATTATAAAAGGACTGGACAAGCTAGACACAGGAAAAATGTTCCCAATGTTGGGTGAGTCCAGAACCAGGGGCCACACTCTTAGAATAAAGGGGAGGCCATTTAAGACTGAGGTGAGAAAAACGTTTTCACCCAGAGAGTTGTGAATTTGTGTAATTCCCTGCCACAGAGGGCAGTGCAGGCCAAATCACTGGATGGATTTAAGAGAGAGTTAGAGCACTAGGGGCTAGTGGAATCAAGGGATATGGGGAGAAGGCAGGCACAGGTTATTGATTGGGGACGATCAGCCATGATCACAATGGCAGTGCTGGCTCGAAGGGCCGAATGGCCTCCTCCTGCACCTATTTTCTATGTTTCTATGTTTCTATGAGGCCACAAGCACATTGGAGGAACAGCATCTCATATTTCGCTTGGGCAGCTTACAACTCAGCAGTATGATAGTTGATGTCTCTAAGTTCAAGTGAGCCCTGCATTCCCTCTATCTCCATCCCTCTCCCACCCTAGTCATCCTGCCAGTTCCACTGTTTGCATCCATATTCGTTATCACCTCTTCCACAGCTAACAATGGATCATTGTGGACTCCACCTCTCCTTCATCGGTGCCAGCTCTGATTTGTCCTGAACCTTTTCATTCCTCTGGTTTCCCTCCCCTTCGAGACTCTCAGTGTGAAGAAGGTTTTCGACCTGAAACATCACCCATTCCTTTTCTCCATAGATACTGCCTGACCGATTGAGTTACTCCAGCTTTTGTGTCTATCTGAAGGCTTTTATGATATCATTGAAGAATACCAGATGGAAATGTTTCAAGCAGAGACCTTGTTTGAATTAAATTGAATTGAATTGAATTGAAAGCTGCAGCATGGAAACAGGGCCTCAGCCCCTGAACTGAAGCCGATCATCGATCACCTGTTCATACTAGCGCTAAATGTCATCCCACTTCCGCATTCACTCCCTACAGAAAATGGCAATTAACTGACAAACCCATGTCTTTGGGGTGTGGGAGGAAATTGGAACTCCTGGAGGAAACAAAAAAGCTGTGAGGAAGTACATGCAAACTCCACACAGATTGTACCCGAGGTCATATTGCTTTGCAAGAGCACCTCGACCAGCTGCGCCACTGTGCCGCTCCATTCTCTGAGGAGAATAGATAAGACAAAACCTCCCTGTGCTCATTATTGTCATTATTGTGGCCTTGTCAAACATAAAGTTTAGCATGACGCGCTATGAATCCCAGTCGTGGAGTCACTGGTATCGTTGTCTCGTTGTAGGACATTGATCATTCTTTTTTATTCTGGATTTTGATTCATGTATTGTGTTTTTTGTGTTTAAAAAAATATATAATTGATGATGCTTTTATAAGTGATATACTAAGATTTTATATGTATTTTATGATGTTTTTATATGCAATGTATTTTTATGTGATGTTGTCCCTTGTCTGGACCTCTGATCCTAAATAATAATTTTAAGATCAATAATAAATAATAATTTAATGATCAATAATAATAAATGATTGTGGATCGGGGCTTGGATCTTGAGCTCTTTTACACTCGTACAATATAGGCCATATGTTGAACTGCATGTCACCTTTGAAAGAGTATGTTTGCTCTTGACAAAAGGCTATCATAATTCAATTCTTGTTCTGGAAAGGAAGGCTAATGCCCCTGTCCCACTTATGCCCCTTCCCACTTAGGAAACCTGAATGGAAACCTCTGGAGACCTTGCGCCCCACCCAAGGTTTCCGTGAGGTTCCCGGAGGTTCCAGTCACTCTCCCTAATGGTGGAAAGTGGTTTCTGCGTAGTCGAGGCTTCTTCTATTTTCCTGCGATTATATATTTTTTTTAAACCGGCCTCGACTAAAATTAGGTTGCCGTTTGGTCGAAGCCAGTGAAGTGGGGTTGCTATTTACTTACAGCCAGTTGAAGGCAATCTCCTTCGCTGACCTGCCATTTTGATTGGCTCATTGGAGTTTTCAGCAAAGATCCTATCGGATCTTTGGTTTTCAGGACCTAGAAGATTCGCCGGAAGGTAAAATGCCCGTTAACTTTATTTAACTTCTTAAAACTGTCTCCACTCCTTCTCCCCCCCCCATTCTCTCCCCTTCTCTCCCCATCTCTCTCTCCCCATCTCTCTCTCTCCTTCTCCTCCCTTCTCTCTCCCCCCTTCTCTTCCCCTTCTCTCTCCCTTTCTCTCCCCTTCTCTCCTTCTCTCCCTCCCTCCCGAGCTCTCTAAAGGACATACCGTGCTCTGTTGCTGCCATTTACCTTCCTCTTCACGCTCAGACAGTGCTCCTCCGCTGTCCCTGGCCCCCACCTTCGCGATGTGTTTGTGTGTGCAGTCAGTAGCAAAGATCCTATAGGATCTTTGATCAGTAGATGCAGCTCATGCTTTGGTTGAGGCTTACCAGGCAAGTGACCAAAACCTCTGGTGACTCATGGAGAGTGACCGGAACCTCCGATAACCTCATGGAAACCTTGGGTGGGGCGCAAGGTCTCCGGAGGTTTCCGTTCAGGTTTCCTAAGTGGGACAGGGGCATAAGGAAATCTGAACGGAAACCTATGATGACCTTGCTGCCCACCCAAGGTTTCCGTGAGCTTCCCAGAGGTTTTGGTGACTCTCCCTAATGGTCAAAAGTGGTTTCCGCGTAGTCGAGGCTTTCTCTATGTTCCATAGAATGTTGCCACTTCGTCGAAGCCAGTGGAGTGGGGTCGCTATTTACTTACAGGCTTCACTGTGTTGGAAGGCAATAACGTTCAGTCAGTCCTCCTTCTTTGATAATCTGTGGTCAGGGACATGAATCCTCCGCAGTTGCCGCTACGGACGACCCGATGTACAGGCCCTCTCGTCGGGATGCTCAAAACTCCGACGTCGGCATGGATGCAGCTTGGAGGTCTCTTGGAGGATGTGACAAGTAAAATGGATGAAGAGGAGCCAGTGGATGTAGTGTATCTAGACTTTCAGAAAGCCTTTGATAAGGTCCCGCATGGGAGACTGGTGACTAAAATTAGAGCACATGGTATTGGGGGTAAGGTGTTGATGTGGATAGAAAATTGGTTGCCAGACGGGAAGCAAAGAGTAGGAGTGAATGGATCCTTTCCTGAATGGCAGGCAGTGGTGAGTGGAGTGCCGCAAGGTTCGGTGTTGGGGCCGCAACTGTTTATATGTTATAGTACGCGGGCCAGCAATCGGAGCACTTCTTCTGGCAATCCCCAGCAAGGGATCGCTCGGCGCTATGATGTAAAGTTTGCACTGCGCCCGCTGCTGAAGCTCTGGGCCCGACTCCGGGAGAGGCTGCATCAATCCAAGCTGTTAGGCCGCGAGGGAGGGCAAAAAATGCGACTAGGAGAAAAGTCGCATTCCACTGAGGTAAGTGACTGAAAAACAGTTTCCCCCTATTCCCCGCCAGCCCCCCCCCCCCCCCCCTCCCCCCCACCTCCCAACACTAAAACACACTATTATACTAAAAACAAAAAAAAGTCGAAAGGACGACCAGCTACTAGCGAGGCTGCCGGCTCGGGGCACCATCCGATGGATGCCAATGTACCCGATGGAAAGATGTTAGCAAACATAAATTTCCCAGTGGGAAATGCAGAGACATTTGCTGTTAACATCAAATGCTTCAACAGATGGAAATGTGCACAAAATTATCTTGTAATCCAAAATATCAATGGCTGCTTTGTAATGTTCTGATGAATGTCTCGCTCAAAAAGATTTAACAACTCAGCTGATCTGAAAGAGCTACCATCACTTCCAAGAATTCTGGCACATTCTCAGGTTTTAGAGCCTTTATTGTGGCTTATATTTCTTACTTTAGGCTACAAACTGAATGCATTTTAATAGGCTACAAACTGAATGCATTCATGTTTAGACCCTGATAAACTACATAATGTTGTACAAAAATACATGTGATTTTGTTCAGTCCCACATTTTGCCCATGTAACCACACCAGCGATTTTGCTAAAATTAAATATCCTCTTCTTCAGTCTATCAAAATTACAAGTGTTATTTGGTGATGTGCTCACACTGGGGCAATGTGTCACAGTCTATTGCCTTTGCATCCTGCACTCTGTCAACAAGTGAACAAAATTATGCCCAAACAAATTAAAAAGCTCTTATTGTATCTCAAGATCACAAATAAATTCAGTTTTATTATTGTCCCATGTACTGAGGTACTGTGAAAAGCTTTTGCTTGCATGCCATCCAATCAAATTAGGTTATACTATACGCAAATACAATCAAGCCAAACACAAGTACAAAAGGTAGAGTGATTAGAAAGATACAGAATGTAGAACATAGTCTCAACATTGTGGCATAACAGTTCTGGGCAAAAAGTCCAATGTTCACAATAAGGTAGGTTGGAGAAACGGTACTGTGCCCTTGCTTATGAAATGACCATTCAGAAGTCTGACAATAGAGTGGAAAAAAACTGTTCCATAGCCTGGTGGTGTGCAGATTTACACTTTTGTATCTTATGTCTGACGAGAACTGGAATAAGAAGGAATGACCAGGGTTGGAAAGGTTTTTGATCATGTTGGCTGCTTTCCCAAGGCACCCATGGTTTAAATAGAGTTATTGATGGAGAGTCTGATATGTGTACTGGACTAGGCTACATCGACAATTCTCTGCGATTTCTTCCGATGTTGGGCAGAGCTGTTCTTAAGCCGAGCTTTTCTCAGTCTCTTGAGGAAATAGAGGTGTTGGGCACTTTCTTGGCTGTCACTTCTTTGTGGTTAGTCCACAACAGATTGTTCGTAATAGTTAACGATTTTTACTTCAGCTTCACTGATGCTGCTTGGGGCATGTACTCCACCACTCTTCCTGAAGTTGATAACTAGCTCCTTCATCTTGTTGACTTTGAGAGAAAGGGAGAGGGTGTTGTCATCTCCCAATTACTTGTAAAATTCTTATCCGCAGTCTTGGAAGACTTCAGGAAACAACTTAATCATGCAGGGATCCTACAAGGTAATACTGTGAGAGCCAAGCATTATTGGCCATCCTCTGTGACATGTACAAATGAGGCAGAATCAATTTCATGAATGCCTTTGCTTTAATTAGCTGAGCCTGTAAGCTTTGTGGTGTTGATTGTATAAGCAGGAGTCTTGCTTCATAATCAAGCAGTCCACAGCAATGCACACAAATCCATGAATCCTTGTCGTGAAGTCTGGGTCCAATTATTTTACAATTTGCCCATTGACAATATGAAAATGGAATATTTATTATTATTAACCTGAATATCACACATCTGAGGTATGCTGTTACAAAATTGTATTCCCTTCGTTTTTACTGCCAGCAGGGGTAACAGGGGAATATTTTCTTATATTCCCCTTTCTTGCGAACGCCTATGGACTTTACCTGTTAAAACAGCGGGGAATATAGTCTTATATTCCCCTGGTCTCACATCCGGGAACTTGGCAACGTGACGGCAACGTGACGCTGCGTGGGAAATTTAGAATATTCAAACGGCAGACAGGAAGACTGCCGCGTCCATTTTGGTTAAATTTTACGTGGAAGTCCGCCGACCTGAGATGTTCAGATTTTCCTCTAGATGTCTGATAATGGGTAATAATAACAATATTGACTGTCCTCTTTCGGGAGATACGACATATATTGCCCTCACTAGATCCATATTGCCCTCGTCTTCGACTCGGGCAATATGAATCTACATCAGGCAATATATGTCGTATCCCCCTCAAGGCCAGTCAATATTTTATTATTATTAACCTGAATATATTGAAACTTAGCTTGAACGTTGGACTGTTTCTTATATGTGGTCTTCTTGCAAGCTGCTCAAATGTGGTCTTCTTCTTATTTCTTGCAAGTGATGATCGTTTTAAAATCACCATCCTGTTCTGCTATTTCACTGTTACTTCATTTCCACCTGTAATTTATTTTGGCATATTTTAGCATATTGGTCCACGCAATCACTATGACTATGTACATCATTGACCATTTTGGATGGATAAAACTCTTTTGCGTTTAACAGCTCAATCAAAACTACGATCCGACAGGTTTTCTCAAACAAAAGCTAAGCCACGTTGAGTTATATGAACTGAATCTTATCATCAATCAATCCACAAACAATTCTATCTCTTACAGCTCTGTTAAGGAAGGCACCAACATTGCAATGTAATAAAAGTTTCTTCAGTGGCGCAATGTAATTGCTAATCAATTCACCTTGCTTTTGATTTCATGTTCTGAACCTGGTAGCCTGTTATCGCTAAAGACGCTGGATTAAACTTCTCCTTTAATGTCTTTTGACCTCTGCAAAGGACACATCAATTGCTTTTTGAAGTATAAATAAATTAGTCAGTGCGCTGCATCACTCTGGTTCCATTTCTACTAAGAGATTGCTTTCCTTCTCTCTTGAATAGCCTTGTTAAGCATTTATGCATCCCTGCTTCCATTAGATTATGGCACTAAAGACATCCCCAGCCACAAAGTATGAAGGAAAGGATTCAAAGTCCTTGATGAAAATCCATAACCCACTTACATAAGAAAAAGTGATCAACTTGCCTTCTAATATCAGCGCACATACTGTTAATACCATTTGGAAGCCTCTTGAACTTTGCTCTGCTCAATATCACTGCTGGAGCTAAACGTATGCTGCTCTGCTGCCCAGCATTTCCAACTTGTGGGTACATTTTCTTTCTTGACTCAAAGTGTAATTTTTATGCCCTTATTTTATGTGTGGTCCATTCTTTGCATCTTTGTTTAACAGTTCATCATATCATAAAAATCAATGTATTTTGATTTACATATTGACATGTTAATTTATGTACATGTGGATTTGCCAAGCTTCCAGCATCAGTGCTACATTGCTACAAAGCAGATACAGTACAGATCAGTCAGATATACAGGGAACACATGTCCATGCACTTAGAGATACACTAGTCTTGGAAGAAGGATATCTGGCACCTCAATGTAAAACTATAAGGTGAAGTAAACAATTAGTATATAAAATTATCAGAGGCATAGATAATTTCTATGGATGATCAGCCATGATCATATTGAATGGTGGTGCAGGCTCGAAGGGCCGAATGGCCTACTCCTGCACCTATTTTCTACATTTCTATGTTTCTGTAGGAGAGACAGTCATAACTTTTATCCCAGGATGGAAAAATCAAATACTAGGGAGCATAGCTTTAAGGTGAGGGGGCAAAGTTTAAAGGAGATACGCAGGGCAATTTTTAAATGCAGTGGGTGATGAGTGCCTGGAAAGCACTGTTGGGTTGAGGCAGATATGGTGGGATTTAAGAGACTTTT
This sequence comes from Okamejei kenojei, assembly GCA_035221665.1. Taxonomy (NCBI): domain Eukaryota; kingdom Metazoa; phylum Chordata; class Chondrichthyes; order Rajiformes; family Rajidae; genus Okamejei; species Okamejei kenojei. Next base: position 39,813,718 of record CM069132.1, read on the forward strand.
AGATAGTCATTTGGATATTAGGGAATGGAGATATATGACATGTGCAGGTAGATGAGAGATGGTCTTGGCATCATGTTTGGCACAGATATTGTGGGCCAAAGGGCCTGTTCTTGTGCTGTACTGTTCTATGTTCTATAACAAAATAAATATTCTCTAAAAATGATGGAATAATTTAAAATATTTTTTCAAAATATTAGGGAACATTGAAAGGGTAAAGATTGAATTTTTTTTTTTATTTGAAGGTGTAGAATTAGAGTCATGATCAAAAAATAGAATATGTTCTTTCAAGAGGGTGATTAGAAAATGTGTCTGCAGGACCTGTTAGAAATTTAGACCTGCAAGTTATAACTAATGCTTTATTGCCTGGTTATATTATAACCATATAACCATATAACCATATGACAATTACAGCACGAAAACAGGCCCTCTCGGCCCTTCCAGTCCGTGCCGACCATTTGTTTTCCCCTAGTCCCATCTACCTGCACTCAGACCACACCCCTCCATTCCCTTCACGTCCATATACCTATCCACTTTACTCTTAAATGTTAAAATCGATCCTGCCTCCACCACTTCTGCTGGAAGCTCATTCCACACAGCCACCACCCTCTGAGTAAAGATGTTCCCCCTCACGTTACCCCGAAACTTCTGTCCCTTAATTCTCATGTCAATTATAAAGCTAAGGTGCATGAATTTTTATTTACTAAAGTTATTTAGGGAAATAGGGTAGTTGAGCTTACTGAGTTTTCACACTTTAAGTCAAAGATGCACACCAGGGCCCTGAATCTCATCTCTTCTAATGTCCCCTCCCATTGTTTAACCTCCTCCCATCATCTGTTAATCCTACTCTCTCTGACCCTTTCTCCCCTGACTTCTTTACACTCAACCTCATCAGGGAATTGAAAAGTGAAGTCTATCAGAAAACGCATGACCTTTGGTGGTTGCACAGTGGTTAAGATACAAATCCAATAACTGAGATACACCCAGCGAGCCAGGCACTACGAATATTAGTCTACAGTTATCTGTGCCAGTCTTTCACCAGTGTTTGTTGATGACCTTTGGAGCAGATGTGCAGAGCAGAGCTTGTATTGTTAGTTCCCAAGAAATTCATCCAAACTTGTTGAAACAAGCACAGAGGAATCCATAGTTGTTATATTCATTGTAAATTGAAGTTTTGGGTTCTCTGTCATCCTTTGAGAAAGACTATGTCAGAAAACAACCGAATATATCCAACTGGTCATGTCATCCGATCCCATGATGGGTTTGTTCAAACCATACCGGCTTCTGGCCTTTCAGAAAGGGTCTTAATATGACAAAAAAAAAATCTGCAGTTAGCAAAATACTGAACCCTAATTATTAGACTGTGTTAAGGTGTCATTATTTGCAAATATGTTAATAGCAATCTAGTAAAAAATAAACTATGACGATTAAATACTTGTATATTGTTTCATGATCAATAACTCACAAGAGATGGGCCAAACACTGAATACTAAAAGTGTTTACTCTTTCTGAAAATATATCAAACTAAATCGACTGATTTACACATTCAAATATGTCCATCAATGCATAATTGCTTAAAATAAGCTACATTCTAAAATTCCCGATAACTGCTTAGTTCATGGATGTTTGACATTAATGATTTATGAAAATGAGCATGAATAGTAACATTAAATGAGAACTTACCAGTTTGAAGTTTGATCTTTATTTTATGAGGAGTTACGATGAGCGATTACGTGAAGAAATCCAGTCAGAGAGCACGCGTGTCAATCTTCAAAGCAGCGGTGTGAAATCACAGATAACAGTAATTGAAATGACATAGTAAAATTAGAGAACTAGAACTACCAGATGACCTTGATGATATGAAGGTTGGGAGCGGTGGGCACGTAATCGCTCATCGTAACTCCTCATAAAATAAAGATCAAACTTCAAACTGGTAAGTTCTCATTTAATCTTACTATTTTACTTCAGAGTCATGTGAGTGATTCCATGAAGATTTCAAAGCTCTGTGATTTCATGCCGTGGAAAAGTCCACACAAACACAACTGCATTAATTGATAACAGTTTATTTTAAGAGAAACATTGATAATGCATACAGACATGACATGAATTTAAAACATGCTGATGCAAATAATAATAATAGTAACCCCTGTCATCCGGGAGGAACTATAAAATAAAACCTAAAATAGAGCTGGCAAATACCCCCAATCAGTCTGAAGAAGGGTTTCGGCCCGAAACGTTGCCTATCTCCTTCGCTCGATAGATGCTGCTGCACCTGCTGAGTTTCTCCAGCATTTTGTGTACCCCGGGTCTGGCTATGGGTTATTATAAATGTTTGGAAAGCTCGCTCATTAGACCATCCTGCAGTCGCTTGGATGTGGTCCAGCGGAACATACTTAACCCTTGCCGCTGATGTTGTAGCAGCCCTGGTGGAGTGAGATGGAAAAATATTAGTATCTACTCCTGTATAAGCCAAAACCCCATTTTAACACCTGAAGATGGTCTGAACTGATACCTTCTTATCAGGCTTTTCGTAACTAATAAACATTGCTAGTATCAGAGCCCCTAAGGCTCTAGGTGACCTTGACGTATTGTTGTAAATGTGTGACCACACATAACCGAAGGTTAATGGGGTATGCCCTGAGAACTAGTTTGAAACCTGACGCTCCTGGCCTGCTCTACTTAACTAAATCATAAACGCAAAATATTATATTATTTGCAGGTGTAACCATCCTGTCCAGTTGCAATTTACATTGTGAGTGGACCCGTTGTGCTGAGACCAGTGCCCTGAGGATAACTACCTTATGAGAGCCAGGCCAAAGATAAGAATGTAGCTGGAACCCCTTGGTGAAGTAGTGTTAACACAATGTCAATATCCCATACTTCCGTGTGCTTGGGTCTGGAAGAACTTGTGTTAAAGATATCCTTTATGAACTGGATATCAGAGGGTGAAACCCGACAGTGGGTCCTGCTCATTGCAGGAAATATGATGAGAAGGCCCGTTGGGCACAGTTAATGGTTTTATAACTTCATTTATTGTCAAGGACCCATTTGAAATGAACTCCAAGAAGTCAGTAATCCGAGCCGTATTATATGTAACATAGTATTTAAATAAAACGCTTCCCATCTCCTGAAGAGGAAATGTACTGATTTTTTGGTGCTACCCCTGCACTCTGCAGTGAGCACATACATGGATCAGTCTGACAACCCGAGCCGCAGGAGCAGGCTTCTTAGAGTCTGCAAGTCAATGAATTGATTTTATCATGCAGGGGCTGGTTTCCTGAGGCACATGCTGAACCAGTAATTGTATGCTTAGATAACCATATAAGGTTCTATTATATTTCCAACATAAGTGGGAACCACAGCTGCACAAGTCAGTCAGACAGTACGAAAACCGCTGAAGCGGGATCTTGCTGGATTTATTGCAAGACCCAACTGATGAGGCAAAATAGAGAAAAGACATAAAATAACATTCCTCCCCCATGCAGCGAGGATGTACAGTGGCTTGCAAAAGTATTCATACCTCTTGAACTTTTCCACATTTTGTCACGTTACAACCACAAACATAAATGTATTTTATTGGGATTTGATGTGATAGACCAACACAAAGTGGCGCATAATTGTGAAGTGGAAGGAAAATGATACATGGTTTCCAAATGTTATTACAAATAAAAAACTGAAAAGTGTGGCGTGCAAAAGTATTCAGCCCACCTGAGTCAATTGTAGAACCACCTTTCGCTGCAATTACAGCTGCAAGTCTTTTGGGGTATGTCTCTACCAGCTTTGCACATCTAGAGACTGACATTTTTGCCCATTCTTCTTTGCAAAATAGCTCAAGCTCAGGCAGATTGGATAGAGAGCGTCTGTGAACAGAAATTTTCAAGTCTTGACAGAGATTCTCAATTGGATTTAGGTCTGGACTTTGACTGGGCCATTCTAATACATGAATATGCTTTGATCTAAGCCATTCCATTGTAGCTCTGGCTGTGTGTTTAGGGTCGTTGTCCTGCTGGAAGGTGAACCTCCGCCCCAGTCCCAAGTCTTTTGCAGACTCTAACAGGTTTTCTTCCAAGATTGCCTTGTATTTGGCTCCATCCATCTTCCCATCAACTCTGACCAGCTTCCCCGTCGCTGCTGAAGACAATCATTCCCACAGCATGATGCTGCCACCACCATGTTTCACAGTGGGGATGGTGTGTTCAGGGTGATGTGCAGTGTTAATTTTCTGCCACAGATAGCGTTTTCCATTTAGGTCAAAAACTTCAATGTTGGTCTCATCAGACCAGAGCACCTTCCTCCACATGTTTGCTGTGTCCCCCACATGGCTTGTGGCAAACTGCAAACGGGACTTCTTATGGCTTTGTTTCAACAATGGATTTTTTTCTTGCCACTCTTCCATAAAGGCCCGATTTGTGGAGTGCACGACTAATAGTTGTCCTGTGGACAGATTCTCCCACCTGAGCTGTGGATCTTTGCAGCTCCTCCAGAGTTACCATGGGCCTCTTGGCTGCTTCTCTGATCAATGCTCTCCTTGCCTGGCCTGACAGTTTAGGTGGACGGCCATGTCTTGGTAGGTTTTCAGTTGTGCCATACTCTTTCCATTTTCGGATGATGGATTGAACAGTGCTCCGTGAGATGTTCAAAGCTTGGGATATTTTTTTATAACCTAACCCTGCTTTAAACTTCTCCACAACTTTATCCCTGACTTGTCTGGTGTGTTCCTTGGGCTTAATGATGCTATTTGTTCACTAATGTTCTCTAACAAACCTCTGAGGCCTTCACAGAACAGCTGTATTTATACTGAGATTAGATTACACACAAGTGGACTCTATTTACTAATTAGGTGACTTCTGAAGGCAATTGGTTGCATTGTATTTTATTTAGGGGTATCAGAGTAAAGGGGGCTGAATACTTTTGCATGCCACAAATTTTTTTATTTGTAAAAAAAATTGAAAACCATGTATCATGTTCCTTCCACTTCACAATTATGCGCCACTTTGTGTTGGTCTATCACATAAAATCCCAATAAAATACATTTACGCTTGTGGTTGTAACGTGACAAAATGTGGAAAAGTTCAAGGGGTATGAATACTTTTACAAGCCACTGTATCTCTCACCACTGTGAACCTCATATTTTTGGAACCCGTGAATGAACCTGGATACAAACATATCGATATTTGGTGTTCTATCGAAACATAAAGTCTTAAAAGACTTCGTGATCCAACATCCATTCTGTGTTGTCATTGATTTTACGTGATGATACACTAGCGCCAAATGAGGTTGGGTAAATATGACCGGAATTTTGACTGGATTGCACCCATGTGACTAATATATGCCACCACCATAGTGTATCAATTTGGAATTGAGCATGCAAATTATGCATATTCGCACGATAACTCTTTAACCAATAGAATGCTCATAGTGTCTAGAGATAGTTGATACCAATAACTGCAGAATTGGTAACTCATGCGAATCCCTTCTGCCTCCGTGACTCGAGATGGTATTCGTAATTTTTTCATTTTTAGTACTAGCATCAGTTTTGTAATATAACTGAAGATTTAGTGACCAAAACCTACTGGAGCAATGCTGTATATTGTTTGTCCACCATTGTGACTGGTAGCTTCAGCTGATAATAGCACAGGTCTATTAACAATGACCTATATGGCACCTAAGAGGTTACTACTTTGCACGTTGTAGGTTCTGATAATGCAAAGGTCCAATTTGCACAGCTGAAACACAGCTGCTATATTGGCAATAACACTTGAAGAATAGAAGGCTGCTTCATAACAACAAGGTTGTTACAGGCTTCCATTGTTTCCAATCACTTGCCCCAGGGCGAGTCACAGACAAATTAATAATTAAAGGTAAAACCCAATAATTAATAACGCTAGTTGGATCAACCTAGATTTAACTAGATGGATGAGGAACCTCAATTTCTCAATTATAGTTTGCAGCTGAAACAGTTATTTTTTAGCAAAAGACAGCATTTAGAATACCATCCAGATAAGCCAGAACAAGTGTTTTTGAGCTTTTGGCAGTCCAAGCACTGGTTTTATTATTTGGTAAATAACCTGGGTGCTGAAGTTAGTCCATTTTGCAACGCTTTAATTGTTATCATTGTCCCATTCAGATAAATTTCAAATGTCTCCGGTGATCCCTGAGAATGGAAATCAGTTGTTTAACAGTAACAACATTCCATATTCTGAAAAGTCACTGTTGCACATGTGAGTTAAATCAAAGATGAACCGACATCCTCCACTGTTACATTGAACAGGCCACACCTGACATAATTCCGTGCCTGTCTCAGAAGGTAATTCTGGGTATAAACTGAACCTGCCTGGAAAGACAACTCCGGCCATAATTCTGAGCCTGCCTCGAAAGACAACTCTGGCCATATTTCCGAGCTTGTCTCGGCAGGCAATCCTGGCCGCAATACTGAGCCTGCCTCGAAAGACAACTCTGGCCCCAATTCCAAGCCATGCTTGGAACCCTTCTATACTGTGCAAAATAAACCAATCACATGTTATCATTTTAGTTTATAAACAGATCTGAATCTCATGTTATCATTGTCATTTGTTAAAACACAAATGTAAATATTACCAACTTGTAAATGATCCACATACCCCATGTTTCGGAAGAACCAGACCCACCTACCTCCATGGCTACCGGTGGTCTTATGGTAAGCCCAAAGGCCCCTGATGTGGGTTCTATTCCCATCCTTGATTGGAGAGTAGGACTGGTGGTGTGTGTGGATTCCATATTTCCTGAGATCGGCTTGGACCTTGGCCTGAAAGACCTCTGCTCAGCTTTCAAGCTGCCTCCAGCTTCAGTGAACTGCTTACAGCCGATGAGGCAAGGGGTGTGTTGTCGCCGAAATGATGAAGCTTTGTTCATCGTTGGTACCTTGATTAGTCCGACAGCTTTTGCTTCCTCATCCAGGTATACCTGTTTGATAAGTCTTACCTGAAGAGAAGCTTCGGCAGGCTGGTTTCATTTCTGCAATGTCACCCCTGATAGTGATGTTCACTGCCGGCCGTGAGGGGAACTGTAGCCCCTTCCAGGTTTTCTGCCCACGGCAGTAACCCTTTTGTTTGCGAGTATTTCCTTGGAGCCATATGCATGTGCTCCAGTTTGTTCCACGGACATACTTCGAATTTGAAGTCAGTTACACACTGATCAATCGCACTCCCCTCCACAGAGAGGGAGTTTCGTAGGCAGCCCTGAAAACAGGTGCTGCCGCAGGCCCCTAAGGATACCTGCGCTGACATGGCCCCTCCTGTGGACCTATATCAGGATTTTTGCTCTGAGTCAGACAGAACTGACCCCAAATGCTCCCCTCCTCAGACAGGGAGACATTGTGCAGCATTGTAGCAGGTGCCGTTGTCGTGGGCCCCCGATATAACTCCCTCCTTTGAAGCATATCATTGTGGAGCACCTCTCCATCAGGTGCTCCATGTGGGTTAGAACGTTCAAAGATGTTACCCATTGAAGGAGGGGATCCTCTCCATCAGGAATCCTCCTGGCCCGACCTGTTTGAGTCAACGGGTCGTGGGAACTTTGTTCTTCCAGACGCTCACCTCCTTAGCGAGGGAGATATAATATCATGGCTTACCCTCCAAGCGGGGTTGCCTAGGTGCTACCGGCACCAGTCTGAGGCCACTGGCTCCATCGCCAGTGACTCGGAAGGCGAATTCAACCGCCGCCCGCTACCCGCACTTCCGTGGTCTCCATAGCGGGTTCCCCGCGGTCCGTGGCCGGGATTCCCCGAGGTTATGACCGGGATTCCCTGTGGTCCATGACTGGGATTCCCCGTGGTCCATAAAGGTTTCCCAGCGGCCCGTCCGGACTTCGCCCCAAAGTCCACGAGGAAACCTGTGTAAGGAGAGATTCCTACAAAAACACACAACCTGGGAATAAGTCTGGCACTTACCTTCAGGTTTAATTACCGCTGGAAGGAGTAGCACCTGCCAGTTGGTCATCTCGCCATGCGCTAAGATGTAATGACACGCATGCGCTCTGACAGAACTTCTTCACAGAATCACTCATGTGACTCCGAAGTAAAATGGAAAATAAACCATCATTACCCTTTAAAAAATCAGTGCAATTTTAGCCACGATGATAAGGGAGACTTCAAATCCTGGAATCTTGAACCAAACACAGGATTCTCAAAGAACTCAGTGCATCAAGCATCTAAAATGTCCACATATCGTTTTTGCTTCTGATGCTGCTTCGTCTGCTGAGTTCTTCCAGTGTTTTGCTTTTAAGTTCTATTTTTATGCGCAGTTTTTAATCAGAATTTACCAATTGTGCCAAAAGCAGAATCGTTTCCGGATTTAACTCAGGCAGCACAAAACTGACTGACAACACTGTGCGTTTCAGTGACAGTAAGGTTTTGCAAGTTCGGAAAACGCATGGGTGAGGAGTTGGTTGGTAGTTTGGGTGGATGAGGGAAAAGAAATAGTTATGGAATGAACGCTAAGCAGGTAAAATCTCAAACTTTGAGCCATTAAACTGATCACTAATATTTTTCCAAGCTGTGAAAAATTAACCCTACATGATTGGTTTACAGCATAATTAAGCTCTGCTATCAATTTTCATTTGTTTTAGCTTTAGGAGACAACTCCCTTCTCTGATGATAGACATTAAAAGCTGGAGAAACTCAGCGGGACAGGCAGCATCTCTGGAGAGATGGAATGGGTGATGTTTCAGGTCGAGACCCTTCTTCTCCAGTCTACATGTTTTTAAAATGCAAGTTTGGTTTCCATATTGACTATGTTCTTGTTGTTCCATGCTCCGGACATTCATGGCATCAGCCCCATGTTTTATAATCTTGTTTTTTTTCATTGCATTTTTATTAATTCCCTTAATGGTGACTAGTATCAAAGATTGCTATCTTTGCCATGAATGCAAAACTTTACAATAAATACAGAGAGTCCTGGACAACTACAATTTGCTCTTCTCTATCTATACAACATTGTTCATTCAAAATGTGGTTCAATTGCATTAATTTATTTTTTATTCTTTACTTATATACATTTTCAACTAATGTCTAACCTGGTGGAATTACCTTCGATGTATCTGAATGATTGATCACTGTTTACTTTTAAGGGTGCAAATATCTCAAGAAAATAATCTTTAATCTCTAACACAGGCTGAATTGAGCAGATAAATTAGATCCAATATACATTGTTGCTCACATCTATGCCACTAAAAATCAAGGCAGATAATAATCAAAGTGAGATTGGACATGACAAGGACAAACCAAGAATAATGCAAATTGGTGACAGACTTTGTTCCTTACATTAATCCTTTTAATCCTAAAGTGACATGTTTTTATTGAATTTGGAACCATGTGAGATTATGATCTTTTTAGTTAATTTCTAATATAATTAAAAATGTCATTGCTCTGCAAATTTCAAATATGTTGCTTTGACCTGTTCATAAGTTATTTGATGGAAATAACTTGTTGATGCTTTGAACAATACTGGACTGCTTCGAATCTGGGCAGATTTGAACTGGTCTCCCCATCATGGCTGCCATCCACACTCGTCTGCAGCAAACTAATGTTTGCAATCAAATGACCACAGCTGCCTGCTGCCTCATTGCGTCAGTTATTCCATGAGGTGGAGCAGAATTCATACAGCACTAGGCATTATTCCTGTTTCCACATCTCTTTAATGATCAGAGATGTAAGGGGTTAATTAAAAACAAAAATCACACACATTTTAAAGGTTATAACGAATAAAAAAAAAGTACCCTTTAACTGATGTAAAGTCAATATTGCATTAATGCTAATTAAAATAAAAGTTACAAGAAAGCAAACCACTTACCTTCATTTATCTTTTTAATAAAGGTCAGTGATGCCATCCAAAGCAATTGGATTATGCTAAATATTTCAGATAAGGCAGACATAAAGATGAAAGAGAGATGATGTATCTGAGTTTGCAGAGGATACAAAAGTAGGTGGTATCACAATAATAGTGAAGATGGTTATAATGGGCAGTGGGCTGGTGCTATAGACCTGCACGAGAAGGTAGATGCTCCTGCCCCCACGAGTCTCGGGCAGATGGGGCTCATCAGCCTGAGAAGGCAGTCCATCCACAAGAGGGAGAACTCTGATTTAAAACTTCCACTGCCCTGTTGCCATATCCAGTCATGGAAAAGGTTCCAGGAGTAAACCTCAAGAAAATCGGGAATCGGTGTTCCTAATGGGCCTGTCTCACTTAGGCGATTTTTTTGGCGGCTGTCATAGTCATAGCAGGTCGTCGAAAAACCGGTGATTGGACCCCCTACGACATTATCTACCACAATGTCTACAACAACTACCACCTAGTCTACGGCAAGCTACCGACAACCGGCGACCCATTAGGACGTCCACCTACGACCACACCTACAACAACCTACGTCCACCTGCGACAAGCTACAACAAGGTACGTCCCTGTCGGCGACAACTGAAGACAACTTAAGACAATTCAGTCGCCGGTACCTGTCGCTGGTTGACGTAGGTAGTCTCTAATGGAAATCTCCGAAGTCAGCACCAACGACAACCTACGTCACCTGGCGACAACGTACATCATCCTGGTGACAACCAATGACAGCATCTAGGAGAAGTCAAGCTATGCTCATTGGCGTCAAGCCAAATGTTGCCGAAAGGTTTTGAATATTTCAAAATCCAGCGGCGACCAGAAAAATGCTACGATTCTTTGGGCGACTGAGGAGACTACTCACGACCATACAGGTGACACACCAGCGACCATGTGGCGATAGCCTAGTCGCCTGTAATCACCTAAAAAAATGCCAAAGTGGGACAGACCCATAAGGCAGTTTGTCGTAGTCTACAACCTCATTCTGGCAGCTCCTGCAACGGTGTTGGTGCCAAACTGTAACGAGCCTGCTGTTCCTTTGGATCGATCAGTAACGTGGAGAAGGGGGATGTGCTGCATGGGCAACAGCCTGTCCTCCATATGATATGACATCACCCAGGCTTGCATCCGACCACACATCACTCACCTGCAAACCTACACCTACAACGTGGAGAGGACACTACAGCTTCATCTGCGGCGTCGACACAACACGGGGAGCAACAGTTACAGTCATCGCTAGATTGGCGCCAGGGGGTTGCTCCCGACGGTGGGATGGATTTTCGGATCTCACTGGACAGCTACCACCCGCCTCAGGCTGGGCAGCCCCCAGCCAATAAGGTGCTGTCCCGCCATAGTCTGCCATCCTCACAGGGTGCACAAGAATTAGGAACCATCCGAACAGCAGATTGCGACCTTTGCACCTACCAACAAAAGAACACATCAAAAGAGACCAGCTCTAAAACTGGGAACTTGGAATGTCCGGACAATGATGAACGGCCTCTCTGAAAACCTGCAGGACATCAGCTATTCCTGGAAAACAGCTGTCATAAACAACGAGCTCAAGATACTCAACGTAGACATAGCCACCCTTCAGGAAACAAGGCTGGCAGACTGAAGGTGAAGGACTACATGTTTTAGCAGGGGAAAGGCTCCGACAAGCCGAGCAGGGGAAAGACTCTGACAAGCCCAGAGACCACGGAGTAGGCTTCGCTGTAAGGAACAGCCTGCTGAACACGGTGGAACCAGGCAGCAATGGCTAAGCGACTCCTGACTCTCCGCCTCAACACCACCGCAGGCCCCGTCACACTTGTCAGTGTGTATGCCCCGACACTGTCCTCCACATCAGACACAAAGGACGAGTTTTATGAGAACTTCGCATCCATCATCAGCAGCATCCTCAGCAAGGAAGAACTTGTTCTCTTGGGTGACTTCAACGGCAGAGTGGGCGCAGACCACAAATCGTGGTCTTCCTGCCTTGGGCAGTTTGGTGTGGGCAAAATGAACAAGAACGGACAACGACTGCTCAAGCTGTGCACTTACCATGACCTGTGCATTGCAAACTCATACTTTCAGACAAAGCCCCAGCACAAGGTTTCCTGGAGACACCCACGCTCAAAGCATTAGCCTCAACTGGATCTGATCCTAGTCAGACGTGCCACCCTCAAGAACATTCTCCACACACGCTGGGAATTGTTGTATAGCAGAGGGGTCTAGGAGTCCAGGTATAAAGTTTCATGAAGATGGTGTCGCAGGTTGATAGGGTGGTCAAAAAGTCTTTTGGCACTGGCTTTCCTCAGTCAGAGCATTGAGAATAGAAGTAGAGATCATGGTGCAGTTATTTAAGATGTTGGGGAGGCTGCATTTAGAGTATTCTGTTCAGTTCTGGGCACCATGCTATAGGAAAGATTTTCTCAAGCTGGAAAGGGTGCAGAGGATATTTACGAGGATGTCGCCAGGACTCGAGGGTCTGAGCTATAAGGAGAGGTTGAGCAGGCTGGGACTATACCTTGGAGCACAGGAGGATGAGGGGTGGTCTTATCGAGGTGTATAAAATCATGAGAGGACTAGATCGGGTAGATGCACAGAGTCTCTTGGCCAGAGTAGGGGAATCAAGAACCAGAGGACAATATTTTAAGGTGAAGGGGGAAGGATTTAATAGGAATCTGAGGGGTAACTTTTTCACACAAAGGGTGGTGGGTGGATGGAATGAGCTGCCAAAGGAGATAGTTGAGGCAGGGACAATCACAAGAAACAATTTAAGAAACAATTAGACAGTTACATGGATAGGACAGATTTAGAGACATAGGGGCCAAATGCAGCCAGGTGGGACAATGGAAATGGGGAGATAGGAAATGTTGGTCGGTGTGGGAAAGTTGGGTTGAAGGGCCTGTTTGCTCATGTTCGGAGAATATTCCTCCAAATCCTTTCTATCCATGTAGCTGTCCAAATGTATTTTAAATGTTGTCATAGTACCTGGCTCAATTACATCCACAGGCATCTCATTCTACATACCCACCACCGTGTGAGAAAATTGCTCCTCAGGTTCCTATTATATCATTCTCTCACCCATACCTATGCCCTCTAGTTCTTGTCTCCTACCCTGGGGAGAAAAACTATGCATTCATCCTATCTATTGCCCTCATAATTTGCTATGCCTGGGTTCATCTCTCACCCAGGATGTGAGAAGTCAGGAAGACTGTTGGAGTCCCTGAGGACTACATCTGTGCATCCTGACTGACCGTGTAAGTGAACTGGAGCTGCAGCTGGATAGCTCAGGATCAGCTGGGAGAATGAGAGCTTCACGGATGGGAATTACAGTGATGTGGTCACACCTAAGGCACTGGCAGAACACAAGGAAAGGGAATGCAGTAAGGAACTGCAGACGCTGGTTTACACCGAAGAGGGATTCAAAATGTTGGAGATAGACACAAAATGTCAAAATGAGTTACTCCAGCATTTAGTGTCTATAGTGAGAGGGCAGAAATCCCCTGTGGCATCTTAAAAATTGCATGGGGTGGGGATGAACAGGGGTGAACAGCAGTCAGGTTTGTGGCACAAGGCCTGTTTATGAGTCACGGTGGAGAATTGTGAAGGTAGACAGAGCTATTGTGATAGGAGACTCTTTAGTTGTGGGGGACAGACAGGAAATTATGTGGCCGCAAATGTGACTCAGGATGGTGCGTTGCCTCCTGGGTGCAAGGGTCCAGGACGTTGTGGAGTGGTTACATGACATTCTCAAGAGGAAGGATAAGTAGCCAGTAGTTGATGTGCACTTTGGCACAAGCAACATATCTAGGAAAATAGATGAAGTCCTACAGAATGTATATAGGAAGATGATAAAGGATTATAAAGCAGGAGCTCAAGGGTAGTGATCCCTGGGTTTGTCCCGTTGCCATGTGCAAGTGATCAAAGGAATAGGAAGATAGGAAGCATAAATGAGTGGACCTGCAGCCGCAGCTACCGTTTTCTCATGTGGGTCAGTCAGGAGATTATGTGCAAACTTCACCCAAATTGTATGCACATTTTGATATATTTTCCGTGGTGTTACAGAAAGTAATTTGCAAATCATCCAATAGCACCTTTGGTTCAGTTAATGGATTTAGAAACCAATTATGATATATATAAGTGTAACAATACGCTTTTTATTATAATTTATTATAATTGGTTGTTTGTGCCCGATTTGAAATGACTAAAAATAATAACCGTGTAGAACTATGCTGCTTGGTCAGTATCAGTTTCAGTGGATTAAAAGTCTCCCAAGTTAAAATAAAGTAAAAAGTGATGGAAACAACCCACTGATTGGAGACTCTTGAACAAAACTTACCATGATGATTATATTTTAGTCTCAGGGTATGGCTAGGTTTGTGGTGAAGTTGGCATTTACCTGGATAATTTTTTTGTTAATGGTGCAAGAATCCCTGGAAATTGTACAATATATATTTCGGATTAAAATTCTGTGAACTTTTGTGTTCATTAGAGAAACCAGATGAACCAAAGTGAAATTACAGGCTACAGGCCCATAGTTTTTAAATCATAAATAATGTAAAATCATACAATTTTTATGATTTACAAGTGGGAAATAATCAGTTCTCAATCAGTATAAATTAAATGGAACCTGTTTAGGATGTGTGAGTGATTTTAGGTTGCTAATATCCCATCTTCCAAATTAACAGCACTTAATTAGAATTTGGTATCATGTAAACTACTCATCCTAAGAATATTCCCCGCTGACATTTTGTAAAGCTTATCCTAACGAGGCTTAGAAGCAGTGGAGGAATATATGTGTTTTTTGTTTGTATGCCACACGAAAGGCAGAGATATATTAAATTGTATGGTATCCGAAATAGGTTATTAACGATGCACATTCACTCAGCTGGGAAAATTTTATTGATGGAATTAAAGCATCTCTAGTTGAGCTCACTGCTTAACTTCCACATGGGGTTTGTAGAATTGAGGGCCTATCCCACTTGCATGCGATTGCATGCGTCTGGCACGACCAAACGTGGTCACTTGAGGCGTACGGGCCGCGTGGGGCCGGTCCCACTTCCAAGCGCGGAGGCATATGGAGTTGTGTGGGGCTGGTCCCAACATCACGCGGGGCTCTGAAAATCCCGCACTATCTGAAAATTCCGCGCGCCAACGGCCTGTTGGCCCGCAGGCTCATTGAGGGGTTACGCAGCATCTTGACGGCGAACGCAGCGTCCTGACAGCGTACACCTAGCGTGTGGCATTGCGCGATGACGTTACCGCCTGACACCGTGCAATGCCCAAATTCAGTCGGCCCGCCTTCTGTCCAGCTGATTGGTAAGTATGACGTGAATTCCGTCACACGCGAACGAAGCGCGTACTTACCGCGTACTTACCACGAACTTAGCGCTAACGTAGCGCAAACCTCGCTTCCGTTTTGGTCCTGCCAAATGCATGCAGTCACATGCAAGTAGGACAGGCCCTTAAGTCATACCTGAAAACCTGGAGTCAACTTCAGAGGAATTAGGGGCGGCACGGTGGCGCAGCAGTAGAGTTGCTGCCTTACAGCGTCAGTGACCCGGGTTTCATCCTGACTATGGGTGTCTGTACAAGGTTTGTATGTTCTCCCTGTGACGGTGTGGATTAGTAAGATTAAATGAGAACTTACCAGTTTGAAGTTTGATCTTTATTTTATGAGGAGTTACGATGAGGGATTACGTGCCCTCCGCTCCCAAACCCCTCCTCATAAAACCAGCTGGTAGTTCTAGTTTCTTCAATCTTACTATTCTCAGGTCAATGTTCCTGTCTGTGACTCCACACCGCTGCTTTGAAGGTTGACGCGCATGCGCGGCTGACGGGTTCTTCACATAATCCCTCATCGTAACTCCTCATAAAATAAAGATCAAACTTCAAACTGGTAAGTTCTCGTTTAATCTTACTATTTTACTTCGGAATCACATGAGTGACTATGTGAAGATTTTAAAGCTCTGTGACTCCATGCCGTGGAATGAATCCATGCGTCACACACTATATAGTTGACCAAGAAGAGTGGACAAAACAGTAGAGACATGACATAATGAACAAATTGAATTTAATGTGTAGTTAACGATAACAAAACCAACAACAGTTCCCCTTCTACCCGAGAGGACATTAACACGAACTTAAAACTGAGTTAGCAAACACGCTCGTTCCGGCTAAAGGCTTATTATAAAAGGTTTGAAACGTGCAGCTGAGGACCACCCTGCAGCCGACAAATCTGATCTAGCTGGACGTCCATGGCCCTCGCCGCCGACGTTGCTGCAAACCTGGTGGAATGAGATTTAAACATTTTAGTATTAATCCCAGCCTTTATTAAAACTTGCTTTAACCACCTGGAAATAGTCTGAGTTGAGACCTGCTTATGTGGTTTCCTGTGGCTAATCAATAATGCTAACTCAGACCCCCGAAGCCCCTTGGTGAGGGTAATATACTGCCGGAGGTGAGCAACTACACACAGATTGGGATCCAAAGGACATGGCATGAACTATAACTTCAATCCCGAGGTACTTGGTCTACTCTGTTTTATATGCTCATACACAAAGAAGGTGAAACTACCAGCAGAGGTGAGCATCCTGTCTAAACGAAGCTTATGCAAGTACTGGACTCTCTGTGCTTAAACTAATGCCATCAGCATAGCCACCTTATGCGTGAGTTGTAGAGACAGGGAAGTTGGTGGAGACCATGACCAGAGTAAAGTTAACACCACCCCTACATCCCAAATTTCTGAATATCTGGGCCTAGGAGGATTTGAATTGAAGACTCCCCTCATGAATCTAGACACTAGAGGGTGAGAATCCACTGATTGGTATTCTGAAAGTGACAGCAGGTATGATGACAGCACACTTCTGGCACTATTAAGGGCACTGTAGCTTAATTTTTCATCATAGTACAATTTTGAGAGGAACTCCAGAACATTCAAAATTTGTACTGCCTCATAAGAAATGTCAGCCTGTGCACAGAACACTTCCCATTTCTTAATGTATGAAGCATATTGTTTCTGAGTACTGCCTCTCCATGCTGCAGTTATCACGTCCACCGTGCGATCAGCTAGTCCCAGTCCAAGGAACGGTCTTCTTAAAACCTGCAAATCAATAAATTGAGCCAATCATGCAGAGGATGTACTTCACCAGACACCGGGTTTCTTAACAACGTCCTGCCTTTAGGAATCTTCCACACAGGTTCTATAACCCTGCTCAGAACCAGAGGATACCAGGGCTGAGTCGGTCAGTCAGGGACTACCAGAATGCCAGAGGCAGAGTCCTGCTGCATTTTTTTCAGACAGCGACTGTCAAGGCAAAATGGAGGAAATGCATAGAAAAACATTGCATCCCAGTGTAGTGAATCTATCGCTACTGCCCCTGGGTCTGGTTCCCATGAAACAAACTTGGGTAATTGATGGTTTAACCTTGAAGCGAACAAATCCATATCCGGTGTTCCATACCTAGAAATAATATCCTTAAACACTCTATGATTCAACACCCATTCTGTGTTGTCATTGAATTACGTGACCTGATGTCCACCACTGTATTGAATCTATCTGGGAGGTAGATAGATGAAACCCAAATATGTCGAGGAATAGACCATTTCCAAATGAGACATGCCAAATTATCACAGGATACTGACTTGCTACTACCCATGTGATTTATGTATGCCACTGCTGTGGTGTTATCTATCAGTATTTGAATGTGCACATGATGCATGTGTGCACAATAAGCTTTCAAACCGTACAGGGCTGTGAGCAACTCCAAATAGTTAACACCAGTTGCAGAAAAGATATCTCATGCACATTCCACCTGCCACCGCAGCTTGTAAGCCCCACCCCAGAGAACTTGCATCAGTCGAAAACAATTGCAAGGCTTTCAATTGAAATATTGCCAGAACAATGGCCAATATTGGCTATCCACCATTGTAGCTCATTAATGACTTCAGCCGGTAATTGCATTGTTCTGTCAAAGTGGCCTAAATTATGCTTGAGTGCCTGCACCTTTGCTCTTTGTAATTGCTGATAGTGCAAAGGCCCATATTTGGCAGCTGGAAATGTAGCCACCAATTTCCCAATTAAGCTAGCTACTTGTCGAATTGAAGGCAGCTGCTGTGTGATAAGATGATTGCAGGCTTCTATTAACTTCAATCTCTTGCCCTCAGGCAAAGTGACGAACAGGTGATTGGAATTAATAGTAAATCCCAAATAATCCATAACCCTGCATGGAGTCAAGCTGGATTTTTCAGGGTGAATTAGGAACCCCAGCTTTTCAAACAATAATTTGGCGGCTGAAACCGCCAACACAGCCAATTCCATGGTTTTCCCTAGAATGAGGATATCGTCCAAATAAGCCATAACTCTGTGTTTCTGCTCTCTTAAAAGAGCCAGCACAGGTTTTAATATTTTAGTGAACAACCTGGGAGCTGAGGTTAAGCCATTCGGCAACGCTGCCCTATCCATTTGAACTTCAAGTATTTTCTGTGATCCTTGTGAACATATAACATCCCCCGGAAATTAGCTGTTTTGCCGTTATTAAACATTCGATTTTGAAATGTTTGTACTGCACAAAGGTATTAAGTTGGGTTAAGTCCAAAATAATGCGACACCCCCCAACCTTCTTATCCCTAGGGAAGATCAATTTCAGCCTGAACATCCAAATCATCCCGCTTTGAACGAGTAAAGGTACGGTTTGGAGCATGCTGCGTGGGTGGGAGAGAGCCCGCAAATTCAAATTTGAACCCCTCTATACTGTGCAGTATAAACAAGTCAGAAGTTAACCACCACCACTCATGCACAAAGAAACGTAACCTACCACCAACATACAATGAACCCAGTATGTTACATTGAGACCCAGACCCACCTACCTCCGCATTGGTCGGTGGACTCTGGACGTTTATTTCCTTCCCCAATGTTTGGGGAGTTGAGGTGCTGATGTGCACCAACTGCGCATCTTGGCCGTCGGCTGGCTTGGGCCATGTCCTAAAAAAGACCTCCGGCTGGATTTTGGTTCTTCAAGTTGGAGGTAGTCTCCTCAGTAGGTCTTCCGCTGGTCGAGGCGTAGGGGTGCTGGCGTCGGAACGGTTGTCTGTTAGGTGGTGGAGCCCGCAGTAGCCCCACAGCCTTTGACTTATCGTCCAAATCCTTCACCTGCCTGGACAGGTCTTCTCCAAACAGCAAATTGGGCGGCTGCACATTACTGGCCTTATACAACCCCGCAAACTTGGGGTTGAGAACAGGACGAATGGCATTCTTCCGAAAACAGTTAATTTTGAACTGTGCATGGCACAACAATGCCATTGTGTCCCTTTGAGCGTCCGATAATGCGCAGCCGTCTACCGACCTGGCAAATGCTGTCAGCCCCGAAGCCAGCATGTTTAGGATTCTCTGCAATTGACCTCTTGGGTCTTTGTATGCCGCCGCCGTTATAGCTACAGATGGAACTATTGACCATGGGTACCTTCAGGGCAGGACAGTTGCTAGGAGCATGGTACCTCATGGCTGTCTCCATCATAACTTGCTCCTGCAGCTGATGGGAAGCCAGACAGTTGATAGGCACTGCTGCGAGCCCCCGAGGCTCGCTGAGATATGCCTCCTGACCGGAGGGCACATCATGTTGGAGCTTTTTCTCCAGAAGACGCTCCATGTGTGAAAGACGTCCGCCGACGCTTCCCGCTCGGGGAGGCGAACGCTCCCGGCCAGACTCATCAGAGACCACTGGCCTGTGGAGTCTGTGACCTCGACGGTGAAACGGACTGCTGACCTGCCTGACCTGCCACGGTCTTCGGAAGTGGTTCTCCCAGCAGCCCGACGAGACTTCACCTTTTCCATGACTTCTTGCTGTAAAACTGAAGAAGAAAAAATGCCCGCAGTCTAAGTTCGAGAGTTACCTTTTAAAACTACCGCTGGTGGAGCGACGCGCCACCAGGCAGTCAGAGCACCAGGCATTGGATGTAATGGCACGCATGCGCGGCTGACAGGTTCTTCACGTAGTCACTCACGTGACTCCGAAGTAAAATTACTCCTGTTGCTCCAGTTTCCTCCCTTACTCCACAGGCGTACAAGTTTGTAGGTTAATTGGCTTCGATAAGTTGTAAATATTGTTGTTTATGTGTAGGACAGTGTGAGTGTATTGGGTGGTTGCTGGTTGATGAGGACTTAGTGAACCAATGGGTCTGGTTCTGCACTGTATCTCTAAAGGAAGCAGGGATTCTGCAGAAGGACTAGGACAGGTTTGGACCAGGTTAAACCAGTGTCCTCTGGTTCTCAATTCCTGTACTCTAGGCAAAAGATTCTGTGCAATCATTTGATCTATTCCTCTCGCTTTTGTCCACTTCTGTAACATCACCCCTCACCCTATTGCACTCCAAGAAATAAAGTCCTATCCTGCTCAACTTCTCCCTAAAGCTCAGCCCCTCATGTCCTGGCAACATGCTTGTCAATCTTCTCTGCACCCTTTCCAGCTTGATATTTTTTCTATACATGGTGACCAATACTGAACACAATACTCTAAATGTGGCCTTACCAATGCCTTTTACAACTGTAACATGATCTCTCAACTTCTATATTCAATAGTCTTGCTGATGAAGGCCGATGTGCCAATAACCTTCTTGACCATCCTATCTACCTGTGCCACTTTCAAGGAACTATGTATTTGCCCTCTTATATCTACTGCTCTAAAACACTTCCCAGATCCTTGCATTCGCAGTGTAGAACTTGTTAGACTGCCCAAAATGCAACACCTCGCACTTCTCTGTATTAAATTCCACCAACCACTTCTCAGACCACCTAGATGCACTCAAGATCCTAGTGCAATTTTTGACAACCATCCGCATATCTACAATACCACCCACTTTAATGTAATCTCCAAACTTGTACGTTCTTATCCAAATCATTGATTTTGATGACAAACAACAATGGGCCCAGCTCCAAACCATGAGGCACATCACTAGTCACAGGCTTCCAGTTTGTAAACCAACCTTCCACCATCACCCTCTGCTTCCTTCCATGAATTTTCTATCCAGTCAGCTATCTCTCCTTGGATCTCTGGCAAACTATCCCCCCAGAGCAGCCTACCATGTAGAACCTTGTCAAATGTCCATACATACAATGTCTACTGCTCAGCCCTCATCAACATTTTTGGACACATCTTTAAAAAACTCCATCAGATTTGTGAGACACGATATCCCATGTACAAAACTATGCTGACTATCCAACTTTCCTGTCATTCCTTTCCCATCAAACAACCCGCTCCAATCAACTTGAGCGAGTTCCTGTCTAATACCTTCAAAGTTGGTCTTGCTCCAATTTAGTATTTTAACTTGTGAGCCTGCTCTGTCTCCATCCATAACTATATTAACTTTATTGAAACGGTGGTCGCTGGTCCCAAAAGGTTCATCCACGAACACTTCATCTACTTGCCCCTCCCAATTTCCTGAGACTAGTTCAGGCACTGCCCTCTCCCATGTGGAGCCTTTACATGTTGATGGAGGAAACTTTCCTGAACGCATTTTGACAAATTCCTGTCTAAACCTTTTGCACTGTGATATTCCCACTCAATATTGGGAAAGTTCAAATCCCCTACTATGACAACCTTATTAGTCCTGTAGCTGCCTGCAATCTCCTGACATATTTGCTCTTCTAATTCCCATTAACTATTTGGTGGCTGGTAGTACACTACCAACAAGGTGATCATCCCTTTCTTGTTTCTCAACTATACATCCTCACTGGAAAGACTGTCAGTAATGTCACCTCTGACCATGCTATGACATCCTCCTTAATCAATAACACAACACCCCATCCTCTTTTACTCCCACTTCCATCTCTCCTGAAACACTTGTACCCTGGAACATTGAGCTGCCAGTCCTGCCCCTCTCTTAACCAGGTTTCTGTTATGGCTACAATACCCGGTCACACGTACCTATCCATGGCATGAGTTCATCTGCCTTACCCATCAACCATCTTGCATTAAAATAAGTGCAATTCAAACCAATAGTCCTTCCTCGCTCCCTGCCTTTCTCCTGTCTATTCTGTCCACTACACTTCTGAGCGGAGGTCTGCATTAACAATGATCACCCGGTGGCCCAGCACTTCAACTCCCCCTCCCATTCTCAATCTGACATTTCTGTCCTGGGCTTCCACCATTGTCAGAGTGAGGCCCGGCACAAATTGGAGGAACAGCACTTCATGTTTTGCTTTGGTAATTTACACCCCAGCGGTATGAGCATTGACTTCTCTAACTTCAGATAGCTCTTGCTTTCTCTCTCCATCCCCTCCCCCTTCCCAGTTCTCCCACTAGTCTTACTGTCTCCACATAAATTCTTTCTCTGTCCTGCCCCCTCCCCTGACATCAGTCTGAAGATGGGTCTCGACCAAAAACATCGCCAATTCCTTCTCTCCATAGATGCTACCTCACCCGCTGAGTTACTCCAACATTTTGTGTCTACGACTGATTTTAGATGATCAGCCATGATCTTATTGAATCAGTGTTAGTTCAAAGGACCAAATTGCCTACTCCTGCACCTATTTTTCAATGTCATTTTTTCTATGTTTCAATGTCCACCCTCACTAGCAGATGGCACTGGAAGCAATCCAAAGATCACTACACTGGAAATCCTGCTTTTTAGTCTTTTACCTAACTCCCTACACTCATATTGCACAACCGCTTTTTGGTTCCTACCCATGTGGGCCAACACGTGCAACGACCTGGTTGCTCCCCTTCCACCTTGAAAATGTGAATCTGAGATAACCATATAACAATTACAGCACGGAAACAGGCCCTCTCGGCCCTTCCAGTCCGTGCCGACCATTTGTTTTCCCCTAGTCCCATCTACCTGCACTCAGACCATACCCCTCCATTCCCTTCACGACCATATACCTATCCACTTTACTTTTAAATGTTAAAATCGATCCTGCCTCCACCACTTCTGCTGGAAGCTCATTCCACACAGCCACCACCCTCTAGTGATCTGGACCCTGGCAGCAGCAAGGCAGCACACTATACTGGAGACTTGATTGCTGCCACAAAATCTCCTGTCTGCACTCCTAACTAAAGAGTAATCTACGACTGTGGCTCTGCCTTACGTCGCCATTCCCTGCTATGTCTCTGTGCCACAGCCATGCCTGACACTGCTACTCAACCTTGATATGTCATTCCCCTGAGAGCACACAGCAGGGTGTACCTGGTTTGAAAGGGGTGGGGGGTTTGGGTTGGGTGGCGACAGGCTTCACCTGCACGCCATATCTAAGCCCCTTCCTCATGGTCACCCACCTTCTCCCATTCCTGTACCCTGGCTGTGACAAACTCGCTGTACGTCTTGCCCAAGAAGCTTACATTCTCCCGGGTGGTCCTGAGGTCATCCAGCTGGATCTCCAGTCCTTTATCACATTCATTAAGAAGCTGCGCCTGAACACAATTCCCACAGGTAGAGTCATCAGGGACACCAGCAGTTTTCCTGACCTCCCACGTCCTGCAGGACGAGCATTGTACCAACTTAACTGCGGAACTTATGACCCTTGACCATAAGACTCACACTTGATCTTCACACAGCACTTAACACAACATTTTACACAACACTTCACACAGCACTTGATCCGAAGACTCACACTTGACCTCCATACAACCTCTCTCCCAACACGGCCGCTCCGCTACACCTTGCCTTTTTTTATTAGCTGCTCGTAGCCAATGAGCCAAGTCTGTAACTGTTACCTTTTGAACTTGCTTGCTCTTGTCCCACTTCTCAGTATTAACTCCATTCTGCTGCATTCGCTAATCGTCCCACTCCTTTCAAATTCTCCTGCTCTTTTGACAATGAATGGGAAAAGCCAGCAGCTGCTCACCTTTTAAACTTTGGATAAATGTTGCAAGCAGAAACTTTAATATAATTTGCAAGTGTGCATTTTGCTTAATTTATACTGACTGTATTATATTTATAGGTAGACACAAAATGCTGGAGTAACTCAGTCTCTTAATAGCCCAATTACAGATATTGATTAACCACATACGTAACAGACATTCCCCTAACCCAATAACATAACAGCTCAATCCATTGTATTCAAAACAGACTTCGTAAAGAAACCAACTTAGAAACATTACCCTGATCTACAGGAAACACAGACAAGGCTCAATACGTCATCCAATCAACATTCAGCAAAGTCAAACTCTGCAACATTATTTACAATTATTTACAAGGTGTATGCCTGTCCAATCCATTCTATGCATTTTGCACCTAATTGACAGGGTTTGCAGATGCTCTCATTCTTTGCTTGCAAATTGTATCTAGGCTCCAGGCACACTGGCACCTCTTTGCAGCTTGTCCCAGCTCTGCAGAGAGCAACTCCAAATAGACCAAATCTCCCAGCAACCTTGAAGCTTTTACCCCATTTTGAAGTCCTAGCCTCTCCAATTTAGCCAAGATTAACATTCCTTCCTTTTTATCATAATGATAACCCATCATGAAATGATAACCAAAATGACTCAATAATCAGCTAACCAGATATACATAAGTGTGCTTTACATTTTCCATCTATCAGCAACACAAGATGATGATGTTTCTTCCCAGAATCTTGTCAAACATCCCGAATTTTCATGTGCATACCTTCACAAGTTCAGTCTGAGGAGTCTTCACCTCCCGGGTTTTTGTGGGCACGAATTCCCTCAATCCATGTTACTGCCCAGTCTTCCATCACCTTCCACA
Source organism: Okamejei kenojei (assembly GCA_035221665.1). Lineage (NCBI taxonomy): Eukaryota > Metazoa > Chordata > Chondrichthyes > Rajiformes > Rajidae > Okamejei > Okamejei kenojei. Next base: position 39,838,257 of record CM069132.1, read on the forward strand.
GTCGAACCTAACCTAGAAAATCCTGAAAAACTTGGGACAAAGCAAGTTACCATGAACTCATGATTCCCCAAACATCCGCTATAGCCCTGCAATACTATCCCTATTCAAACCTATTATATTACATTGTTCCTATTCTGTTCCCTAATATACTCTTTACTATTATAGGATCAACACTAATTACCCTTCTTCATACTCACATGATGTTATAATATGTATATCTAATGACGGGTAATCATATAAATTTCAGTCGGGTTTAGTCCAGATTTCCCTACAGGCATGACACTGATTTAAGCAAACCGTGGTAGGCATTCCAATTTAACCAAATTCAGTCTCTGCCTTCAATTTACTATTTCAAATTTCAATGCCCATCACAACTTTCTCATTACACAGCATTGTAGCCAATAATACAATTCCATTCCAATTCTTGTGGAATTCCCAGCTGTTCAAATTTAAACAATCATTTTCCTTTGCTATGATTTTTATCCTAAATCCAATCAAGAATGCCAAATCCAGGGACAATTTCTTTCCAGCTTGATAATAGAAACCGCTTTACCATCAAGGGTTAAACAATTCAAATCCATTGGGCAAATATGCATCGGCTCTGCTATTCCCAATACAACTCAAGTTTCCCCCTACAGTTAACCAAGTCTTTCCTCCAGTACCTCTTCTTATTTATGTATGCACTCCTCACTATGATAACTCGTTACTATGTTGATTCTCTACTATGTTGGTTCTTTTACTCTATTAGCTCTTTATTATGTTGTCTTCGTACTCTGTCTAGGGGTTCTCACTTTTATTCTATTGGCTTTGTTCTTTTTCTAGGGGTTCTCGCTAGTACTAGTTCTTCTTATCTCTAAGTAACTCTTCTAGATGGTTAGTTTTGATCTTCCGAGGGGAACTTATACATTTTCAGTCTACCTCATCATTTTATACTACCACCTTACGTTTCCATGGCATGTCTTAATTCCTGATATCCGCTAGGGTTTGTCCCTTCCTTGATAGTAACTAAATAGTCCAGTCCTATCTTCGACTATCCTTATATGGGTGAGACAAAAGAAGAATGCTAAATTAACAGTCAATTCTCTAGCAATTTTTAGACCGGATCCCTTAAGCCCTTTTAAAATTAATTCACTTATAACGAAATGTTGAGTATTTTACCCCAAACCACAGTGAAATTCCTTTTTTTATTCGGATCCAATTCTAAAGAGGAGCTATCCCAATCGTCATTACAAGTTGTCAGTGTTATTTCTTTTGAAGATGATTAAAGTGTCCTTTTTTTCCCTTCCTTTTCTTTCTCCAATAGCTATGTGATATTAAAGTTGGGCACCATGGTAGGTCCTTTTCTTCTTCTTTTCTGATGGCAGTTTCAGTTACCATCACTTCCCTTTGGAAGGCGACTCCGAATTGTCAAAGCTGCCATAGCCAGACATAAAAACAATTTTTATCCACGAGTAGTTGCTCTACTCAACAGCCAAACATCTGTAGCCACCCTTTGATCTGGTATTTTGTTGGTTCACATGCTTGATGAATGGTGTTTTATCATTAATAGTAAGATTAAACGAGAACTTACCAGTTTGAAGTTTGATCTTTATTTTATGAGGAGTCGAGTTGAGGGACTAGGTGAATAGAAGCCCGTACAGCCATTGGTGCATCAATCTTCAAAGCAGCGGAATGAATTTCACAGCTAACAATGACCGAAGTATAACGGTAAGATGATAAAACTAGAACTACCAGATGAGATCTATGAGGGTGGGAGCGGAGGGCACGTAGTCCCTCAACTCGACTCCTCATAAAATAAAGATCAAACTTCAAACTGGTAAGTTCTCGTTTAATCTTAATATTTTACTTCGGAGTCACGTGAGTGACTATGTGAAGACTTCAAAGCACTGTGAATTCACGCCGCAGACCCAAATCCGACGTTCACACTGCCTGGATTGACTCAAAAGTCGTTAACAATCAATCATGCATCAGTAATACATTTGTTAAATGAAATAACAGTTTATTTACAAACAAATCATAACAAACCCCTCTAACTCAGGGGAAAAATGTAACAGTACTGACACCAGAATCAGCAAACACCCCGAGCCTTGAAATCGGCTTGTGATAAAACCTCTGAAAAGTTAGCTCACTGGACCATCCTGCGGCCGCGAGGACCTTGAAATCGTTTGCACCGACACCTTACTGTGTGGTTTTTTGTGACTAATAAACAAAGCCAACTCTGTTCCTCGCAGAGGTTTAGTAATCTCAATGTAACGAGATAAATGTGAGACTATACAGAAGCGATCATCTGCGGGGTATGCTGAAAGCACAATCTTACATCCTGTCATGCCTCTTTTATTATGTTTAAGCAAATCATAGACATAAAATATAATGGCATCAGCCGACACATGCATTCTATCTAGCCGTAGCTTTTGCAATGTTTGTACACGTTGAGCTGAAACCAACACCAGAAGCATGACCACCTTCATAGTTAATTTGGCTATAGATAGGCTTGTAACCGGAGCCCACTGGCGAAGAAGCATAAGAACCTCACTCACATTCCAAATACCGGCATACCTGGGTTTAGGAGGTTTAGAATTGAAAACTCCCTTCATGAATCGTGAACTAACGGATGTGTCCCTACTGTATGCAATTCTGCATTCATAGGTAAATAAGAAGACAGAGCACTTCTGGTTGAATTAATTGCACTGTAACTTAATTTTTTGGTGAAAACAAAGAGTTGACAAACTCCACTACATCCGTGATCCCTGCCGTGTGATATACAATATCCTGCTGTAGGCAGAATTGCTCCCACTTCCTTATATAGGTGATATATTGCTGCTGTGTACTATCCCTGCAGGCCGACGTGAGAACATCCACCGTCCGATGAGACAGTCCTCTCCCCAGGTATGGCCTCCTTAAAATCTGCAAATTAACAGATCAATACGATCCTATAAAGGATGTTGATCCCCAGTGACTGGATTTACCAGTAGATTTTTATTCTTGGGCATAAGCATGTAAGGCTCCCTAGCCATTTGTAATACAACGGGAAACCATGCTCGTGTAGGCCAATCTGGCACTACCAATACCCCTGAAGCGGAGTCCTCCTTGATCTTTTGCAAACATCTGCTGATGAGACAGAATGAAGGAAATACATACACAAACATTCCTCCCCCAATGCAGCGAAAATGCATCCACTGCTACTGCCCCAGGATCTGGTTACCATGAAACATATCTAGGTAACTGATGATTTAATCGAGATGCAAACAAGTCAATATCTGGCAATGCATACTGATCAATCATTTGGTTAAATACATCCTGATTTAACATCCATTCAATGTTGTCATTAAACTGACGTGACCTCTTCCTGGCAAATAAAGTGCTGAAAGCCAGATATTTTGGTCAATACACCAGCTCCAAATCTGGTTAGCCAGTCTATCACAAGACTGTGACTTAACTCCACCCATGTGGTTTAACATATGCCACTGCTGTGGTGTTGTCAATCTGACCTGCACATGCAGATCCCTCCTTGTAGAACAATAAGCTTTGAGCCCATACCAGGTGCCCAACAACTCTAAATAATTAATCCCTCTTAATTGAGGAAGCGATGTCTCATCCACATTCTATCTGCCTCCACAACTAGAAGACATATCTGTTGCACCCCAACCCAGTGCACTTACATCAGTCTGTAATATCAGTGACGGTGATTCCACCAAAACCTTCCTTAAATTTTTTGAGACATGTACTATCCACCATTGTATGTCAGCAATCGCCCCAGCTGACAACTGCATAGGCCTATCAAAAATGGCCCCTTTGTATTCTCAGTGCCTGTTCCTTTGATGGTTGTAATTGTTGATAATGCAGAGGACCATACTGCACAGCTTGAAAGGCTGCAACAACTTTCCAATAAAACTGGCTACTTGTCTAATCGAAGGCCGTTGTTCTCCAACGAGATTAACACAGTCCTCAATTAACTGATTCAATTTATCCCTGGGCAAAGTTACCAACATGTGATTGGAATTAATGGTAAATCCCAGATAATCAATAATTTGGACTGGTGATAATTTAGATTTATCTGGGTGAATAACAAATCCCATTTGTTCAAAAGTGATTTTAACAACTGAAACTGATGATTGAGTTTCAGCATGAGTCTTTCCAACAATCAGAATATCATCTAAATAGGCCATTACCACATGCCCCTGAGTAAGTAATGCTAACACAGGTTTTACCAATTTAGTAAATAATCTAGGAGCTGAAGTTAATCCATTCGGCAATGTCCTGAATTGCCACAGCTGAGTCATCCAAATAAATTTCAAATATCTTCTGTCATCACCATGAATAGACACTGCGTAATACGCATTCTTTAAATCAATGGTTGCCATATAATACCCTTTGGACACTAGATGTTTGCCCGTGGTAAAGTTCTCCATTTTGAAATGCCTATAACAAACAAATTTGTTCAAATTCGATAAATCCAGAATAATTCTACATCCCCCAGTCTTTTTAGATCTGGGAAATATACTTGACAGAAATTGTTGACTTTGATAGACAGAAGGCTCAATCACCCCTTCTTATGTAACGACTGAATCTCTGCTTGAATAAGCACATTTTCCTCATCTGAAAAATAAGTTTACGACTAGGAAAATGTTGATTAGGTAGACTGTCATAGTAAAATCCAATTTTTCACCCCTTCAATACACTAAGTATGAACAAATCTGATGTCAACTGCTGCCATTGTTTGAAAACAATTTTAACCTTCCCCAATTTGAACAGGAACATCAGTTAATTCATCGTCTGTCAATGTTATATTCCTTACCAGCATCTTTCCTTGCGGCCTTGTTGTCCTCGACTTCTTGTAGAGAACCTTTTTTGCCTTGCTTCCAGCTGGCTTAATGAGGGCCATGGTTATAACAACCTCATAACAGTCTTTGACCCTTTTTGCAAGGTTACCACCAAACAACAGATTTCGTGGTGGTACACTGGTCGGTTTGCACAACTCGCCAAATTCGGGTTAGCACTGGCCTAATAGCGGCCCTCCCGATATTATTAATTTCAAAATGCATTACAAAGGAGTCCCAGTTCATCCTGGTGTGCTTCAACCATGTCATTTGTTTCAATAACTTTCACCACAGCTGTAATACCTGCTTACAACAGTTTAAGCACTTTTTTAAAACTTCATCTCCTGGGCCCTAGCAGGCAAACCCATCTATGCAAATTTGGTGATTAACCACCGGTACCTTCGGGAGATCACAATTAACAGGAGCTTTATAGTTTTTTGCTACTTCATCCATAGCTAGCTCCTGTAACTGGTGGGAGAGCATATACTGAATGGCTTCGGCCAAATCTACATCAATCGCCTTTCCTGCCTCTCTACACTCAGCAAACTTCCCAGCAATGTTCGGAATTACCTCCAACCGAACACCTTTACTGCTCTCCCCCAGCATAGAAACAGTGTCAGCAAACGGCCCTGATAGAACATCCTCCTCACAGGCAGGATAGTTCTGCAGCCCTGAAACAGGTGCTGCTAGCACAAGCTCTCCATCAGCCTGGCTTGGGCACCACTCCTCCTCAAGGAGCTGGAACATCCTCCTCACAGGCAGGATAGTTCTGCAGCCCTGAAACAGGTGCTGCTAGCACAAGCTCTCCATCAGCCTGGCTTGGGCACCACTCCTCCTCACGGAGCTGGTCCCTGTCGAGCATTCTTTTGTAATAGAATCTCGACGTGGGAGAGCCGTGAGCAAACGGACTCTCCTATGGAGGGTATAACCTCCAGGCCCGACTCATTTACGGGCCACAGAAACTTGCCAGTGGCCTTCCACCCTACTGTGCAAGCCTCCACTGCCCCCCGGCAGTGGGTCCGCAACCACTGGCTGTGTAGCCAGCACCGGACCAGGTGTACCAGACGGGCCTCCATCCTCAACACTCTCCTGGTCACTCTCCTTTCTACCCCCGGAGTGCCTCGCCGACACCTTCTTCACTTTCTGCAACATATCTACCAAAACTCCCAACCGTCGCAGAAAATGACCTGTGGTAAAACTTTTCAAAAAACCTTACCTCCGTTTAAACTTGTTAACGAAGAACTGCAGATGCTGGAGAATCGAGGGTGAAGTCTGAAGAAGGGTCTCGACCCGAAACGTCGCCCATCTCCTTCGCTCCTTAGATGCTGCTGCACCCGCTGAATTCTCCAGCTTTTCGTGTAACCCATTTAAACTTACCGCTCGGAGGAGCGCTGCTGCTCCAACCGGCCGACTGCACCAGCGTCTGACGTCATGACGCACCAACGGCTGTACGGGCTTCTATTCACGTAGTCACTCAAGTGACTCCGAAGTAAAATGTCTTATTAGTATTAATGTTTAGTGTTTTCTGAGTCATCCGTAACTGTCACTGTATGTCATGTTGTTACTTGTGGGCGGAGCACCAAGGCAAATTCCTTGTATGTGAATGCTTGGCCAATAAACTTACTTACTTACTTACTTACTTACTTTCTTGCTTTCTTACTTAATTACTTATTAACTAACTAACTAACTAACTAAGGAGTAGGGATACTGAGGAGAATATTGCTCTGCCTGCTGGTCTTTCCAGGTGTCTTAAAGGGGCAGGACAGTATCAGTTCCTCCTGATGGTCACCTGTTTCTGGGGAGCTACATTACCTTTTACTGTCTCCTTCCCCTTCTTAAGGGTCTGTGCATTCTTTTACCTCACTCCCCAGATAGCCTCTCATTGATATACTGTCCTGCAGATACAAACTCAGCAATACATTAATTCAATATCTTCTTTCCCCACTCCCATTACCCCCTGCTTGGTAAATTTGTTTTTTCTCTCCCTAGTGCCATTTCCATTCCTTAGTTGCCATCCCTTTTCACACTAGCTACTATGTTCCTTTTCTTACTTCCTTTAATGCCCTTGGTTTTTCTTCAATCCAGCTATGTTCTGCCTTCTCACTGGACACTCCTTGCTCCAGTGACCTGAATGGGTGCAGTTGAATCAAGCTCCTTGATTTACAATCTTCTTTGCTCTAAGGGGTTTTCTGGGGTAGTCAAAAGATGCTTTATAATTTTCTTCCATAAGATTTTCAATTTTACTACAATAGTACATCCAATTTGTTCATTCTGGTAAATTACTTGAGGGGGTCTAGAGTAGGGGTCATGTCTCCGCACCCACAATTCCAGGGCGGGATGGTGAGTCAGGACTGAGAAAATTGGGTTAGCTTGAATAAACGTTGTGTGACTTAGTTCCTGACATTCGGGCCAACTCTCTGATTTCTCGGGTCCCAATAGTCTCATGAATTAAAGGACCTCCCATAATTCCTTGGAATCCGGATATCTCTATATTCTCTAGGATCTCTAAGTTCTTCATAATCCTGGAAATCCCTTCTTTGACCTCTCTGTTTCATTCTTTCCTTTGTTGGACAGGCCTGACTCCAATGCCCCATTCCCCCACAAGTATAGCATTGATTAGGCCACTTTGTTGGTCTTATTCTACCCCTGGGTTCCATTGGAATGGGCTCGAAGTTGGGAGTGTAGCGGTGATAGTAATCTGAACAATCTGGGACCCTAATTTCTCACAATCTGTAATTTACTAGTACTCTGGGAATCCATGCTTCAGAGTTAGATTTTGCCAATTCTTCCTTCGCTGTGCGTTCACTTTCTCTCCTAGTTGCAGGATAATTTTCTTGGTTCCTACCTTCCTTCCAGTAATATCTCACAGCTCTGGCTATTTGACTGGCTTGATTCTCAGACCAGTTCCTGTTATTAGTTTTAATTAAATCTGCTATTTTAGTGAGGAGACAATTCAACAAGATAGCAAAATATTGAGGAGAACTTGCTCCATTCTGACAGTCTAAATCACCTGATTGGTCCATATATACATTTTTAAAAAATGGTCTAGAAATTTGTCAGCTCCTTCACCCTTTTCTGGTTTTATTTCCAGAACTCGACTTAAATCGCCTGGTTTCTGAAACGTTTTTGCAAGGGCCGTTAAAACAGCCTCTTCTCTTGCACTGTCATCCATTACTACGTTGGCCAATGATTCATAAGTCAGGTGTCCTAGGGCTACTAGGAATTTGGTATTCTCATCTGGAGTCATTATCTGTTTTGAATGGTCTACGACAAATCCCGGGAATCTGCATTGTGGTTCGCAAGTATTCTATAAAGGCAGCAGGGGACTTCTTCCTATCAGGGATTCTGTTTAGTACTGCCATTATTTCATGGGGCTTTCACGGCATATGGGTGTCCGTATAACTGGGATTTTGTATACTCACTGCGCTGGCTGAATCTGGTACACCACTTCCCTTACTGTTAACTGCATGTGGAATACCTGTTCAATTTGTAAGCTTTCGGTTACGTCAAAGTCTATTATGGTATCTAAAATTACTGTCTCACCCTCAGATAAATCTTCCGGTTTGCTAGGGGTTTCCCGATACCGCCCAAATAAATCATTCCTTTCTACTCGAGTGATCTGCCTAGGTTGTGGCTCACAGAAATAGTCTGGCAGTTGCACTATATCTAACATAGCTTTCTTTTCTTGAAACACTGGAGCTAACCTTTTCGTTCTACTCTGGATGGCAAACGCCACTGGACGATCCATCTATGATGGCGTGGATAGGATCGAAGGATCTGGTACCTCAGTATCTGCTGTTGGTAGAACCTTTTCAGATGTTGAATCTGCAGGAGTTGTTATAGATTCTGCAGACCTAAAATATTTATTATGGACACAAGTCATTCACGGTGCTAGTGAGGCCTGGGAAACGCAAGAGGAACATGGTGGGAGCTGTGAACTTCCACTGGCGTAAACATTTGTCCACTCTTCTAAATACTCATCCTCTTCCCCCTCGAAGTCAGCACTAACCATCAGATTCCTAATCTTTAATTTTACAGGGATTACTTTTCTTCCTGGAGATCCACCTTTCCCTTGTTCTGAGTGTTTCCCTTCATCTCCACTCCGGTCCTTCCCACTATCTGGAGGTCGATTTACTTGACCTTCTTTTAGTTCTAATCCAAGGTTAGCGATCGCTTTTTCCCAACTAGCCATTCTCTTAACCTCCTTATTCGCCTTCCGATCCTCAAAATACATTCTCCATAACCCTATTAATTATTTTGTACTTTCATTATTACTAGAGCCAGGATTTTGCCATAAATGCCATAAGTGCCTCTACATGTCTTTTTTGATGATTTCAGGAAGATAAGGCCTTTTTCACGATTGAGTGCCTAAATCAACCTTTTTTTGCCATTTTAATGTAACTTACAAGAAAATTTACTGCACCAGGGCAAAACCTGGCTGTAAGTGGGTGTTATGTGGTGATTGGGGAGGGGTGCATGGGAAAGGGTCCAGTCTTTGCAGACTGGAGTCATGCTTTGAGTCGGTGTGAAGTGGTGATTGGGGAGGAGTAGGTGAGGAAGGATCTAGTCTTTTCAAACTGTAGTCAAGCTGTGAGTAGGTGTGAAGTGTTGGTTGGGGATGTGGTGTGGGGGATATCAGGGTTAACTTCTGTTTATCGAACATGCAGTAGAACTCGTTCAGGTCATTGGTCAGCTGACGATTGTCCAAGGAACGGGGGTTTTCCTCTTGTAGCTTGTGATTTCTTGCAAGTCCTTCCACACTGAAGAAGAGTCATTTGCTGAGAACTTGCTCCTCAACTTCTCAGAGTACCTTTCCTTGGCCTGCCTGTAGAGGTCTGCATCCCCGTTCCTGTTGGATCCACCCCAGCAAGCGTCAAAATGCCTAAAGTCAAGTCAACGCCTTGTAAAAACTGAACGATTTGGTGAGAGGGTACGGGAGTGATGTATTCTCTACATACAACTGTGTGCAATTTTACAAAGCATGTGAGAAAACAGTGAAACATGAGAAGAAATATTTTGTCTCCCGGCATGTACAGACAGCTAAACACAAGTCGACGGCAGAGAAACTGAAGGTAGGAAATATGCAAGCTTGTCTCCTCACAACATTTACTGCTGGCTCCAGTCGCAAATCTGAGTTTTCGAATGATCTGTGCAAAGCATTCATTGATGCTGAAATTCCACTGTGGAAATTGGAAAACCGATCTCTCAGAGGTTTTTTTTAGGGAAATACACAAAGGAACCTATACCGAGCGAGTCATCATTACAGAAAAATTATGTTGACTGCAACTTCAACATTGTTGTACAAAAACTTAGAGATGAAGTTGCATGCAACAAAATATGGATCTCAATAGACGAGACAACCAAAGCTGTGGGGAGATATGTTGCCAATGTGGTCATCGGTTAACTGGAGGCAGGTCAACCACCAAAGGAGTATTTGTTGACATCGGAAGTATTGAAGAAGTTAAACAGCTCATCTATTGCTCAGTTGTTTACATCTATACTTGCTGTATTTTGTACTTAAAGTTCCTGGCGATGTAGGTAAAGACATACAGGGAAAATGTGAGAGGGGGATTTTAGCTAACAAAGATCTTGAATGAATACAAAACATAGCTAAAGTTCTCAAAGTGGTTGTAATGCACAAGATATCAACATTAATGTAGAGTTTGCAGCTTGTTTCAGGAATGCACCAGTGACCTCAGCTGGGGTAGAAAGAAGTTTTTCACAACTGAAGCATATTCTGTCTGACACGACGGCATAGTTTAACATCAGATAATTTGAAAAAAAATGCTAGTAGTTATGTGCAACCAGGCAATAATGTAGTATACCTTTATAATTATCATTTTTAACCATATTTTGGTGGTGGAAATACATGCATTTTTATGCCTTTTTTGTCATTAATTGCTTTTATCATGCCTTTTTTGTAATTTTATTATGCCTTTTTGCCTGCCTATTTCAGAGATTTTTAGCACCTAAACATCCTGGACTCTAGTTATTGCTATGCTGCCAAATGATCCGTTCCATGTATTTTATCCCTTTTACTGTTCTAATTCCCCCCGGCGGCCATAGTTTATTTCCTAATTTCTTATTTAATGCTCCTGATAAATTTCTTAATCTATCTGTTGGGAAACTCATTACACATTCATTGTAATGGGCTCTTCTCTTCTTCTGTTACATCTCTTTCTACATTATTCCCCATGCTTCCGAATACCTGAAACAGATTTTTTTTGAATCCTTCTTTTCTATCCCTAAATTTACCAAGCTCGCTCCTAGACAATGGCTAATGGTTCAAAGCAATCGCAGCCTTACAACTCGTTACTCCATCGCTCCACCAATCCTGTTCTCTTATTCAAATTCTTCTTCTATTTCCCACAAATCCACACACTTTCAACCTTACAACTTCCTAAATCCACAGTCACTCAAGAATCAGAGTACTCTGGGGAACAATCAAGCACATCCAAACACAATTAAACACATCCCGCACTCATTTAATTCTCAATCAAAACATCCAAAAATGATCTTCAGACACATAAGTAACACAGTCCACAAGCAGGATAACATGCTACCTATCACTATCAGGCACAACCACACTCCTAAATAAACCACAAACATTAGTTTATTATAAATCACGCACTCTAAGAAATCTTCCTCGTGGCGCAATCAATCAGCGGGATGACTCCTCCCCCCATGCAGCGATCGAAGGAGTACAACCCCTGATCGAACAACCCCGATTCAGATTCTTACAAAACAATCTTAAACAAATACGAATATCTAACTTAAACACACTCGTACTTTAAGTTTCTAAATCCATAAACACTCGCACAAGCAGCAACACAAATGACGGTCCGCGGACTTAACACCATCTAAATCTTAACTTTTAATTACTCTAAGTTTATTTACATACATAGAATATTTACATAATCTGAATTCTATAACAATACGAAAAGCTATATTTTTACAATTTACAAAATGATTTAAAGCACTAACGCACAATTCAAAAAACACTCGATCTCGACGCCACGTCACGTTGTTATCACGCAGTGAACCTCTCCCTCTGATACCGAAGATTTTCCCCTTCCTAGTTTACTCTTTGCTGAGGGGTACTATTCCTTAAATGATTACTTTTCTTCCCAAATCTTACTATCGCTCTGCTAAGACTGGACTTCTATGGGGGGACCTCTATCCCTCCTCTCTAAGTTTGACAGAATTAGGGGTACCCTTCGCTATTCGGATTACTTTTCGTCAAGTAAGGAGGTTCCCATCTCTCAGGTACTCTTCGCTATCAGGTACTAATCAACAATCAACCAGAGGATTACTATTCACTGTTGATCAGCTGCTATTTGGAATCGATCACAGACATGCACCAACTTCGAAGTTCTATATACAGGAATTTGATTTCCACCTTACTGGCAGAACATCAATATGAAATTCAGTATTTGAAAATATGGCTCTGCAAATATAGACTCAAACTCGATCTCCTAATTTTAGTGTGTATATCTTCTGTTATGCGGGTTCTCGAATCAACTAAAATTGTTTAATTGAATTAAATTGTTCAGTTGAATTCCTGAACGGACTGGAGTATTCCGGCCAATCTATACTTTGTCCGTCCAACCCAGTACCTTCTCGAGGCTTTTCGTCCGTCATTTCAGGGAGAGACTCAAATACCTACACACAGACACTCCTCTCTGCAGGGTATCGAAGATCAATCGCCTAGCCACTTCGTGCTGTGAGTTATCGATGCTGTTTTTCAGAGCGCACCTTTTCAATTTGCGCTCCTGGCAGTGATCCGATCGAAGGCAAGACCTGTATACCCCACCAATTCGGATATCAAGTCTAACCCTGGGCCATCCCTCACCCGATGAAGCGCGTTTGACTCTCGTTAAAGCAGCAGTCTGCCAACTACCACCAAAGTTTTGGGCCTCTAACCCACGAAAGGGCCTCTAATCCAACCCTGCTTTTATGGGCCTCCAGCCCAAAGGTGTGCTAACCACTCCCCCCGTGCTTGCTAGACTCTGTTCTAATGATCTCGATTTAACCCTTTTCCCAAGCCCGCAAATGATCGATCTGCTCCAACTCACAAAGTGCCGAAAATCAATGAAAAAACTGCACCGTGGGCCCGATTTCTGCACTTGCGATCGAAACAGCTCAACAACCTTGATTGCAAACCTGTGTTTGGGGGTCTTTTGATATCCTGGACGAGCCGCCAATGTAAATTGCTCGTTTCTAAGCTTCCCCCCCCCCCCCCCCACCCCCATTCTAGTTTCAGTAAAAACACTGAATCAAGCACTTGAAACAACTAAATTTTATTTTAACAATTGCGCCTTATAGTTCAAATATTGTACCTATCCCACTGCGGGTTCGATCCTCATGTCTGCCTGTTCAGGTTCTCTAGGCCTCACTCAGACAGAGACACTCCAGAAGTTCACGCAGTCCCAAGCGTTCTCCCAGAAGATCGACGCTGAGCCTCATGATAGTGGACTTTTATATGTCCTGGGACCTCGAGGGGCAGAACCACATGGGGGTAGTCTCATAAAAACCCAATTACAGATATTGATTAATCCCATACACAACAGACTTTCCCCTAACCCAATAATACAACAGCTGAATACATTGTATTAAAAACGAACTTTGTAAGGAAGCCAATTTAGAAACATTTACCCTGATTGACAGGAAACACAGGCAAGGCTCAATACCTCATCCTATCAACACTCAGCAAAGTCGAACTCTGCAACATTATTTACAATTATTTACAAGGAGTATGTCTGGTTTGCAGCCATCCAATTCATTTTATGCATTTTGCACCTAATTGACAGGTTTTGCAGATGATCTCAATCTTTGCTTGCAAATTTTATCTAAGCTCCAGACACACTGGCACCTCTTCGCAGCTTGTCCCAGCTCTGCAGAGAGCAACTCCAAATAGATCAAATCTCCCAGCAACCTTGGAGCTTTTACCCCATTTTGAAGTTCCTAGCCTCTCCAATTTAGCCATGGTTAACACTTTGATTGACTGAATCATATTAAATATAATTGGTCTGAGATGTCCAGAAAAATGTGGTGAAGCGTATCTGGGCAACCCAAAACATTGTGACCAGTCTGGTTCCTAATCTTTTTTGCATTAAGTGGAGGAATTAACCTGTCAGCATTTCTATCTGTGGTCTGAAGTACACCCAGCAGCTCAGGCACACATTTAGTACTGACAAACAAAAATCATTTTCTCCCTCTGATGAATTATTTGTGCAACCATCTGAAGATTTGTGACACATGCCTTTGTAAATCCAGCTACCATTCAGTGATCTTTCAATCTTCACATGAACATCTCAGGTGCTGGATATATATTTATATATTTTTATTTACTTTGTTCCTGTTTTCTGTAGAGAGACATTTTACTTTTTGACTGTGGGCTGAACTGTTCTTGTGCTGAACTGTTCTATGTTCTATGGTTTTTTCTCTATATAACAGTGGTAATTTATAATGGCCAATTAACCGACAGACAGAACAGTGTATCTGTCCTCCCACCTCGGTTGTGTGAGGAAACTTGACCAACAAGAGGAAATCCACAGGGAGAACATGCAAACTCCACGCAGACAGTGCCCAAGGCCAGGATTGAACCCAGGTCACTAGTACTGTGAGAAAGCAATTCTACCAGCTGTGTATATTGCTCTGAAAGGTCTGTTTAAACATTGATTTACATTTTGTCTACATTGCTCTCCCATTGATCATACACCAGAACAAAGTATCACAATTCAGTTTGAGACCTCAAGGAAAAATCAGGACATTTTTTATTATTATGATTTTTATTGGAAAATGTTGTCTTGAAAATGTATAATTCTGCAATATTTTTAGTATAGAATTTTCATTTCAATAAGAAGTTTGTGTAATTAATGCCTAAACCAAGTGAAATCCAGATGGCCAGACTGAAAGCAATGACATATGTAGAAGATAACAAGATTGATTGAAAAGTAAATGAATGCCCTTGTACAGGTTGTTTCCCAGCCACTAAAACAAATCTTAGTTTCTTCTCTCAGGTCCTTCCTCTCTATATTAACTCTGCAAGAGCATTTATTGCAGCCATGGTCACTTGCCAGTTAAGTAGTCTCTGATATCACATTCTCAATGGGTGACACCATAATGGCACGCCCAATGGAGACATTTTATTAAGCAAGATTAATAGTAAGATTAAATGAGAACTTACCAGCTTGAAGTTTGATTTTGTTTTTATGAGGAGTTACATTGGTGATTACGTGAAGAAGCCCGTCCAGGCCGCATGCGCGTCAATCGTCAAAGCAGCGGTATGAAATCACAAATAACAATTACTGAAGTGACATAGTAAGATGCGTGACTCGAGAACTACCAGATGATCTTTATGAGAGAGGGTTGGGCATGGAGGGCACGTAATCATCAACGTAACTCCTCATAAAATCAAGATCAACTTCAATCTAGTAAATTCTCATTTAATCTTACTATTTTACTTCGGAGTCACGTGAGTGATTCCGTGAAGACTTCGAAGCTTTGTGATTTCATGCCACAGATCCAAATCTCGGCGTCTCACTGCATCGATTGACTCAGGATGAGTGAATAATCAAAAATACATTAAGCACGACATTGATTCAAATGTATTAATGGTTTACATTAATAAAGAAATCAATAGCAACCCCTGTAACTCAGGTGAGGCTAAAGTGGACGCAAAACAGAATGGGCAAAACCCTGGGTCAGTAACCCACCTATGGTAAAAATGTTAAAATCAATTCAGTTGACCATCCTGCAGTCGCGAGGATATGGTCGATGGGCATGTCCATTGCCCTGGCCGCTGACGTTGATGCTGACCTGGTGGAATGAGATATACAATTGTCAATGTTAATACCTGCATAGCCCAAAACCTGCTGCAGCCACCTTGAAATAGTCTGAACTGACCTTCCTTTCTGTAGTTGTTTGTTGATTAATAAACAATGCTGATTCCACACTTCTTAGGATTCTGGTGGCCTTGATATAATATAGCAAACCTGCCCTCCCACATAGACGTGAGACAGTGGGGTATCCGAAAAATGATCTTAAATCCTGCCACCCTTGGTCTGCTCTGCTTGTGCAGATCAGAATGTAAAATGTAATGGCACCTGCAGCCAATTCCATCCTATCAAGCCACAGCATTTGCAATGTTTGCCGTCGTTGTGCTGATATTAGTGTCATAACTAAGGATGTAGCTGGAACCCCTTAGTGAAGTAATGTTAACACATTTTCAATAACCAACTGCATATTCTTATAGTGGGAGAACTTGTGTCAAGATCTCTTTAACAACTCGATATTCGGGTTGAACCCGACAGAGTGGTTCCCGTTTGTTGCAGCTGTAGTGTCTTTATAACTGAATTATTGTCAAATACCATTTAAGAATGAACTGGAAGATGTCAGTAATCTGTACCATATTAAATGTACCATTAACATTTAAACAAATCACTTCTGATCCCCTCAATAGGAATGCACTGCTTTTTTGGGTGCTATCCCTGCACTCTGCAGGGAGCACATTCATGGCTTGATGTGACAACCTGAGCCATAAGTTCATCCATTCAAAATGTGTAAATCAATAATTGTTTTATTATGCAAGGTCGGCCTCCTGAACCACAGTTTGAACCAGCAAGTTGTCGTTTTTTGGAATAACCGTATACCGTTGTATTATTATGAAGACATGGCTGCTTAGCCAGTCCGACAGTACGAACCCAAGCGAGGTCTTGCTGACTGTTTTAAGACCCGCCTAATGAGGCAAAAAATGGAGGAAGACATAAAAGAACATTCCTCCTTTTGTAGCGAAAATGTATTCCTCCGCACTGTTGTGCGACATATTTTTGCAATCAGTGAATAAACATGAACCAACATGTTGATATTCGATGTAGCATTGAACCATACTTTCATAATACTTTGAGATCCAATACCTATTCTGTGTTGTCATTGATCTGAACAGGTTGATACACCAGTGGCAAAGGAGATTAGGTAAATATTACAGGATACTTTTACTTGATTGCCATGTGACTAACATATGTCACCATCGCAGTGTAGCAACTTGAAGTTGAGCATGTAGAATATGTATATTCGCTCAATAGCCCCTTACCCATGGGGTGCATCTAGTGTATATATTTAGTTGATACCAATGAATTGAAGAATTGGGAACTCATGCAAATCTCCAGTACCTCCAACTAGAGATGGTATTCGGAACTTCTCACCTTAGAGTCCTTAGCATCAGTTAGTAATAACTGAATTCGACCGACCAAACTACTGGAGCAAGTTCAAGTTCAAGTTCAAATGAGTTTATTGTCATGTTCAGCAATGCTGAATACTGTTTTTTCATCATTGTGACTGAGGTACCTTCAGCTGACAATAGCACAAGGTTGTTAACAATGGTCTACATGTCCTTTGAGAGGTTGCTACTTTGCACGATATCAGTTCCTTGATTTGCTCAGCTGAAGCACAGCTACTATAAAAGAGCTCATTGTTGACTTCAGGAGGCACAGCACCGACTTAGCTCCCTTATACATCAACGATGAGTGTGTGGAGAGGGTCTACACCTTCCGGTTTCTCGGCGTCCTTATCTCCGCTGACATCTCCTGGACAGATAACATCACAGCGGTCATCAAGAAGGCTCAGCAGCGGCTGCACTTCCTGAGGGTCCTTAGGAAGCACAACCTGGACTCCAACCTGCTGCTGACCTTCTACCGCTCGTCCATTGAGAGCCTGTTGACATACTGTATTACAGCATGGTACGGCAGCTGCACCATGGCAGACAGGGAGGGGCTTCAGAGGGTAGTTAGGGCAGCACAGAAGATCATCGGCTGCCCTCTCCCCACTCTGATGGACATTTACACCTCCCGTGCCTCAGCAGGGCAAAGAACATTATCAAGGACAGCTCCCATCCTGCATTTGGCCTGTTCAACCTGCTGCCCTCAGGGAGGCTCTATAGGTGCATCAGCACAAGGACAAATAGACTCAAGGACAGTTTCTTTCCAAAATCCATTATCTCCCTGAACTCACACATGCACTGACTTCACAGCCTAACCCCCGGACCTTCATCTATCCACCTACTGTAATTTGTACAGTAACTTTATTTCTATTTATCCATTGTATTTTATAGATATGTACATAGTGTTGCAGAAACTGTGCACCTTATTCCCCCTGAGTAGGAACAGCTTTTAATCTCATTGTACATGTGTATAGTGACAATAAAAAGGCATTAATTCATTATATTTCCAATTACTCTTGATGAAATAACAAGTTGCCATTAACACCAATCTCTTGCCACAGGGCAGAGTCATAGGCTAATTAATAATTAAAGGTAAATCCCAATGACCAACGAACAGTCTATCCCATTCCGCAATGTTTTACTGTTATTAGTACAGTTATATTGTCTTTGATAACCTCTGTAATGGGAATTGCATAGCATGGATCTTTGAGACCCTTATGAATCTGTTGTTAGTCAGGAAAATAAGTTTTCATATTTGGAAAGTTCATATGCCCGACACTCTCCATTTTTCATAATAAACATGCCACTCCTGCCTTATTCTATGGGTGGTTTGCATGAGAACTTTGGCCCGATTTCCGAACCTTAACTTCAAAGATAACCCTGGCCATAATCCAAACTTGCTTGGAATGCTAATACTGTGCCTCAACCAGATGTTTTTATCCTTTGTGTGTTGTACAAACAAATGTAAATATTACTTGTGAACGGTGCACTTACCCATGTTTTGGAAGTGCTAGACCCACTTTGTTGAGTAGGGTTGGTAAGATGCATGGCATTTCTGAGCTATCATGCTGCCCCCCAGCTCCAGTGAACCGCCTACTCCGATGAGCGCCAGGGGTGCATTCTGAAACGATGACCTTTGCCCGCCGTTGGCCTTAATTGATTTTTTTCCCCTGTTGAATAGGCCTACCTGAATAACAGATTCGGCGGCTGAATCTCACAACCCCCTGTTGGCACTGTTCATTGCCGGCACATATGTGCTTCAGTATGTTCGATTGACTTCTTTAGAGGCTGGAGTCAGTTATATCTTGACCTTTTGCTCTTCCCTCCTCAGAGAGGGCGATTCGTAGGCAGCCCTAAACTGCGGGCTGCAGGATACCTATACTGATATGAACCCATTGGACCTATACCCGAATAGAACATTCTGCTTGGATGGCAACTTTGTTGCCAGGAAAAAGGTACCTCTGACACGTGCCCTTCATCCCTTGGGGTATGCCCCACGGCCATACCCTGAGACTCAGCATCAGCAGGATACTGACCCGCCTTGGTCTCTGCCTCCAAGAGGGAGACCTGTAGCAGCTCTGTCAACTGGAGCGGCCTGCAGAGGTGCAACTTCTGGCTCAACCTGACCATCAGAGTTGGGGTCAGAACTAAAATGACCCATGGCTCCCGCCTCCTCAACCATGATGATGCTGTCAAACAGTTATCTACTAGATGCTGCTGGCGCCTTTTCGTTCAGGGTGGAGCTGACACTCCTCCTGCTGGCGTGTGCCCTGCTGTTGCACTGTATGCAACAGTTGCTGCATTTGGGATAGTTGTTTCAAATGCACTACCCAGCCCCAGTGAGGAATCATCCCCCGCTTCCGTGGGCCTTGCTATTCAGCCCTGGTGGGGAATCATCCCCCGACTCTGTGGGCATAGCACACTTATGTGTGAACTTGAGCAACCCTGTCCCAGGCATTGCCGGTCCGTCTCTCGTAGAGGCCCCGCTTTTTGACATGAAACAGCCCTGTACCAGGCGCTGCTGGCGCAGCTCTGCCGTAGGCCGGCAATGTCACAAATGAAACAGCCCTGTATTAGGCACTGCTGGCGCGGCTCTCCCGTAGGCCAGCGTTTTCATACATGAAGCAGCCCTGTCAGGCGCTGCTGGCGCGGCCTGTCCCATAGGCCCGCGCTATACTGTGTATGCTCACTAAATCAAAATTTTTAGTGTACAACTTTGCCTGTGAAGGGTTAAAGCAATTTTTAACCCTTCACAGCAACTTGTGCTAAACAAGAAGAATTTCATTGTCAGGGACATATGACAATAACTTTTTATGACTTTTAACTTTGCCTTTAACTTTTAACTTTAAGAAAACACTATAACATACATTAAACTTTATTTATAAGAGAAAAACCCTTGTAGCCCAACTCACCCGAGTCCAAATAGAGCTGAACGAGTCCTTTCTCCCCAATTTTATTCCCTGCCTGGGGACCGATGTCTGTGAGTCGCTGACCGCACTGTCAGCGACTCTGGCGTTATTTCCTTGCCATTCTAAGGCATCCCCGCATGCTGGAAGCCGCTGACTGCCTTGTCAGCGGCTCCTTATCTTACAACCCGATCTTTTTGCCGGTTATCCGCTTCCACGGTCGGATCGTGGTTTCCCCACAGGTTCACTTATCGGGCTGTGAAACTGGCAGGAAAACCTTTGTGAAGAGAGGCTCCTGCTCGAAAAAATCCCTTGTAAGTAAAAACGAACTTACCTTCTAGATTTAACTTACCGCCGGCAGGAGCGCTGCCCTGCCAGTCTGGTGCTTGCGCCAATGCGGCTGAAACATATGATGAGAGTTTGACAGCGCTGGGCATGTACTCGCTGGAGTTTGGAAGAATGAGGGGGGACCTCATTGAAACGTACCGAATAGTGAAAGGCATGGATAAAGTAGATGTGGAGAGGATGTTTCCACTGATGGGAGAGTCCAGGACTAGAGATCATAGCCTCAGAATTAAAGGACATTGAGATGAGGAGGAATTTCTTTAGTCAGAGGGTGGAGAATCTGTTGAATTCATTGCCACAGAAGACTGTGGAAGCCAAGTCAATGGATGTTTTTAAGGCAGAGATAGATAGATTCTTGATTAGTATGGGTGTCAGCGGTGGTTATGGGGAGAAGGCAGGAGAATTGTTAGGAGGGAGAGATAGATAAGCCATGATTGAGTGGTGGAGTAGACATGATGGTCTAAATGGCCTAATTCTGCTACTTATGACCTTACAAGTCTTCATCCACGTATCCCTCCAATTCTGAGTCAAGAGGCAGAACCTTCCACATAATGTTAATGCCTGTCTGAGGAGAATGAGTCAAATTCTCCATAACTCTGAGTCAGATACTGAAGTAGGCAGGCACTTTGGAATTCAAATTCATGACTGTGCTTAAATGACAAGCATTTGAACCTTCATCTGCAAACCTAGTGTATAAATACCTTCACGTTGAATTTCATTAAGTGGGAGTTATTAGATCATCGAAGAGAAGCAGGGTGGAATTAGAGACTTCAGCATAAAATAATTTTCATACATCCATTCAGAGCATAATGACCTTCATGAATGACAACCATACGGTAATACTTACATCCAATGTTGTGAATTGCTTTGAGAGTTTCGTTATGGCACGAATCATCTGCTGTCTCAGAAATGACCTGGATCTGCTTCAATTTTCCTATCACCACAACAGTTTATGGCAGATGCTATCTCACTGGCTCCACACTCTGTTTTGGACCATCTGGATAACACAAACACAATCATCAGCCTACTTTCCATCCGCTGCAGTTCAGCATTCAACGCAAAAATCCTCAAATTTATCAGCAAATTCCAAGACCTGGACTCCTGAATCTCCCTTGAATTGTTGACTAGAAGAATTGTTGACAAATCATCTAGTCATAGAGTTATAGAGCTTTACATCATGGAACCAGGCCCTTTGGCCCAACTATACTGACCAAGTTGGCATTCTGGTCTAGTCCTGGTTGCATATATTTGGTCATATCCCTCTAAACCCTGCCTATTTATATATCTGCTGACATGTCTTTTGAATGTCATTATTGTATCTGCTTCTATAGCTTTCTCTAGCAGCTCTTTCCAAATACAAACCAACATACATAACATTTAGAGACCATATCCCTCTAAAGTCATCCTATCCATATACAGTATCTGTCGAAATATCTTTTGAATGTCACAATTGTTTTTGTTGCAATAGTTATCCCTAGCAGCTCACTCCAAATACAAACTGTGAAAATGTTGCCCCTGAATCTCTTAAATCTCTCCCCTCTCATCTTGTCTTTGTCCTTTACCTTTAGATTCCTCTACCTTGTGAAAAAGACAGTGAATATTCACTTCATCCATGTCCCTCATGATTTTGTACGTCACTGAGGTTACCCCTCAACCTCTTATGCTCTAAACAAAAAGGTCTAAGCTATCCAGCCTCTCTCTATAACTTAAGCCCACAAGTCCCAATAACATATTTATGAATCTCTTCTGCATCTTTTTCAACAATGACATTCTTCACAATTGGAAAATAGAACTGCACATGGTACTCCAAGTATGTTCTCACCAACTATTTGTACAACTGCATCATGATGTCCTAACATTTGTTCTCAGAATCTTTCCCAATGAATGCAAGTGTGCCAAATGCCTTCTTTGCCACCCTTTTTACCTGATTCAGCACTTTCACAGAACTATGCTCTGGTACTTTTAAATCTCAATGTTCTACAATTCTGTCCAAGGCTCTACCATTTACTTTGTGAAGGGCCTGGCCCACTTAGGCGATTTTTTTCAGGCAACTGCCATAGACGTAGCGGGTCGCCAAAAAAATCGGTGACTGGACCCCCCCATACGACAACGTCTATGACAAGCTACAACAACCTATCACCTAGTCGATGTCAAGCTGCGACAAGCTACGATTCTGTCGGCGACAACTTAAGACAATTCAGTTGCCGGTACCTGTCGCCGGTTGACGTAGGTTGATGTAGCTGGTCGCCAATGGAATTCACCACAATCGGCACCGGCGACAACCTACATCACCTGTCGACAACCTACGACAGCACCTATGTCAGGACAAGTCAAGCTACGCTCATTGGCGTCAACCCACTGTCGCCGAACATTTTTGAACAGGTTGAAAATTCAGCGGTGACTAGAAAGACGCTACGACTCTTTGGGAGACTGAGGAGACTACTCACGACCATACAGGTGACACCCCTGCGACCATGTGGCGACAGCCTAGTTGACGGTAATCGCCTAAAAAATAGCCTAAAGGGCCTGTCCCACTTGGGCATCATTTGAGCGTAATTTACGCGACATCATTTACGCGTCACGACACACGCATGGCATGCATTACGCGCGCATGGCGCGTGGTGAGGCATGGTGGCGTAGGGAGTGACGTACGGTTGCGCGCGGCACCCCAGGATTTTGGGATTCACAAAATCTTTGCGCGCCACCTGCGTGACGTGCAAATGACACCCAAGTGGGACAGGCCCTTATGTGGGACAGGGCCTTGATTCCTAACCTGGATTGATATACCAAAGTGCAACTGTCACACGTGTCAAAGTTAAATTTTGTTTCCCATTCGTTGACCTTCCTTCCTAACTGTCGTATATCCTGTTGTAAACTTAGATATCCTTCCTTAACTGACCACTATAGCACAACATTTGGCGTTATTTGCACATTTACAAACAAATTGAACTACATTGTTATCCAAATTGTTAATATATACAACAAATTACAGTGGACCCAATATGGACTCCTGCAGCACACGATTAGTCACAGGCCTCCAATCAAATAAATATCCTTCAAAAACTGCCCTCCATTCTCCAAGTTCATTTTGAATGCAATTGGCTAGTTACCTTGGATTCCATTCACTGTAACCTTACAAACAAACTTACCATGAGGGACCTTGTCAATGGATTTGCTAAATTCAGTTCAGACAATATGCACTTTACAGCCTTCATCAATACTTTTGGTGAGCTCTTCAAAAACTCAATTGGATTTGTGAAACATGATTTCCCCTGCATAAAGCCATGGTAACCATTTCTTATCTGTGCCCCCATACCCAAATGCTGGCAGAACCTATCCCTCAGAACCCCCTATAAAAGTGTTCCCACCAGGATCATCAGGCTCACTGGTCTAGAGTTAATTGGCTTGTCCTTACTGCCCTTAGGTCCTTAGGGACATCCTGGGAATGTGATAGGTCCAATATCATTTCACGATAGACGCAAAAAGCTGGAGTAACTCAGTGGGACGGGCAGCATCTCTGGAGAGAAGGAATGGGTGACACTTTGGGTTGAGACTGAGGAAGGGTCTCAGTGAGATTAGTATACAAACTTAAAGCATACGGCATTGGGGGTTCAGTATTGATGTGGATAGAGAACTGGCTGGCAAACAGGAAGCAAAGAGTAGGAGTAAACGGGTCCTTTTCACAATGGCTGGCAGTGACTAGTGGGGTACCGCAAGGCTCAGTGCTGGGACCCCAGCTATTTACAATATATATTAATGATCTGGATGAGGGAATTGAAGGCAATATCTCCAAGTTTGCGGATGACACTAAGCTGGGGGGCAGTGTTAGCTGTGAGGAGGATGCTAGGAGACTGCAAGGTGATTTGGATAGGCTGGGTGAGTGGGCAAATGTTTGGCATATGCAGTATAATGTGGATAAATGTGAGGTTATCCACTTTGGTGGCAAAAACAGAAAAGCAGACTATTATCTAAATGGTGGTCCGATTAGGAAAAGGGGAGATGCAGCGAGACTTGGGTGTCATGGTACACCAGTCATTGAAAGTAGGCATGCAGGTGCAGCAGGCAGTGAAGAAAGCGAATGGTATGTTAGCTTTCATAGCAAAAGGATTTGAGTATAGGAGCAGGGAGGTTCTATTTCAGTTGTACAGGGTCTTGGTGAGACCACACCTGGAGTATTGCATACAGTTTTGGTCTCCAAATCTGAGGAAGGACATTATTGCCATAGAGGGAGTGCAGAGAAGGTTCACCAGACTGATTCCTGGGATGTTTGGACTGTATTATGAAGAACGACTGGATAGACTCGGTTTATACTCTCTAGAATTTAGAAGATTCAGAGGGGATCTTATAGAAACTTACAAAATTCTTAAGCGATTGGACAGGCTAGATGCAGGAAGATTTTTCCCGATGTTGGGGAAGTACAAGGGGTTGGAAGGGACAAGGTGTTGCAGCTTAAGGATAAGGGGGAAATCCTTTAAGACCAAGATGAGAACGACTTTTTTCACACAGAGAGTGGTGAGTCTCTGGAACTCTCTCCCACAGAGGGTAGTTGAGGCCAGTTCATTGGCTATATTTAAGAGGGAGTTAGATGTGGCCCTTGTGGCTAAGGGGATCAGAGGGTATGGAGAGAAGGCAGGTACAGGATACTGAGTTGGATGATCAGCCATGATCATATTGAATGACGGTGCAGGCTCGAAGGGCCGAATGGCCTACTCCAGCACCTAATTTCTATGTTTCTATGTTTCTCTCCGGATATACTGCCGGTTCCGCTGAGTTACTCCAGCTTTATGTGTCAATCTTCGGTTTAAACCAGCATCTGCAGTTCCTTCCTACACAATATAATTTAAAGTCTGTTTCGTGTTTCTTTCCACATCATTTTTTACAAGTCTGAACAGATGTAGGAAAACAAATAATCAGTGTTAAATAGTATTCTGGGTGGCCAAAGAGAACATGAGCGGCACAGTGGTGCTTTGGTGAAGTTGCTGCCGCATTGCACCCGAGACCCAGTTTTGATCCTGACAACGGGTGTGGTCTGTACAGCATTTGTTCAGTCTCTTTGTGACTGCATGGGTTTTCTGCGGGTGCTCCGGTTTCCTCCCACACTCCAAAGTTGTATAGGTTTGTTGGTTAACTGGCTTCAATAAAATTGTAAATTGTCCCTAGTGTGTAGGATAGTCCTAGTGCTGATTAGCACAGACATGGTGGGTCAAAGGGCCTGTTTCCACACTGTATCTCTAAAGTCTAAAGTCTAAACATGAGTAGCGGTAGTAACAGATTGTCACAGGGTGCTAACTAGTTTGAGTAAGTTAAGTGATCTTCAGAAATCATCTTGGAAATTAGTTTAATGTCATTTAGAGCATAAAATTCTTCAAAATGCCATGATGAGAGGCTGCAGTTATGAAGACAGATGTGAAATCCTGGTATTATTATCACTGAATCACGTACAGCAAAACTGCGATTTAATATGTTTGAAAAATTATGATGAGCTTTGATTGAGTGAATAACAAAGGATTATATCCTCATGAGTATGTTATTGATATTGAAGGCTATCATCTTTTGTTGTGTTCATTATATGAATCCTGACTTTGTAATAAGAGCTTAAAAGCTCCCAATCCATTTTTCCCTTGCCAAGATATTCTTTTTCCACGTGATGATTACAACAATTTAAAATGCTGTGCTCATTTTTCACAAGCATTTAGCCACAGATTCTGTATAAACTGCACACTTTCCATTGAGATTCAAAGTAGATTAAGTAGAAGGTCAATTGATACTTAAAATGCAGAGGAGCCTGGAACCAGCATAGGTGCAATTTAACTACGGACCATTTTGTTTAAAGGAACAATTTGCTATTGTTTTAACATTGTTGCTTCAACACAGACAAAGTTCAATATAGTTACTCCAGTTTTCCTTTAAGTTGAGAAGGGCAGGTGATTGTTCATGCCATTGCCAACCTGCCTCTTTCTTGCCATGAATTCCAGCAAGGTTGTTAAGAACAAAAGATATAAGTAACTAATGTGGAGTCCAGTTCCACGAAGTAAAAGTGACAAGGAGCCCAGTTCCATTCAACTGCTTCATCTTAGGCTGCCCCTCACTTGCTCCCACGCTGGTTTAGTGGGTTCTGAGACAGATGTGGACAATGGGGGATACACAGACTCACCCGCAGATGGACCAAGTGGTGAATATTTGGTCAGGTGGTGCACTTCTTCTGCCAATTAATCTGGGCTTCTGTGCGGTCCGGACACATCAGCATGAGTTTCCAATTGTGATCCTAAATGCTCCTTCTCCAGAGGGTGGCATGGTGGCCTAGTAGTATAGTTGCTGCCTTACAGCACCAGAGTACTTGAAGCTCTGCAAGGTGTAGTCAACTCCAAAATGTGACTGTGATTTCAAAGGTTGTCTACCAGAGGACTGGGAGAAATTCAGAATCCAGCAGAGGAGGACAAAGGGCTTAATTAGGAAAGTGAAAATAGATTACGAATGGAAACTGGCAGGGTACATAAAAACTGACTGCAAAACTTTTTATAGATATGTGAAGAGAAAGAGACTAGTTAGAACAAATGTTGGTCCCTTGCATTCAGAAGCAGGTGAATTGATCATGGGGAACAAGGACATGGCAGACCAATTGAATAACTACTTTGGTTCTGTCTTCATTAAGGAAGACATAAATAATCTGCCGGAAATTGCAGTGGACCGGAGGTCAAATAAGATGGAGAACTGAGTGAAATCCAGGTTAGCCGGGACTTCACTCAGCTAACCAAAGTGGATAACCAAAGTGGTGTGTGGTAAATTGAATGGATTAAAGGCCGATAAATCCCCAGCACCAGATGGTCAGCATCCCAAAGTGCTCAAGGAGGTAGCCACGGAAATAGTGGATGCATTAGTGAACATTTTTCAAAACTCCTTAGATTCTGGAGTAGTTCCTGAAGATTGGAGGATAGCTAATAAAAAAACCCACTTTTAAAAAACGGAGGGAGAGAGAAAGCGGGGAAATACAGACCAGTTATTCTAACATCGGTAGTGGGGAAACTAGAGTTTATTAAAGATGGATAGCAGCGGGAAGTGGTGAAAAATCATTGGACAAAGTCAGCAGTGTAAATCATGTCTGACGAATCATCTAGAATTTTTTGAGGATGTAACTAGAGTGGATAAGGGAGAACCAGTGGAGGTGTTATAGACTTTCAGAAGGCTTTCGACAAGGTCCCACATAAGAGATTAGTATAGAAACATAAAGCACATGGTATTGGTGGTTCAATAATGATGTGGATAGAGAACTGGCTGGCAGACAGGAAGCAAAGGGTATGAGTAAACGGGTCCTTTTCAGAATGGCAGGCAGTGAGTATTGGGGTACCGCAAGGCTCAGTGCTGGGACCCCAGCTATTTACAATATACATTAATGATTTGGACGAGGGAATTGATGTAACATCTCCAAATTTGCAGATGACACCAAGCTGGGAGGTATACTTAGGTGTGAGGAGAATGCTAGGAGGCTGCAGGGTGATT
Organism: Okamejei kenojei; assembly: GCA_035221665.1. Lineage (NCBI taxonomy): Eukaryota > Metazoa > Chordata > Chondrichthyes > Rajiformes > Rajidae > Okamejei > Okamejei kenojei. The sequence goes on from CM069132.1 coordinate 39,866,042, forward strand.
TGGATAGGCTGAGTGAATGGGCAGATGCATGGCAGATGCAGTATAATGTGGATAAATGTGAGGTTATCCACTTTGGTGGCAAAAACATGAGGGTAGACTATTATCTGAATGGTGGCAGATTAGGAAAAGGGGAGATGCAACGAGACCTGGGTGTCATGGTACACCAGTCATTGAAAGTAGGCATGCAGGTGCAGCAGGCAGTGAAGAAAGCAAATGCTATGTTAGCATTCAAAGCTTTGAGTATAGGAGCAGGGAGGTCCTACTGCAGTTGTACAGGGTTTTGGTGAGACCACACCTGGAGTGTTGCGTACAGTTTTGGTCTCCAAATCTGAGGAAAGACATTCTTGCCATAGAGGGGGTTCAGAGAAGTTTCACACGACTGATTCCTGGGATGTCGGGACTTTCATATGAAGAAAGATTGGATAGTCTCGGCTTGTACTCACTGGAGTTTAGAAGATTGAGGGGGGATCTTATAGAAACTTACAAAATTCTTAAGGGGTTGGACAAGCTAGATGCAGGAAGATTGTTCCCGATGTTGCGGGAGTCCAGAACAAGGGGTCACAGTCTAAGGATAAGGGGAAATTCCTTTAGGACCGAGATGAGGAAAACATTCTTTACACAGAGAGTGATGAGTCTCTGGAATTCTGTGCCACAGAAGGTCGTTGAGGCCAGTTCATTGGCTATATTCAAGAGGGAGTTGGATGTGGCTCTTGTGGCTAAAGGGATCAGGGGGTATGGAGAGAAGGCAGGTACGGGATACTGAGTTGGATGATCAGCCATGATCAATTGAATGGCGGTGCAGGCTCGAAGGGCCGAATGGCCTACTCCTGCACCTATTTTTCTATGTTTCTATGTTTCTAACAGAAGGTGCAATATAGTAAAGATCTGTGAAATGATGATAGCAGAACATATGGTGATTTCTCAAAACTGTTCATTACTGGGGAAAGTTGTTCCCTGGATATAGAGCAGACCCAAACAGACTTGTGTTTCTTCTCTGTCTGAGTTAGAAAGAGCTCTAGGGGGCTAGTGGAATCAAGGAATATGGGGAGAAGGCAGGCACGGGTTATTGATTGGGGATGATCAGCCATGATCACAATGAATGGTGGTGCTGGCTCGAAGGTCCAAATGGCCTCCTGCACCTATTTTCTATGTTTCTGTGGTAAGTCCTATCAACAGCCTAGGTCACCCTGGAACCTTATACAGACACAGAGATTTTGTTTATTTAGTTTTGTTTAGAGATACAGCGTGGAAACAGGCCCTTCAGCCCACCTAGTCCGCACTGACCAGCGATCCCCGCACATTGACACTATGCTACACGCACTAGGGGCAATTTTAAATTAATACCAAGCCAACGAACCTAAAAATCTGTACGTCTTTGGAGTGTGGAAGGAACCTGAAGATCTCGGAGAAACCCCTTGTGGTCGAGGGGAGAACGTACAAACTCCGTGCAGACAGCACCTGTAGTCAGGATTGAACCCCCCCGGGTCTCTGGCACTTAGCACTGTAAGGCAGCAACTCCATCGCTGTGCCAACATGCCACCCACCCGCCACCATCCAGATCTCTGGATTCTGCTCTCTATGGAACTTCTGGACAGGCTTTTCTTTTTATTTTCTTTATTAACCTTTTCTCTTCACCTCTTCATTATTTTCATGAGGATGTTACATTTACTACCACTGGTCAGCAGTGAGTCGAATAACACCGATTCTCAGACCAGAGAATTGCTTCTTCACAACACATGCATTTCCTGTAATTAAATGGATAAATAGCAAAAAACTTTACTGTAAATTATGCTCCATTATCCAGCTGGAAAAACGGTGGTTTATAAAAATTAGTGTGCACACAGATTGATCTTTTGGATTTGCCAGAATACACCCAGGCCTCCAGGTGCCTTTACAGGGTAATCTAGCAATGCCTGGCAGTGGCAAAATGAAGAGAAAAGTAGGCTTAAATGTTGTGGCATGTTTCAAATCTCCCAATGCCAAGTCCCAATGAGTCAGCCGCATAGGTGCAAAATGAAGAGAAAAGTAGGCTTAAATGTTGTGGCATGTTTCAAATCTCCCAATGCCAAGTCCCAATGAGTCAGCAGCATAGGTGCCAAAGTTGGTGACAGAAACTTGTGTTGGGAAATCTCCCTGTTACCATTAAAGATGGTATCAGCACAAGGGGCTACGTGTCTTTGTGAAAATGCTGGGTCTTCTTATAGCACAAAGGAGAAATACTCACAGTGGCGAAGTGTAGTGGTAGATCTACTGTCTTACAGCACCAGAGACCTGGGTTTGATCAAATCTACGGGTGTGATCAGTATGGAGTTTGTACGTTCTCCCCGTGACCTGCGGGGGTTTTCTCCAAAATGTTCAGTTTCCTCTCACACTCCAGAGACGTACAGGTTTGTAGGTTAATTGGCTTGGTGTAAATGTAAAAATTGCCCCCAATATGCATAGGGTAGTGTTAATGTGCGGAGATCGCTGCGTTGGTGCAGTCTCAGTGGGTTGAAGAACCTGTTTCCGTGCTGTATCTCTTAACTAAACTAAATTAAACTAAGGTGCCTGAGTCTTTACTTCCTATCCCACTTGTGCATGAGGCAGGAGGGTTTCATTTAATCATTCTGATCATTGCATTAAGTAATATAATTAATGTCTGACACCAGGCTGCCAGTCATAATGTTTTAATTTCACTTCAACCCAACCATAATCTGGTGTGGATGTTTTGGACCCTCCAGTTATAGTTTTAGTTTTAGAGATACTGCACGGAAACAGGTCCTATGGCCCACCGAGTCTGTGGCAACCAGCGATCACACCATACACTAGCACTATCCTACACACTAGGTAAATTTACAATCTTTACTGAAGCCAATTAACCTATCGACCTGTCCGTCTTTGAAATATGGATGGAAACTGGAGCACCCGGGGAAAGCCCACACAGTCACAGGCAGAATGTATAAACTCGGTACAGACAGCACGCATTGCCAGGATCGCACCCGGGTCTCTGCCGCTGTAAGGCAGCAACTCTACGGTTGCGGCACCATGCCACCCTTAAGGGCCTGTCCCACGAGCATGCGACCTGCATGCGGCAAGCGCGACCAAAACGGAAGCGGGGGCCGCGCAGGGGTCGAGTAATCCCTGTATAGGGCTGGTCCCACCAGCATGCACTTGCATGTGGTGAGCGCGACCAAACCAGAAGCAGAGGCCGCGCGGAGGTCGGGTGAGTGGCGCGAAATTAGAGCGAAGTCCGCGGTAAGTTCGCAAGGACAGAGAGGGTCATGGAGGCACACACAGAGAGGGTCACGGAGGCGCACACAGAGAGGGTCACGGAGGCGCACAGAGAGGGACACGGAGGCACACAGAGAGGGACACGGAGGCACACAGAGAGGGTCACGGAGAGGGACACGGAGGCACACAGAGAGCGTCACGGAGGCACACAGAGAGGGGCACGGAGGCACATAGAGAGGGTCACGGAGAGGGACATGGAGGCACATAGAGAGGGCCACGGAGGCACACAGAGAGGGACACGGCGGCACACAGAGAGGGACACGGAGGCACACAGAGAGGGACACACAGAGAGGGACACACAGGCACGCAACGAGGGTCACGGAGGCACACAGAGAGGGACACGGTGGCACACAGAGAGGGACACGGAGGCACACAGAGAGGGGCACAGAGAGGGACACGGCGGCACACAGAGAGCGACACGGAGGGACACACAGAGAGGGACACACAGAGAGGGACACACAGGCACGCAGAGAGGGGCACTGAGGCACACAGAGAGGGACATGGAGGCACACAGAGAGGGGCACAGAGAGGGTCACGGAGGCACGACGTCAAGGCGGTGCGTGCGGCGTCGAGGCGGCTGCGGGCCAACTTTGAACACAGTCAGTTTTTCGGAGCCCCGCGCGATGTCGGGACCAGCTCCACACAACTCCATACGGCTCCAGCGATCGAAGTGGGACCGGCCCCGCGATGCCGGACGGCTGAAGCAACCACATTAGGTTGCGCTTGCTGCATGGAGTCGCATGCTGGTGGGACAGGCCCTTTAATATGCAAGTTTTGAACAAGATCAATATATTAGCATAACGATGCACTTTACAATCAGAATTCTTACAGAATTGGTATTAAGCTGGAAAAAAAAATCAGTAAACGACAATTTTGATTCAATGCTTCCTAGCTCCCTTTTCTCACAACCACATGCAAATGGTTTTGTGCATCCCACCTCAGTAATCTTCAGCTTCAAGGACCAATGGGTGCAACTTGGAAGTCAGATCAAGGCAGTGGCTACAGATTAATGCATGTTTTATGTTAATAATTTCATAAATTGTAGGAGCAGAATTAGACCACTTGGCCCATTAAGTCTACTCCGCCATTTAATCATGGCTGATCTCTCAACCCCATTCTCCTGCCTTCTCCCCATAACCCTTGACACCCTTGCTAATCAAGAAACTTTGAATCTCCACCTTAAAAATATCAATTGACTTGGCCTCCACAGCCTTCTGTGGAAATGAATTCCACAGATTCACCACCCTATGATGAAATAAATTCCTCCTCATTCCCTTTCTGAAGGTTCGTCCTTTTAATCTGAGGCTATAGCCCATGACCCTTGACTCCTTCACTGGTGAAAACATCCTCTCCACATCCACACCATCCAGGCCTTCCATTATTCGGTAAGCTTCAATGAGGTCACCTCATCCATTTTAACTCCGATGAGTATAGGCCTACTGCTTTCAAACACTCATCATATGTTAACCCAATCATTCCTGGGTTAAATCTCGTAAACCTCCTCTGAACTCTCTCCAACGCCAGCGCATCTTCCCTCAGATATGGGTCCCAAAACTGCTTACAATACTACAAATGCGGTCTGACCAGTGCCTTATAAATCCTCAGCATTACGTGCCTGTTTTTATATTCTAGCCCTCTTGAAATAAATGCTAGAATTGTATTTGCCTTCCCCACTACCAAATCGACTTTTTGGGTATCCTACACCAGCCCAAGTCCCTTTGCACCTACAATTTCTGAATTTTCCCTCCATTTATTGCTAGCCATGGTAGTATGGCTAACACTAACTACACCAATATTAGATGTAGTTTTTTTCTCTGTTTGTGCACCCTATTAATCTCTTAATCTATCCTTTTTTAAAATATTATTTCTTGTTATTATTATTTTATATTTAAATGGAGTTATAAATTAATATAAGTTAATTATATTCCTGGGGAACTCCTCTGGTCACTGGCAGCCAACCAGAACCCCCCCCCCCCCCCCCTTTATTGCCACTCTTTGCCTTCTGTCTCCAGCCAACCTGCCACCCATGCTATTATCTCCCTCTGATACCATGGGCTCTCATCTTCTTTAGCAGTCTCAAGTGTGGCACTTTAACAAAGGCCTTCTGAAAATCCAGGTAAACCACATCCACAGATTCTCCTTTGCCTATCCTACTATTTACTTCCTCAAAGAATTCCAACAGGTTCCTTAATTCTTCTGCTGTGGAAGATTGAATATTTTGCACCACCAGCAAAAAAAGAAACAAAAAAGATGCAATTTAGATTGAAGGAAAATAAAATATCAGGGTGTGAATATCTCTCAGAAATCTAAACTCTTCTTAGATTTAGTAGAGGAAAAAAAAAGATTATAAAAGATAACACAAGCAAATTTTGTTGAAAGCTATGCTCCATCTAATTATGTATCTATTATTTAAAAAAATGAATGGCACATGTTAAGAGTTGTCAAATAAGAAAAAAACATATTTTAACATTTATGTTTATTTGGTGAACTCACCTTCTGTTTATTTCTTCCTGGTGTAAAAGGGATTACAACAGTCCATCTGTGGTGATCCTTCAAGTTTACACCTGTAATGGGCCCATTGATGGCAGCAAAGAGACCTATTGCCTGATGGCCAAAAACCCACTGACTTTCTGCCTGAGGTACACAGATACAAAAGTTTTAATCCAATGACATTTCATCGGAAGAGTGGTCGGCAGTAGTTCTTTGCCTATCTTAGAGGAAGGGAATGTATTCTCCAGTTAGACACTATTAATCAATCAATTCCCAGCCCCTGCTGCACTAGTTCAATCTTCCTTTGCTTGACAGCACCCTCTCCTTAGCATATAAAAACCTCAATACATCTAATTCTAGCTGGCAGGATCTAAAAATCCAGTATTGGGCCCAAGCTGGCAAGCAAAGCTGGAGCCTCAATTTCCTACCTACAATCCACTGTGGAGACCCTAATGAATCCTAATGTTTTTTTTCAAATCAGAACTATTGGGAAGCCATTCAATCTAGCCTGTTAAATAATCTATCTATCTATATTACTAAAAGTCTGATCTTGACCACTTCCTGTTGTTCTGTATATTGATTTTAGAAATAATGCTGCCACTTACGGCTGTGATTTTTGGCCATCTTACTCCCCCTTCCCATCGATGAAAGATAAAAGAGTTATTAGTGTTTAAAAAAATGTTGAGATTCTCTCTCCTGAAGGCCACGCCCCTTCCATAGGGAATATAAAACCCGGAAGTGTTGAGTGCCTCAGTCAGTCTCTGATGGGGAAGCGAGAGGGTCATGTCTCACAGTGTGAGCTGTGAATAACACTGAACACATGTCTACTAAATTGCGAGTGTGGTTTTACTGACCTAGAGTGCCCTTAATGTGATTTGAAAATGAAAATGTGGAATATAGTTAGTTTACTTCCCTCTTCCATTGATCCAAAGATAATCAATTCGGTATTGGGGTTCAATTTTGTATTAAATAGTTTTGTAAAAATTCCAAAAATTTCATTCCAAAATGTATACAGTTTTGTACAAGAGAGAAAGGAATGTGCTATAGTGGCATTTTGAGTTAGAGTGGGGTATGGAGGGGAGAGGGGTTATGGACAATGTTAACATAGACATGACCCAGTCCAATGAGAGATTTGTAACATTGTTGTTAGGAGAGAGAGGGAGTGGGGGAGGGGATGAGGATTGTTGTTTAATGTTATTTAAACAGTTAGAGGGAGAGGGGGTTAGGGAGGGAAGAAGCGTTATGGAGGGAGGGAGGCAGTGACTGAGGGTAGGGGAAAGGAGAGGGTGGAGAGGTGAGGGTGGGAGGAGGAGAGGGGAAAGAAGAGGGATGGTGAGAGGGGGAGGGAGTGCTGGGGGATGAGGGGAAATGAGCCTCACCTGCGATGTTGGGGGCTATCGATGAGTGGTGGAATATTATGTTGGAGGAACGGGTTGCGTTGTGGGAACAGGTGAGTGGTGGAATATTTAGTTGGGGAAATGGGTTACATTGGGGGAACGGGTGAGAGGTGGAATATTGCATTGGGGAACGGGTTGCGTTGGGGGACCAGGCCTCCCATGTGACAGGGACCCGACGGGTCCCACTTGTTCTAGTAATTTGATAGAATTTGGCCCAGAATATGAGTGATCCTCATATCTCATTATTTGCATAATTTTATATATTTTTTCATTGAGATATTTTGGGTAAAGCAAATTATTTTAATACATCTATTTTGTACAAAATTTAACAAAACAATTAGAAAAAAAAAAAAAATCTTGTTTATAGGCTTAGCTTCAATCTTCTCAGTTTGCCAAAATTGTTTTGACATATTTTGAGTATGCAGTGTACAGAAGGGCACAGGACTGCATTATTCTCTTTATCATATTCCAATATATTTTTCTGGGTGTAAAAGGAATACCAGCAGCACAGCAGTGGCAAATGTTTAGGTTTATTCATGCTGTGAGTACATTGCTGAGGCGAATAATCTCATTGTTGAATGGGCAGAAACCACCACCTTTGGCTTCATCTATCTGCAGGATTTAATCTGATGACCTTTCAACATGTAGTCCAACTGTAGGCCTGAATAGAATGAATGTAGAGAGGGTGTTTCCACCAGTGGGAGTCTAGGACCAGAGGCCATAGCCTCAGAATAAAAGGACGTGCCTTTAGAAAGGAGATGAGGGACTTCCGGTGGCGCCATGGAGGGCTAGAGAGTAACGCCAGCCAGCTCCGTGAAAAAAACGAGGAAAAACCGGGGAGAAAAGATCTACCTGCTGCCTGCTGTTTCTGCACCGGCTGCCGTGAGTGACATCATCAGGCATGCGACTCGTAATGGCAACACAGAGCAGCCCACCCATGGATAAAACAAAACTTTGGTATACAAGGCTAAAAACGGCAGAACAAGAACAATGCCCGACTGAAGCCTCAGGCTCAGGTAGGACACTATCCCAAGAAGATGTGTCAAAAAAATCGGAAATTGAAGAACTTAAAGTTTTTTTGTACAAGAAATGGCAGAGTTAAAGAAAGAAATAAAGTTGGCATTAAAGACTGAATTGGCAAAAATGAATTTTAAGGAAGAAATAGAAAAAATCAAGGAGGAGATGAAGGAGTTAAAGTCTGAAATCAATATCTCGGCCACGGAATTATCTGACAAACTGCAAAAGGAAATTGCAGAAATATTAAACGGATCAAGCTGCAAATATAGTGGAAGAGATGAAAGATGAAATCGAAAATAAGGTGGAAACAGAGATGGAACCTGTGGTGGAAGAAATCAAGAGCAGTCGACAGCCATAAAGAACCTTGAAGAACTAGCCGAAACAAGTGCTCAGACTACGAAAACACTCCTCAAAGAAAATCAACGTTTATCTGATTTACTGATTCCAAGAAACGAAATGCGTTCAAGGAGACCAAAAGAATTTTGAGGGAAGTGAAGAATTTGGAGTACAGTCTGAGGTACCCAGCCACCCTGAGAATTACCTACAACCAGGAAGAACATTATTTCAAAAACCCAGCGGATGCAATGAACTTTGCCCAGGGGATTAAGGAGTGAGGTAGACTGAATGAAATCTTCCAAGATGAACTATACCAACAAATAAATTGTATTTTCAGGATTGGAGTGGACTATGGACTTGTTTCACCTAAAGAAGATGGAGAAGGATGCGGATTGGAGATTCGGATTGGAGATACGGATTGGAGACTCTCCTATGCATACTAACAATTAGAATAGTAACACTACTAATATTAATAACTAACAAATACTAAAATTAATACTGTGGTATTATTATTAATTAAAGCTAATAACTACCAATTAATGATTAACAACTAATTATAGCTGATTTATTTAGAATTAAGTAAACAGTAAATATAATCACACAGAATATAAAGTTTGACTTCATTTATACCCCCTGGCACTTTTTATTTTATTTTTTTTTTCTATATTTTTCTTCCCTTTTTTTATGTTATTTTATTTTTTTATTTTTTTAAATTATTATACCTTTTAAAATGTATTAAGTATAGATATACTTGACCGATGGATCTTGTACACATCAGAGTTTAATACTCCCGGTTAAATATTTTTATGGAATAACAATGTTAATGAACCATGGAGATGGATAAGTTTGTAACATCGACTACGGAAGTCGATAGATTGCTAGCCATGGTAGTATGGCTAACACTAACTACACCAATATTAGATGTAGTTTTTTCTCTGTTTGTGCACCCTATTAATCTCTTAATCTATCCTTTTTTTAAAATATTATTTCTTGTTATTATTATTTTATATTTAAATGGAGTTATAAATTAATACAAAGGAGATATATACGTGAGAGATACCCAAGGGTCTTGAAATTCATCTATTCGGAATTCGGGTGTAAAGTCGGGTATGTCGAGCTGAACCATTTGCCCTATTATATAACCCCTTAGATAAAGGATGCAAGACTTACAAACGAATATGGGGAATGGAGGAATAACATTTTGTAGCTGGAATGTTAAAGATATTAACGAACCAATTAAGAGAGGTAAAGTATTAGCACATTTAAAAGCACTTAAAGTAGATGTGGCATTTATCCAAGAGACACATAGAGCAGAGCATAGATTAAAGGCTAAATGGATTGACAAAGTGTATCATTCTTCTTTCACACACAAATCTAGAGGTGTAGCAATATTAATTCGCAAAGGCACTTCATTTAAACATACTACAACTATAACTGATAGTGATGGTAGATATATTATTGTAATAGGAGAATTATACACACAAAAAATTATTTTTGTCAATGTATATGGCCCAAATTTTGACAGCCCACTGTTTTATAAAAAAATATTTAATACTATCCCAGAATTATCACAACACAACCTAATAATTGGAGGAGACTTAATTTGTACACTAGATCCTTATTTGGACAGATCATCAAGACAACGGAAAATTAAATCACATTCCAGTGATCTAATAAATGCATACACAAATACTAGTAATATTAAAGATGTTTGGAGAATACATAACCCAGCTGGACGAGAATATTCATTTTACTCACCTGTGCATAAAACTTATTCAAGAATAGATTATTTTTTGGTAGATTTAAAACTTATCCCATTCACTTATAATTCAAAATATCATAATATTATAATCTCAGATCACGCACCTTTAACTTTTATGATTAAAATAACTGGTAAAACGGAAAAACAGGGACAATGGAGATTTAACCCACAAATTTTAAAAGACAAAATAATTCAAGAATACATAACAAAACAGATTAAGATTTTCTTTGAAATAAATGATAAGCCAGAAATACCTTCGTCCCTACTATGGGAAACTTTTAAAGCATATGTTCGGGGAATTATGATATCCTCTCAAGCATTTTATAATAAAGAGAATCAGAGGGAACAACAGGCATTGGAAAAGGAGAGTAAACAATTAGACACAGAAAACGCTGCTAACCCAACCATGATAAAACATAATAAAATCTTTGCATTGAAATGTAAATTAAATAAAATACAGTCAAACCAAGTTGTAAAACTCTACCAATATGCTAAACAAATACAATTTGAATTCGGAGATAAACCACAAAAATTATTCGCTCGTCAATTACGAAAATTGGAGGGAGAAAAATTAATCCATAGGATTAAATTAGACAAAGGTGAATTACAAGTACAAACTAAAGATATAAATGAGAGATTTTTGCAATATTATAAAAATTTATATTCAGCCAAAACATTAGAAAATCGGACAGGAATAGAAACATTAAAAAAAAATTGTAATCTAAAATGACTGGATTCAGAAAATAGAGAATCACTAAACGCTGAAAAAATTACTAAAGAAATCGAAGAATCTATTAGGTCATTAAAAAATGGTAAAACTCCAGGACCGGATGGTATTGGATCGGAATTTGATAAAACATTCTATGATCTGATAGCACCACGTTTGAAGACACTTTATGAATACATTTATGCACAACAGAAATTACCAGAAACATTAAATGAATCTGTTATAACGCTCATACCTAAATTAGATAAAGATCTGGATGATCCAGGGTCGTATAGAGCCATAGCTCTTTTAAATACTGATCAAAAAATATTAAGCAAAATACTAGCACAAAGACTAAATACAGTGATTAATAAAGTAATTCATTCAGATCAAACAGGATTTATACCAAAACGATACTCCTCATAAAACCTGAGACGATTACTCAATATTATATACTCGAAAATAAATATTAATAAAGATTTAGCAATTATTTCATCAGACGCAGAGAAAGCTTTTGATCAGGTTGAATGGTCTTATTTATTTTTGGTTATGGAAACTTTTCAGTTGGGAGAGAAGTTTATAACATGGGTTAAACTACTATATACCAAGCCAACAGCTGGAATATTAACAAATCAAATGTTATCAACTAAATTTAATTTATTCCGAGGCTGTAGACAAGGTTATCCTCTATCCCCACTACTGTTCGCACTGGCTATTGAACCATTAGCACAATGCGTGAGATCACATCCTGAAATATACGGGTACGAAACCAAAGAAACTGAAAATAAAATCTCTTTATACGCAGATGATGTATTACTTTATATTACAAAGCCTGAAACTAGTATTCCTAACTTATTAGATTTAATAACTCAATTTGGATTGTTTTCAGGATATAGAATTAATTGGAATAAAAGTGAACTTATGCCAATAATGGGAAATAACTCACATATACTACAACAGTTTCCTTTTAAGATAGCAAATGAAAAAATCCAATATCTTAGAATTCATGTAACAAAAAGATATGATTCTTTATTTAAATATAATTTCCCACCCTTACTGAATAAACTACTTAAGAATATCCTATATTGGAAAACATTACCTATTTCAATGCTAGGTAGAATTAATGCGATAAAAATGATTTTTCTTCCGCAATTATTATACTTGTTTCAACTGATCCCGATATATCTTCCTAAATTTTTTTTTAAGAAAGTGGACTCTAGAGTTACCAATTTTATTTGGGATTATAAGAGCCATAGAATAAATAAAAAACATCTATGTAAATCAAAAATAAATGGAGGTTTTGCATTGCCTAATTTTATGTTTTATTACTGGGCAGTTAATATTAAAAATATGAATTTTTGGTTGGAAGAATTAGATAAACAACCTAACTGGTTAAAAATGGAAAAGGAAGATTGTTCACCTTTCGAAATTGGCTCGATTTTATTTGCCAATACTAAAATACGTAAGAAAATTTATAGAGGTAATCCAATAATAGAAAGTGGGATACGTATCTGGAAACAATTAAAGAAAACATTAAAATTAGAAAGTATACCACTGGCTCTTCCCATTGTAAATAACATTACTTTTAAACCTTCAATGATGGATAAAGGTTTTTTTAAATGGAAGAACTATGGAATAAATAAGATGGATGATCTCTACAGGGAAAGTCTTTTCATTTCAGGAATTACAACAAAATTACAGATTACACTCAAAAGAGTACTTTAGATATCTACAAATTAGAGACTATATCAAATCAAACACACGGTATTTTAGAAATAGAAAGACAGAAATTTTAAATGAATGTCTAAATAAATATCCGAATACAGAAAAATTAATATCATATATTTATAATATTTTATTGGAAAATGACGTACCAATGTCGGAAAAATATAAGCAAGTATGGGAAAACGAATTAGGTCAAACAATTAGTCCAGAAGTATGGAATGAAAGTTTACAACATATACACCACTGTTCATTAAATGCCAGACACTCTTTGATACAATTTAAAGTTTTACATAGATTATATTTTTCAAAATCCAAATTAAACAGAATATTTTTAAATGTTTCTGCTATATGTTATAAATGTCAGCATTTAGAAGCTAACAACGCACTCATTCACAAAATGTATAAAAATCACTAATTTTTGGATGGAAATTTTTAAGATAATCTCGAATGTAGTTAATACAAATCTGACTCCAGATTCAAAATTAATTATATTAGGAATATTAGAAACGGATCAATTACTAACAATACAGCAAATAATTTTTATCGATTATAGTTTAATAATTGGTAAAAAATTAATATTAAGATTTTGGAAAGGTCCTACATCCCCCACAAATAAAATGTGGATTACAGAAATGTTGGAGACACTTCATCTGGAAAGACGAAGACTTGTCCTTTTGGACCAGCTAGATCAGTTCAGAGGAATATGGTCTCCATTTATTGAATATTTAAAGAGTCAAGGTGGTCCGGTTAGAGGGCCTGACTGAAACCTGAATGAAGGAATAGATGAAGAACTATATATAATAGACCACTGATATATCTCCAATGAAGTATAGCCTGTTTAAAACTCCACTCATATTATTGATTTTCTACCTTTATTTTATTTTTCTTTATTATTCTTCTTTACTATCTTCTTTCTGTTATAAAATAATAAAAAGTATAGAAGTATAAATAAGAATGTTTGTAAACTTTAAAAATATTAAGAATGTATGTGACGAATAATGTCTCTTTTTTTTTGATTTTATGTTATTCCTTCTTAATCTATATTTCTAATAAAAATATTTTACAAAAAAAAACAAAACAAAAAGAAAGGAGATGAGGAGACATTTATTTAGTCAGAGGGTAGTGAATCTGTGGTATTCATCGCCATAGATGGCTGTGGAGGCCAAGTCAATGGATATTTTAAAGATGGAGATTGACAGATCCTTGATTAGTAAGGGTGTCAGGGTTATGAGGAAAAGGCAGGAGAATGGTGTTGAGATAGATCAGACATGATTGAATGGCAGATTAGACTTGATGAGCCGAATGGCCTAATTCAGCACCGAAAACTTATGAACCTATGAACGCAAGTGTTCTTTCCCTATCTTTTGTGTCTCGGAGGAGGAGAATGATAAAATAAATCAAAGTAATTTGCTTTATTGGGTACAGGATAATTATTTTACTCAAATTTTGTAATGAAGCTATCATATTTTTTGATAACTCAAATTTATGGGCTGCTGTTCCTGTCAGATGGTGATGGTCACGTCAAGACAATTTACTCCAAAGTAGAACAGAACAGCATGAGACAGATTTAACATAATTTAAGGATCTAAAGACTAGTTGCAACCATTGGATTACTAACCTAATCCTAGAAAGCCGTTTAGTCCAGAAAGTGGAGCATAACTTTGCACTGAATTAGACACCACGATAAATTACATTAATTGCACCCATTTGCCGACCATAATTCATCATTTTTTTCAGATTCAAGGGGGATTATTATGGTCCGAAAGAGATTTTTAAGATATTTTTATATTGCGAAGAGTCTACTAATTGGGGGCGAATGTTTTATCACTATTGGTGAAATCACCATTGAAATTACTCTTTGCAACCAACCCAAGTATGATATTTGTAACCATTGGTACTCACACATTTCTTTTAAAGTTTACCCTTCTCATCTAAAATCTGTGACTTCTTGCTTTTGGCAGTTCTATCCTGGGAGGAAGATTCTGACCTTTCCTACACCTCTACAATTCTACACTCTTCTATCAGGTCACCCCTTATCATTCGATGCTCCAGTGAAAACAATACAGGTTTGCCTCACCTCTCCTTTTAGCCAATACTCTCTAAGCAGAAAACATTCTGGTCAACCTCTGCTGCACCCTCTCCAAAGCCTCCACACCCCTCCTGTGATGCAGTGACCAGAATGGCACATAGTACTCCAAATTCTGCCTCACCAAAGTTTTATACGGATGCAATATGACTCCCTGACTTTTCTGGATCAATGCCCTGACCAAAAAAGGCAAATATGCCAACAGGTTTCTTTACTGCCCTACGTACATATCTTTTCACACTACCTCTCTCCAAAACATCTGCACTAGTTTGGTGGGATTTCACTTGCTTGCATCCATTGATACCTAACCAGTCAGTGCCAGAAAATTACCGACCATGGTTTCTCTGCCCCATCGAAATCTACCATTATGAATCCCGGTCAAACACGAGCAGGAATAGAACCAAATTTTAGCAGAGGATTCATGTATTGTAAGGCCATTTTGGTAAAGTCTGTATTTCTGTGTATAAAAAGACAAGCTGCTGAATGGTGCCAGGAAGTCTAGGTCCCAGATCAATGTTGCAGATAAGAAATGTATGAATATCTCTTCAATTGTCAGAATGAATCAGATTATTGCAAAGGACCTCCAAAGTAGTGTAAATGCATGAAGTTGATTGGTTGCTGCTAAATAATTGTAAATAATGTAAATAATGTTGCAAGACAGTTACCCTGCTGTTTGTTGATTGGCCAAAGTGTTAAGCCCTGGCAGGATTGTTTTGAGTTTCACGGTTAATGTTGCATTATTCAGTTAAGTTTGCTTCCTTCCAGAAGCTTCTCCAAGAATGAAAATAGGCTGCATAACTTCAAATAAATTATTTGAATGACATCATCAATATATTTGCCCGAGGAGATTGTTGAAGTGAAGTGAGCAGGAAGGAACTGCAGGTGCTGGTTAAAACCGAAGATACACACAAAAAGCTGGAGTAATTCAATGGGGCAGGCAGCATCTCTGGAGAGAAAGAATGGGTGACGTTTCAGGTTGAGACCCTTCTTCAGACTAGGAAACAACCACTGAAAGAATAAAACGCCATTATGTGTCCTGTGGAAGAATCATGTGCCTGCATTTGAGTAGAGCCACTATCAGGTGAGAGCAGCAGTTGATACTTATTATTTCAATCAATGCTAGTCACATTGGATAATAGTGAATTGGAAAGCTTTATTGATCGAAGTTAACAGATTATTATATGAACCGTCTGAAAATCTCCTTTCAGTTTGTGATTATCTGAAGATTTCAGTGGTTGGTGGAAGGAATATAATTGGAAAAATCCATCTACCTGTTATAAAGCACATACACCACCACTTTGAAAGAGATGAAGGAGGGGAGATTGAGGATTGAACTTGCTGAGCAGTGTCTTGAAAGATCAAATGGAACTCCAATGCTACAAGGAAATAAACAATGACAAGAAGGAAGGTAACATCAGAACCTCCATAGGGAACAAAGGGCATTGGATGAATTAACATCACTCTCAACTTCTGTCCCTTAATTCTCATGTCATGCCCTCTTGTTTGAATCTTCCCTACCCTCAATGGGAAAAATGTATCCACGTCAACTCTGTCTATCCCTTTCATCATTTTAAAGACCTCAATCAAGTCCCCCCTTAACCTTCTGCGCTCCAAAGAATAAAGACCTAACTTGTTCACCTTTCTCTGTAACATAGTTGCTGGAACCCTGGCAACATTCTAGTAAATCTCCTCTGTAACTCTCTATTTTGTTGACATCCTTCCTATAATTAGGCGACCAAAATTGTACACCATACTCCAGAATTGGTCTTTACCCAATGCCTTGTACAATTTAACATTACTTCCCTACTATATTCAATGCTCCTGATTTATAAAGGCCAGCACACAAAGGCTTTCTTTACCACCCTATCTACATGCGATTCCACCTTCAGGGAACTATGCACAGTTATTCCTAGATCCCTCTGTTCCACAGCATTCTCAATTCCCCTACCATTTACCATGTACGTCCTATTTTGATTTGTCCTGCCAAGATGTAGCACTTCACACTTAACAGCATTGAAATCCATCTGCCATCTTTCAGCCCACTTTTCCAAATGGCCCAAAATCTCTCTGTAGACTTTGAAAATCTACTTCATTATCCACAACACCACCTATCTTAGTATCAACTGCATACTTACTTATCCAATTTTCCACCCCATCATCCAGATCATTGATGTACATGACAACAACAGTGGACCCAACACAGATCCTGAGGCATCCCCCTGGTCACTGGCTTCCAACCTGACAAACAGCCATCCACCATTACTCTCTGACATCTCCATTCAGCCACTGTGAATCCATCTTGCTACTTCGCCATTAACACCCAAAGATTGAACCTTCTTAACCAACCTTCCATGGGGAACCTTGTCAAAGGCCTTACTGAAACCATATAGACAACATCCACTGCTTTGCCCTCATCAATTTTCCCTAGTTACCCGCTTCAAAAAATTCAAGAAGGTTTTGTCCAAACATGACCTTCCAGGCACAAATCCATGTTTGACTGTTCCTGATCAGACCCTGTTTATCCAGATGCTTATATATATTATCTCTAAGTAGTCCTTTCCATTATTTGCCCACCACTGACGTCAAACTAATAGGTCTATAATGCTAGGTTTATTCTTTGAACCCTTTTTAAACAATGGAACAACATGCGCAGTACGCCAATCCTCCGGCACTATTCCCGTTTCCAATGAACATTTGAAATATTTCTGTCATAGCTCCTGCTATTTCTACACTAACTTTTCCTCAATGTCCTAGGAATATCCTGTCAGGACCTGGAGACTTATCCACTTTTTATATTTTTTCAAAAGTGTCAGTACTTCCTCCTCTTTGAATCTCAGTTTCCATAGCTACTCTACTTTATCCCCTTAACTCACAGAGTTCAATATTCCTTCTCCTTGGTGAGTACCGAAGAAAAGAAATTGTTCAATATCACCCCCATCTCTTTTGGCTCTGCAGATAGCTGTCCATTCTGGTTCTCTAATGGTCCAATTTTTATCCCTCGTTATCCTTTTGCTATTAATATAGCTGTAGAAACCCTTTGGGTTTACTTTCACCTTTCTTGCCAAAGCAACCTCATATCTTCTTTTAGCCTTCCTAATTTCTTTCCTTAAGATTTCTTTTTACATTCTTTATACTCCTCTAGCACCTCATTTACTCCATGTCTCCTATAATTATTGTAGATATCTCTCTTTTTTTCGAAACAAGTGTCCAATTTCCCTTGAAAACCATGGCTCTTTCCAATTTTTAACTATTTCCTTTCAACCTTACAGGGACATAAAGATTCTGTACTCTTACAATTTTCCCCTTTAAATGTCCTCCATTTCTCTTCTACATCCTTCCTATAAAACAAAGAGTCCAATTCACTCCTTTTAAAATCCTTAAGCATTCCCTCAAAAGTTAGCCTTTCTCCAATCAAAAATCCTTCCACCCTAGGTCCAGTTCTGACTCTCTCCATAATTATATTGAAACTAATGGTATTGTGATCACTCGTCCCAAAGTGCTCACCAACGCATACCTCCGTCACCTGACCTGCCTCATTTCCTAACAGGAGGTCCATCACTTGCCCCTTCTCTGGTCGATACCTCTATGTACTGCTGCAAAAACTATCCTGCACACATTTTACAAACTCCAAATCATCCAGCCCATTTACAGAATGTGTTTCCCAGTCTATTTTTTGGGAAAATTGAAAATCTCCCACAATCACTACCTTGTGCTTACTACAATATCTGCTATCTCCTTACATATTTGCTCTTCCAATTCTCACTCCCCATTTGGCGGTCTATAATACACCCCTAAAAGTGTTGCTACAACAAACCGTTCCCACTTCTCAGTTCCACCCAAATAGCCTCTCTAGACAAGCCCTCTAATCTATCCTGCCAAAGCACTGCTGTAATATCTTCTCTGACAAGCAATGCAAAACACCTCCCCCTCTGGTCCCTCCAATTCTATCACACCTGAAGCAACAAAATCCTGGAATATTTAGTTTCCAATCACAGCCCTCCTGCAACCATGTTTCACTGATTGCCACAACATCATATTTCCAGGTGTCAATCCAGGCTCTAAGTTCATCCACCTTACTTACAATGCTCCTAGCATTAAAATATACACATTTTAGAAACCCACCATCCCTTATTCTCTGTCTATTATCTTTTTCATCTTTCTCGCCTACATTTTGGATCCGAGTGCTTCCCTTCTCTGCCTCTTGCCCCACATCCTGACCCCTAGCCCCCTCTACCCGAGTCCCTCCCCCCAGCCTTTCTAGTCTAAAGTCTCCCCAGTAGCCTTTGCAAATCTCCCTGCCAGGATATTGGTCCCCCTCGAAAATAGAATTAATGTTTCAGGATGCTGACCTTCCATCAGATTCATAGTGGTAACATATGATTCATAGTGGTAACTTTGGTTGTCTGAAATTGTTGAATTCAATGTTGACAGCACTCTGTTCATATTTCAGATATCAGCAGATTTTTGTATCTTTTAAACGCAATGAATAGCTGTTTGGGCAGAGACAGTTGTGATCATTTATATTTTCTAGACTGTGAATTATGAGTTAGTTAGAAAGGAGAACTAAACTTATGCAAGAAGAATAGAAACATCACAGGAATGACCCATGTTTATATTTTGACAACTAACTATTACCAGTGGTTGGGATGCCATTGAAAACTCCCATCATTTTTTGAGCTGCAGCATGTATCTGAGTTTTCCTGGGAAGCAAATGTTATCCATTTATTCTCAGTTTCTATTCTTCACAATTTACTTTTGCAAAATTCTGACCTGTTCAAAGAGCCAAAATAAAAATTAAATTTTGCTATTCAAACGTAATTAAAATTTAAAATTGCAAAACACTGCGGGATGTAATTGTTACGCTGGTTTCCTGGTGAATGAAACTCCACAATTAGTTTAGTTTAATTGTAGAGATACAGCATAGAAACAGGCCCTTTGGCCCATCGAGTCTGTACCGACCAGCGATCACCTATACACTGGTTCTATCCTACACACCAGAGACAATTTACAGAAGCCAATTAACATACAAACCTGCACGTCTTTGGAATGTGGGAGGAAACCAGAGCAGCTGTAGAAAACCCAAGTGGTCACAGGGAGAACGTACAAACTCCATTTTGTAAACTCCAAATTGTAGTCCAAAACAATAGCTCCATTTATTTTGAATGATTGCTTGAAAAAACTTCCAATATGAAAATATATTTGTAGAAAAAATATTTGTAAGCAAGAATCCCAGTCATTTTTAAGTTCATATTTAGTTAATTATAATAATTATTACAATCTAAAGGGTTTTTTTCTGTTAAAGTCAATGACCATTGCTTTATAGATATTCAAATACATATTTTTGCATCACTTTGTAGGAAATTTGGCTGTAAAACCAGAATTCAACACATCAAAATATTTTTTTCATCACATCATGAAATTGGCAGGGTATGTGAAATATATATATATAAACACATTTTCAATTTAAATTAAATTTATATAAACAAAAATATAAATCTTAAATACCCATCCATCCAATATGAGGGATAGTTAGCAATGGCAGGTCATTTGCTTTCATTTTTGTCAACTGTCTCCTGAAAATTTCTGCACCAATCAATAGATTTTAGTTCGCGAAGGCTACCAAAGAGATTGGAACATGACATCACAACAACAACCTTTCCTGCAATGTCAGCAAGACAAAGGAGCTAAGTATCGATTTCGGGATGCATGGTCACTACATGCTACAATCAGCATCAGTAGTGCTGAGGTGGAAATGGTTGATATTTGTGTTAATATTACCAATGATCTATCGTGGCCCAACCACATTGATGCAACTGCCAAGAAGGCAAACCAACACCTCTACTTCCTGAGGAGACTGAGGACATTCAGTGTGTCTCCAATGATTATTATAAACTTCTATAGTTGCGCCATAGAAAGCATATTGTCAGGTTGCATCACAGCTTTGGGAACAGCATTGCACAAGACCGCAAGAAATTTCAGAGAATGGTAGATGTGGCCCAGTCCATCACATGGCCCAGACTTTCTATTATTGACTCCATTTACATTTTGCATTGCCTTGGAAAAGTAGCCAACATAATCTAGGACTTGTCTCACCCTGGGTATTCCTTCTTCTCCCTACTCCTGTCTGGCAGTAGGACTAAAGCTGGAAAACATGCACCACTAGACTCAGGAACACCTTCATATCCTTTCTTCCATTCACCTCTACCACATCAGGGACATTGGACTTTGTCTATGGAACCATTGCACTACAATGTTGAGAACTATATTCTGCGCACTGTATCTTCCCCTTTGCTCTATCTCTTGTACTTGAGTTTGACCTGATCGTGGTTTGGTGCAGTCCACCTGCAAATATTTACAATTTAATTTTGTAATTACATTGGAGGTTATCACTGTTGCCTGTAGATGAATGATTTATGCACTTCCTTTTACCTACATAATGGCTGTATGTTTTGGGAAAACCATGCTATTTATATCTCATGCAGTATGACAATGTTATACTAAGATGTGTGGAAGGGATTGCAGATGCTGATTTAAACCGAAGATAGACACAAAAAGATGGATTTTTAAAAAACCAGCGCAAAATGTTCTAGTAATCACCTGCAGATATTTGGCAGAGGTAATTAACATCGGAATGTTTGGTGTTATCAAGGAAGTATCTTCTCATGAGATGTTTTCACAGCTGTCAAATGCCCACACAGTGACTATTAACTAATAAGGATGAATTCACACTATATCTTCTATTTATTTAGTGTCTTTCATTTACAAGAATGTTTTAGTGGAAGAAATTTCAAGAGATACATTTAGACAGTCTGTTGTTTGTCCTGATAGAATGAACTTTGCCCTTCGCCACATATCACCATTGCAATCTGGAAATTGAGAGGGTGAGCGATTATGTTAGGAATTGTTCATATGCACTATTGCAACAAAAGGGATTGCCAATGAAAGACTGGAAAGATTACTTTGAAGGAATATAAAATGTGAAGATCTATGTAAATTACAAAAACTAACATATGTTTTATGTTATCTGTGTTCTTTATATTGCTCATGCACATTCAAAACAATCTAGTGCACAATATAGATCTGCATGTGACAAATTAAATAAAGTATTAAACATTTGCAACAGATGAAAACATTTGGGAAATGTTCAGTTTGCTGATATGACATATGAACATCACCCATTGTTTTCAAGATCATACCTGCTCTTAACCTACGAACCTTGATCAGGTAATAAACACTATTCCTAGCGATAGTACAAATTCAGGAAAATATTCCTCACAGGATGTGCATGGCTGAATATAGGGAAGAAAGGGACTACATCAGAAAGGAGATATTGCCCTGTAAGAACCTGAGAGATCCGCAGAAAAATTCAGTCTTATTTGTGTGTACTGAACATGTGATGAAATAATGGCTACACAAGGTGCCTCATTTCCAAAATTTTGTTCCATTGAAGTCAATCTGAAAACAATCAAACTGAATTTGGCAAAATGGATAACGCTTGGTGGGAGAAATCATTTACATTAACCAAACAATACATGCTATGTATGTGGGTGGGGGTCCATAATTGACACAACATTTATTTGCCATCATGTTAAGTATGGCAAATCATAATCATTGTTATGTTCTTATTAGTGTTTGGTTCATTTTATTAATATATTTGTAACAACTTAACTACATGCTGTGTATGATAGCGGAATGATGAGACACCACATAATTAAATTGTATGACAAAGTAGAGCATCCTGGATGTTTTTGTTATGTTCTCAAGTAATCATATTCTGTTCCTTCTGAGTTTTCTTGAGGCAATCACCACCTCCTCCTCTGTCTTTGTTTAGCTCTTCTTTGCCACATTTCCAAATTATGTTATCTAGTTTCCTGATTAAGCTAAGTGAGGTTATGTGTATTATTGTCACGTGTGCGAGCTACAGTGTAAGGCCTTGTTTTGCATGCTATCCAATCGTCAAACTTAAGTACAATAGATGGAGCAAAGGGAAGGATATAGACTGCAGAATGTAGTTGCCAGCGTTGTAGTGCAACAGTTCCATAGACAAAATGCAATGTTCCCAATGGGGTACAGGTGAATCAGACAGTACCATAGCTTGTGGAAGGACCATTCAGAAGTCTGATAACATAGGAGAAGAAGATGTTCCTGAGTCTGGTGGTGTGCGCTTTCAAGCCTCCATCTTTTGCCTGATATGAGTGGGAAGAAGAAGGAATAACCAGGCTGGGACAAGTCATGAATTATGTTGGCTGCATTTCTAATGTAACATGAATTGTAGATAGCGTCAATGTGGTTTGTGTAATGGACTGGGCTACATCCACTACACTGCAATTTCTCACAGTCTTTGGCAGAGAAGTTCCCAAACCAAGTTGAGATGCAACCCAACAGTATGCTTTCTATGATTCATCTGTTGAAGTATGTAAGTGTCATTAGAGACATGCTGAATTTCCTTAGTCTCCTCATGATGCTGTCTTGGCTGTCGCAATCAATATGATTGATTCACAACAGATTGTTCACCTGATTTCTATTCAATTTGCCATCCCATTCACTTGATCTGTTCCAAAGTCCCCCGACACTCACTCTAAAATGCAACAACTGAGGAACATTCCTCCAAAAAATCTTGGTGGGGCTGACATTGCAGTAATTCAAAATGCCAATGGGTGGCTCTGCTTTGCAATATCAACAGCTATAAAACTTGGAAAACATAACAGTGTAACATAGCACGCTGCAAATTGGATGATCATTATATGAAATGTGTGGAGGTACTGTTAGAAACATAGAAACATAGAAATTAGGTGCAGGAGTAGGCCATTCACCCTTCGAGCCTGCACCGCCATTCAATATGATCATGGCTGATCATCCAACTCAGTATCCCGTACCTGCCTTCTCTCCATACCCTCTGATCCCCTTAGCCACAAGGGCCACATCCAACTCACTCTTAAATATAGCCAATGAAATGGCCTCAACTACCCTCTGTGGCAGAGAGTTCCAGAGACTCACCACTCTCTGTGTGAAAAAAGTCTTTCTCATCTCGGTCTTAAAGGATTTCCCCCTTATCCTTAAGCTGTGACCCTTGTCCTGGACTTCCCCAACATCGGGAACAATCTTCCTGCATCTAGCCTGTCCAACCCCTTAAGAATTTTGTAAGTTTCTATAAGATCCCCTCTCAATCTCCTAAATTCCAGAGAGTATAAACCGAGTCTATCCAGTCTTTCTTCATAAGACAGTCCTGACATCCCAGGAATCAGTCTGGTGAACCTTCTCTGCACTCCCTCTATGGCAATAATGTCCTTCCTCAGATTTGGAGACCAAAACTGTACGCAATACTCCAGGTGTGGTCTCACCAAGACCCTGTACAACTGAAGTAGAACCTCCCTGCTCCTGTACTCAAATCCTTTTGCTATGAAAGCTAACATACCATTCGCTTTTTTCACTGCCTGCTGCACCTGCATGCCTACTTTCAATGACTGGTGTACCATTACACCCAGGTCTCGCTGCATCTCCCCTTTTCCTAATCGGCCACCATTTAAATAATAGTCTGCTTTCCTGTTTTTTGCCACCAAAGTGGATAACCTCACATTTATCCACATTATACTGCATCTGCCAAACATTTGCCCACTCACCCAGCCTATCCAAGTCACCTTGCAGTCTCCTAGCATCCTCCTCACAGCGAACACTGCCCCCAGCTTAGTGTCATCCGCAAACTTGGAGATATTGCCTTCAATTCCCTCATCCAGATCATTAATATATATTGTAAATAGCTGGGGTCCCAGCACTGAGCCCTGCGGTACCCCACTAGTCACTGCTGCCATTGTGAAAAGGACCCGTTTACTCCTACTCTTTGCTTCCTGTTTGCCAGCCAGTTCTCTGTCCACATCAATACTGAACCCCTAATACCGTATGCTTTAAGTTTGTATACTAATCTCTTATGTGGGACCTTGTCGAAAGCCTTCTGGAAGTCCAGATATACCACATCCACTTGTTCTCCCTTATCCACGCTACTAGTTACATCCTCGAAAAATCCACAAGATTCGTCAGACATGATTTACCTTTCGTAAATCCATGCTGACTTTGTCCAATGATTTCACCACTTTCCAAATGTGCTGCTATCCCATCTTTAATAACTGACTCTAGCAGTTTCCCCACTACCGATGTTAGACTAACTGGTCTGTAATTCCCCGTTTTTTCTCTTCCTCCCTTCTTAAAAAGAGGGGTTACATTTGCTACCCGCCAATCCTCAGGAACTACTCCAGAATCTAAAGAGTTTTGAAAGATTATCACTAATGCATCCACTATTTCCTGAGCTACTTCCTTAAGTACTCTGGGATGCAGCCTATCTGGCCCTGGGGATTTATCGACCTTTAATCTATTCAATTTACCCAACACCACTGGTCTCTGAATTTCTCCCAGTCCTCTGGTATGCTGCTTTTTTCTGGCTACTTTGTACGCATCATCCTTTGCTTTGATACTATCCCTGATTTCCCTTGTTTATCCACGGATGCACTACCTTCCCCGATTTATTCTTTTGCCAAACTGGGATGAACAATTTTTGTAGTTCATCCATGCAGTCTTTAAATGTCTTCCATTGTATATCCACCGTCAACCCTTTTAGAATTAATTGCCAGTCAATGTTGGCCAATTCACGTCTCATACCCTCAAAGTTACCTTTCTTTAAGTTCAGAAACCATTGTTTCTGAATTAAACAATGTCACTCTCCATCCTAATGAAGAACTCAACCATATTATGGTCACTCTTGCCCAAGGGGGCACGTACAACAAGACGGCTAACTACCCCTTCCTCATTACTCAAAACCCAGTCTAAAATAGCCTGCTCTCTCGTTGGGTTCCTCTACATGTTGATTTAGATAACTATCCCGCATACATTCCAAAAAATCCTCTTCCTCAGCACCCCTGCCAATTTGATTAACCCAATCTATATGTAGATTGAAGTCACCCATTATAACTGTTTTGCCTTTGTCGCACGCATTTCTAATTTCCTGTTTGATACCATCCCCAACTTCTCTGCTACTGTTAGGTGGCCTGTACACAACACCCACCACGTTTTTCTGCCCCTTAGTGTTTTGTAGCTCTACCCATACCGATTCCACATCCTCCAAGCTAATGTCCTTCCTTTCCATTGCGTTAATCTCCTCTCTAACCAGCAACGCTACCACACCTCCTTTTCCTTTCTCTCTATCCCTCCTGAATATTGAATATCCCTGGATGTTCAGCTCCCAGCCTACGTCACCCTGGAGCCATGTCTCCGTGATCCCAACTATATCATAATCATTAATATCTATCTGCACGTTCAACTCGTCCACCTTATTACGAATACTCCTTGCATTGAGACACAAGGCCTTCAGGCTTGTCTTTACAACGCACTTACCCCTTATACAATTTTGCTGAAAAGTGGCCCTTTTTGATTTTTGCCCTGGTTTTGTCTGCCTGCCACTTTTACTTTTCACCTTGCTACCTATTGCTTCTACCCTCATTTTACACCCACCTGCCTCTCTGCTCTTGTACCCATCCCCCTGCCACATTAGTTTAAATCCTCCCGGACAGCACTAGCAAACACTCCCCCAAGAACAATGGTTCCATTCCATTCCAGGTGCAAACCGTCCTGTTTATACCGGTCCCACCTCCCCCAGAACTGGTCTCAGTGCCCTAAAAATTTGAATCCCTCCCCCTTGCACCACTTTCAAGCCACGTATTCATTTGCATTATCCTCCTATTTCTACTCTGACTGGCCCATGGTACTGGTAGTAATCTGGAGATTACTACCTTTGAGGTCCTACTTTTAAGTTTATCTCCTAGCTCCCTAAATTCACCTTGTAGGACCTCATCCCTTTTTTTACCTATATCGTTGGTGCCAACATGCACCATGACAACTGGCTGTTCACACTCCCCCTCCAGAATGTTCTGCAGCCATTCAGTGACATCCCTGACCCTTGCACCAGGGAGGCAACATACCATCCTGGAGTCTCGTTTGCGGCCGCAGAAACGCCTATCTATTCCCCTGACAATTGAATCCCCTATTACTATTGCCC
Source organism: Okamejei kenojei (assembly GCA_035221665.1). Taxonomy (NCBI): domain Eukaryota; kingdom Metazoa; phylum Chordata; class Chondrichthyes; order Rajiformes; family Rajidae; genus Okamejei; species Okamejei kenojei. Next base: position 39,892,874 of record CM069132.1, read on the forward strand.
TTCCCCTTTTTTTCCCCCCTCATGTGCCGCAGAGCCACCCATGGTGCCATGAACCTGGCTGCTGCTGCATTCCCCTGATGAGCCATCTCCCTCAACATATCCAAAATGGTATACCTGTTTAGGAGGGAGATGACCGCAGGGGACTCCTGCACTACCTGCCTACTGCTTTGCTGGCTATTGGCCACCCGTTCCCTTTTTGTCCTCTTACCTTTTGCCTGCGGTGTGACCAACTCACTGTACGTGCTATCCACGACTTTCTCCGCATCGTGGATGCTCCAGTATGAATCCAGCCGCAGTTCCAATCGTTCAATGCGGTCTGCCAGGAGCTGCAGCTGGACACACTTCCTGCAAACGCAGTCACCAGGGACACCGACCATCTCCCTGATCTCCCACATGTTGCAGGCTGAACAAACCACGGGGCCAATCTCTACTGCCATACCTTACTCCCAAATTACTCTGTATTAAATATTAAAAAATCACAAAAACTTATCCTTTAAACTTTACTACTAAATACTGAATCCTTAACTCCCAGAATCCCTAACTCCCAGAGTCCCTAACTCCCAGAATCCCTAACTCCCAGAAGGCAGAGATGTAAAATTGTAAACCCGGGGTTGCACCCAATCAGCTGCTTCCTCGGGTCCTCTTCCACCAATCAGCGGCTTCCTCAAAAAAACCCACTTCTCCAAATGGAATGTTACGGATTTGGGTAACCCTCCCCCTCCTCCTCTTCCAACGGCTCCTGTGGGCCTCTGAAAAAACAAGCCCCGCGCTAGATTTTATAGCTTACCGGTCGGGTGTCGCTCCTCCCCCTCCTCCTCCTCCAACGGCTCCTGTGGGCCTCTGAAAAAACAAGCCCCGCGCTAGATTTTATAGCTTACCGGTCGGGTGTCGCTCCTCCCCCTCCTCCTCCTCCTCCTCCAACGGCTCCTGTGGGCCTCTGAAAAAACAAGCCCCGCGCTAGATTTTATAGCTTACCGGTCGGGTGTCGCTCCTCCCCCTCCTCCTCTTCCAACGGCTCCTGTGGGCCTCTGAAAAAACAAGCCCCACGCTGGATTTTATAGCTTACCGGTCGGGTGTCGCTCCACCCCCTCCTCCTCTTCCAACGGCTCCTGTGGGCCTCTGAAAAAACAAGCCCCGCGCTAGATTTTATAGCTTACCGGTCGGGTGTCGCTCCTCCCCCTCCTCCTCTTCCAACGGCTCCTGTGGGGCTCTGTTTATTAATGGTGTTTGCTCCCTCCAAATGGACTAAGAACAATCCAACAATCTTGTCATTATTCACACCTTACACTTCTTAATAATGTGCTCTGTTAAAGTCATATATTAATAGTTAATTAGACAAAGAATTAGATAAAATTAATTAGTTAAAGAGGTTATAAAGATAGATTTAATAGAGCACTAGACCCTCCGTGGTTTGATTTGAGTGCAGCTGGAGGCAGTGTCATTACTAATTAGTCCTTTGTTTTGTGAAGTGAATTTAGTTTAATTATATGGAGATTAATGAATTAATTGAATGGAATGCTGTGTCAATTCCTCATGAATTATGCAACATATATATTATGTGTATGTTAAAGTTAGGGTATGGCCTTGGCATGCCACCAATTTCATGCCATTTGTGTATGCCAATCCAAGTTGTGGGTAGCTTTTAAAACATCTCTCCTGAAAATTGCGGCCATTTATTACAATGCAAATATACCTCAGGAGGCCCAGGGTGACATAATGTACATCCTCTGCTGATTAGAAAAATATCTTGTTATGTCTTAATCCCATTAACAAAGTATGTCAGAGGCACAGAGGGGAGGGGGGTAGCTGACGATTAATCTATCTGACCCTCTCTCCCTCTCTCTCTTTGCTCATCCACGTGAATGAAGCTATGAAATTGCAAATCGTCAAATTGTAGCATCATGTGTATTCTCCTCTGGCAGTTAAATTAGATATGATGTCCAGATGTGCAAAGAGAAAATGGTTCCCAGTCTGCAGTAGACTGCACAAGTCATATGAAGTACAATATTCAAAAATATTTTAAGCTTCTTTGTTATGTCACAATATCAGTGTCTCAGGGTATCAAAGGCCTCACTTGCAGTAATCTGGTGTCTGTCTGTCTGTCTGTCTGTCTGTCTGTCTGTCTGTCTGTCTGTCTGTCTGTCTATCTATCTATCTATCTATCTATCTATCTATCTATCTATCTATCTATCTATCTATCTATCTATCTATCTATCTATCTATCTATCTATCTATCTATCTATCTATCTCCTCTTCCAGTTTGCGTTGTATTTACATTTGCGCAAAAACAATCCCTGATAACTCGACGATTTTTCACCACCTTACTCACCATTCTCCTGTTCCAGAAGCGCACCAAGTTTTGTTCCAATCGGTGGAATATTACAAATGTTATGAAGGGTTAAAAATCATAAGATCAGCAGATTGGTCTCTCCTGTCAGTCGCCGGGACGGCAACGCCCCTTGCGGCACCCGCTGTCAATCAACGGGATGAGGAGAATAAAGTCCCAAAGGCCGGGCTGAGTCCAGAAGCCGGCCTGAAGCAGTCCCGAGTCGGGAAGCCCACAGGCGGCCCGGAGCCTGGCCGACTGTGAGACCGACAGCTGCTACCTCGAGATCCTGGGGAAGTGAGGAGTGTGAGTACAGGGTTTGAGGGAGCCGGGCGCTGGTGAGGCCGGGTGCTGGCTGGGCCTCACCCGGCTGCAGGACCACCCTTCACGGGCCACCGGCAGCCCCTGCCTGAAGCCGTCCCCATTCTCTGGCTGTAGGTCGCTCCCAACCCCATCAGCCCCCGACAGCCCCCGTCTCAACCCGTTCCCCTCGCCCATCTGCAGGACGCTCGCCACCCCACCCCATCAGCCGCGACAACCCCAGCCTGATGCTGTCCTCCTCCTCCGGCTGCCGGATGCTCCGCCTAACCGCACCGGCTCCAACAGCCCCACCTGAAGCCGTCTCTCTCCCCCGGCTGCAGAACCCTCCCCCCACCAGCCACCAACAGCCCCCGTCTGAAGCCGTGTACCTCTCCGGGCTGCAGCATGCTCCCCGCCTCCCCCACCTGCTTCAAAAGCCCCCGCTGAAGCCGTCGCCCTCCCCCAGCTGCAGGACGCTCGCTCCCCCCCCCCCCCCCCATCGGCACCCAACAGCCCACGCCTGATGCCGTCCCCCTCCACTGGCTGCAGTACACTCCCCCCACCGGCACCCGTCAGCCCCGGGCTGAAGCCGTATCCCTCCCCCGGCGCAGGACACTCCCAATAGACAATAGGTGCAGGAGTAGGCCATTCGACCCTTCGAGCCAGCACCGCCATTCAATGTATCATGGCTGATCATCCCCAATCAGTACCCCGTTCCTGCCTTCTGCCCATAGCCCCTGACTCCGCTAACTTAAAGAGCCCTATCTAGCTCCCACTTGAAAGTATCTAGAGAACCGGCCTCCACTGCCCTCTGAGGCAGAGAATTCCACGGACTCACAAATCTATGTGTGAAAAAGTGTTTTCTTGTCTCCGTTCTAAATGCCTTATTCTTAAACTGTGGCCCCTGGTTCTGGACTCCCCCAACATCGGGAACATGTTTCCTGTCTCTAGCGTGTCCAAACCCTTAATAATCATATATGTTTCAATAAAGTCCCCTCTCATCCATCTAAACTGCAGAGTATACAAGCCTAACCGCTCCATTCTCTCAGCATATGACAGTCCTGCCATCCCGGGAATTAACCTTGTAAACCTACGCTGCACTCCCTCAACAGCAAGATTTTCCTTCCTCAAATTAGGGGACCAAAACTGCACACAATACTCCAGGTGTGGTCTCACTAGGGCCCTGTACAACTGCAGAAGCACATCTTTGCTCCTATACTTGACTCCTCTTGTTATAAAGGCCAACATGCCATTCGCTTTCTTTCACTGCCTGGTGCACCTGCATGCTTACTTTCATTGACTGATGAACAAGGACCCCCAGATTCCGTTGTACTTCCCCTTTTCCCAACTTGACACCATTTAGATAATAATCTGCCTTCCTGTTTTTGCTACCAAAGTGGGTAACCTCACATTTATCCACATTAAACTGCATCTGTCATGCATCTGTCCACTCATCCAACCTGTCCAAGTCACCCTGCATTCTCATAGCATCCTCCTCACAGTTCACCCAGCTTTGGTCCATCTGCAAATTTGCTAATGTTACTTTGAATCCCTTCATTGATAAATATTGTAAATAGCTGCGGTCCCAGCACTGAGCCTTGCGGTACCCCACTAGTCACTGCCTGCCTTTCTGAAAGGGACCCGTTAACCCTACTCTTTGTTTCCTGTCTGCCAACCAATTTTATATCCATGTCAGCATTCTACCCCCAATACCATGTGTCCTAATTTTGCCCACTAATCTCCTATGTGGAACCTTATCAAATGCTTTCACTACATTTGCTCCATCATTTGTAGTGATCCTGTGGGCAGTAGTATATCAGGAAGATTGTTTGTGTCCTCCTTAATGAAGACAGATCCAAAGTACCTGTTCAACTCATCTGCCATTTCCTTATTCCCCATATTAAATTCATTTTTTTCAGTCTTCAAGGGTCCAAGCTTGGTCTTAACTAATGTTTTCCTCTTCACATACCTAAAGAAGCTTTCCTCCTTTATATTCTTGGCTAGCTTACCTTCGTACCTCATCTTTTCTCCCCGTATTGCATTTTTTAGTTATCTTCTGTTGTTCTTTAAACATTACCCAATCCTCTTGCTTCCTGCAATTCTTTGCTACGTTGTACTTCTTCTCTTTTATTTTTATACTGTCCCTGACGTCCCTTGTCAGCCATGGTTACCCCTTACTCCACTTCCACTGGCCCCCGCATGAAGCCGTCCTCCTCCACGGCTGTAGGATGCTACCCCCCACCCCCCGCTGGCCTTCAACAGCCCCAGCCTGAAGCCGTCCCCCTCCGCCGGTTGCAGGACACTCCACCCTATCCCCACCGGCCCCCGACAGCCCCCACCTGAAGCCATTCCCCATCACCAGCTGCAGGACGCTCCCCCACACCACCTGCCCTGCCTGAAGCTCCCCCACACCACCTGTCCCTGCCTGAAGCCTTCCCCATACTCAGCTGCAAGATGCTCCCCACCGGTCCCCGCTTGAAGCCGGTGGGGAGCGGCAGCGGTAGGCCACAGCAGCAGTAGGCCATGGCAGTGGCAGTGGCAGGCCACGACAGCGATAGGTAACGGTAGGCAGTGGCAGTGGTAGGCCACGGCAGCGGCTGGGGTAGGCAGCGGTCGGCCACTACAGTGGTAGGCCATGGCAGCGGTTAGGGTAGGCAACAGTAGGCCGCGACAGTGGTAGGCCCCGGCAGCGGCTAGGGGAGGCAGAGGTAGGTCCTGATAGCGGTAGCCACGGCAGTGGCTGGGGTAGGCAGCGGTAGGCCACGACAGCGGTAGGCCATGGCAGTGACTAGGGTAGGCAGCAGTAGGCCGCAACAGCGGTAGGCCACGGCAGCGGCTAGGGGAGGCAGCGGTAGGCCCTGATGGCGGTAGGCCACGGTAGGCCCCCTCAACCTCCCCTCCCCATCGGTCTCAGATAGACCCCACCAGAAACCGTCCTCATTCTCCAGCTGCAGGATGCTCCCCCCTCCCCAACCGGCCCCCAACAGCACCCCCCACGCAGTAATACCTGCATGTTCTTCGACACAATGGGAACCCAGTGGGCGGGAATGGCTGTGCCACCAGGTAGCCGCTAAGAGTGGTGGGGAGGAGGGTTTGAGGGGGGATGGAGTGGGTGCGTGGGGGGAAGGGCAAGGGTAAAGTGGGGGGTGGGGAGAGGGGGGATCAGGGACGTCACAACAGGAACGCATCAGCTGTGCCTGCGCAGTTAGGGGCTATGGGTGAGTGGTGGAATATTGAATTGGGGGGACGTGTTGTGTTGGGGGAGCAGGTGAGTGGTGGAATATTGCGTTCGGGGACCAGGCCTCCCGTGAGACTGGAACCCAACAGGTCCCACTTAGTCTCGTTGAAATTAAATTCTAAAGGTACATGAAGAAACACAGTTCATATTTTGAAATACACTGGAAATAAATGTCAATGCAAAGTGGTGACAACAAATGTGAAACATATACATCCAGCTGTTTTTTCTTCCTGAAACCATGTATCTTTTGAATTTAGTTTCAAGGACTTTCAAATTTAATCTCGAATTCTGTGGATTCAGAGTTAAAATCGCAAACTTCCGCAAACAGTTTCAATTACTTTTAACATACAGTATTTAATATCCAGCCTATTCCTAAACCCACCCACTGAGAAATTAAAATGTCCCCTTAAATAATTTCCAATTCTTTCCACTTCTTTTGTTGTGCTAAATCATGATTTGGACATATTAAATAGATTTCTCCTTTTCTTTAAGATCGATCTGACTACAGTGTTGTCATCTAAAAACTTTTTAAATGAGTTAGAACAGAATTTGGTCACACAGCCATGAGTGTATAAGGAATATCATAAGATGCTGAGTAATCAAAGTTGTGGGGCATCAGTTTTGAGAATTATTATAGAGGATGTTATTCACCTCTCCTCACTCATTGTGTAGCAATGTTACAAATTTTGAGATTTAAAAAATCGTCTGCAATTTATCCCATCAGATAAAGCATAAAAAGAAGTTTAATTTGACACCTAATTCACTTTCATATCTTCAGTATTAAAACATTTATGGCCATTTTCATACTCGGAAATTAGCATCTTGTTCCCCATTGCCTTTCCATTGGCTTAACTCAAAAGCTGTGATCGAGGACAGTCAAAAGCCCTTAACTTCCTTAAAAATTAAGAGAACTCAATGAAATGTTCAGTTATTATAGATTGAAGCATTCTGATAGAAATATGAAACAATCTTACTTGGATGACCTGAAATACCTTCATAAAACAAATGTCGGAGCAATTTCTATTTAGCAATAAAATCCCCTGAGATGGATCGATTTGAATTGTCTGGAGAAAAACGGCATTTTAAACCTGCCCCCCTCTGAAAGGCGCCAAAGTCGCGCACACGGGGAGTGGCAGAACTGCAGCGCTGCTGAAGGTAAGTTTTGTAACATACCTACATTGTGGTCGCAAGTCAGGATGTCAAGGTTCAAGTTGGAGAGGGCTTTGCTGAGTCATAGGACCTGTGTTTTATATGTCTCTCTCTTCCTATCAGTTATTAAGTTATTGTCACATGTACCGAGGTACAGTGAAACATTTTTGTTGCGTGCTAATCAGTCAGTGGAAAGACAATACATTATTACAATTGAGTCACCCACAGTGTACAGATACGTGATCAAGTGAATATTGTGAATAATATTTAGTGCAAGATAAAGCTGGTGAAGTCCATAAAGTTCAATCAAAGATGCTTACCGTGGTGATAACTGGTCATTTTCCTATTCAAATTCTAATTAACATCTTTTTCTTTCCTAACACAAGTGATTGCTTGAGTGTGACATAGATGCAACTCATTGGCATTGCTTAACCCAATGACAATGAATGAAACTAAACATTCATTGCCAGATTCAATACCAGTGATGATGTGGCATCTTGCATATTCAACAATTCTGTGCAGGTTCCATTAATAAGGCTTTTTTGCACAGCAATAGGAAAAAGAATGAATATCCACTGACAACAGCCATAGGATCTGTTGGTTGCTTTGCTCGTTCTTTTTATGTCCTCTGGGTTTAACAGTGTAATTCCTACTGACAAACATTCTAAATAAAAATACTATTTGAGCAATAATGAGACTTCCCTCCAGGCACACAGTTGAAAACTCTGGAAAACTTCAGCATAAATACAGCAGGTAGCTAAATTGACTTCCATGGGGAATCAACATCTGCATAAAGAAGTGTTTGGAAAACTTGTTCTCACTATTCTTTTTGACAATTCAGCTTGGGGCAGCTGGAGCCTTGTCCATAAACAACAATTTACGACATGTCTTCCTCATCCTTGTCAGAGTGTGACAATGTCTTCAAGTGATTGCTTCAAATGAGGAATGTATTGTGAGGCCAAGAAGTCAGGGCATGCACAAACTAGCTGTGAAAAAAAAACATCAAAGTTGCTTCCCAAAAGTTTTCTACTAGTTTCAAATTTTTAAAAAATGAACTAGTGTGAAAATATTGTTATCCGAAGACCCTTACTTAATTTAAAACTATCAAAGGCTTATTATGGTACAAACACAAAGGGATTAGATATAATGGAAGAGGTTGTTATGTACAACCTTATTTCTTATAGAGGTCTAAACTGATCAAGAAAGAACAAAAGATAGACAATAGGCAATCGGTGCAGGAGTAGGCTATTCGGCCCTTCGAGCGAGCACCGCCATTCAATGTGATCATGGCGGATCATCCCCAATCAGTACCCCGTTCCTGCCTTCTCCCCATATCCCCTGACTCCGCTATTTTTAAGAGCCCTATCTAGCTCTCTCTTGAAAGCATCCAGAGAAGCTGCCTCCACTGCCCTCTGAGGCAGAGCAGTGTTACGAAAGGTTTTCTAGGATAACAACCAAGCAACAATAAAGAATTGGCGACGTATATCCAAAGTGTAATGCTGTGTTATTTAGAAGGACCCATGCAATAATTGTTATACGGGAATTTTGCCCGAACAGTCTGTGCCCCCATAGTGCTGTGGCCATAGTGCGATGTTTAAAGGCCTTAGCACTATGTTTAAAGCCCTAACATTATCCTACACACTCTGGGAACAACATACAATTTTACCAAGCCATTTAACCTACAAACCTGTACATCTTTGGAAAGTGAGAGGAAACCAAAGCATCCAGGGAAAACCCACGCAGATCATGGGGAGAACGTGCAAACTCTGCACAGGCAACACCCATAGTCAGGTTCAAACACGGGTCTCTGGCGCTGTAAGGCAAAACCTTTACGGCTGCGCCACCATGCTGCCCAGTTCATAGTCCAGATAGGTTTCTTGTTAATGGTGATATGCAGGACTTTGCGATTGAGCATCACAGCAGTCATAGTACCTCTGAATGGTGGGGATAAATAATTAGGGTTTCCTATCAGTTGATTCCTGTCTTTGATAATAATTGTCACTTATTAGACCATAGCCATATGCTCTCTGGTTCTTGCTGCATCCAACCTCCATTCACCTTGTTTACAGTCACCTGGCTCTGTAGATGGATGAAAAATAATGGTCAAACATATCCATAGAGGATTTTCTTACATCACTTCCAGCCAATAAATGTATTCCCATTTGGATGTGCTGAATTGAAATCAGCTGAATTAATTTAAGAGACAAAATTTAACCATGTTGATAGTACAATAACGTGCATTTAGTGTCTGAGACCTCGGCTGGATTTCTGGGCAACTGATATCACAATTATTAGAACTATTAATCATGCTAGTGAATAGGAAATATTCCTTCTGCCTAGGGAATATCAAAAGTTGGAAGTTTAATTATAAATTAGAACTTCACAGGATTACTACCTGCACCATGAGCTAATTGGCATGATGATAGGCGTGTTTTTAATTAAGGTTCTTAATTCATTACAGAGCAATAATCATTTGTGATGCTTAAAGGAGGGAATAAAAATGAGACATAATTAATAGAAAGGTAGAAAAAGAATCCAGATGGAATTAAATAAAAGATAAAGATTCGATCAGAGTACAAATTTCCTAGCTGTGGAAATAAAGAATCATATTTGATAGTTTACGAAATTAGTAAATTACTTAGAATAATAATCAATTGCAATTTTAGCCACCACTAAGATAAACAAGCACAGAGAGGCAGTGAAAGAGGAAAAGGGAATAAAGCTATTGTGAAAGATTGTATTATTGAACTCTTCTCTGCAGTGTTAAAAATTAAGCAACAAAGAAATGATTGCTGGATCTAGAAATGATTGCTGGCCCCACGGAGTTACACCAGCACTTTGTGCCCTTTTGTACAAAACCAGCATCTGCAGTTCCTTGTTTCTACTTCTTCACCAATTTTAACACAATGTTTAAGATAACGTTTAGCAATTACATAAGATAAATACCAAATTAATAAATAGAAGAAAACAACTATTTTTAAAAGACAGTAAATAAAACCAGGGAAGGTAATCTTGGATCATTTACTGAAAACTAAAAACAAAATTCTCCTGCAGAGTGCAGGAGAAATATTTTCATTTATAAAGAGAAGTGAATTAACCAAAGATGATGCTTTATATAAAAATAAAGACATTAGGGTGAAAATGAAAATAAGCAGAAATAAAATGAATTATATATATAAATTGTGCTATTGAACTCAACTCAAACAAAACTCTGAACATTAATAGTCCATTATCTGTTTATTTGCACTTTATATGTTTTATTTATTCATGTATGTATATATGTGTATATTGTTATATGGGCACACTGATCTGTTTGTATTCATGCCTTCTATATTCTGTTGTGCTGAAGCAAAGCAAGAATTTCATTGTCCTATCTGGGACACATGACAATAAACTCTTTTGAATCATAGAATCATAGAATCATAGAATCATAGAAAATAGGTGCAGGAGTAGGCCATTCGGCCCTTCGAGCCTGCACCGCCATTCAATATGATCATGGCTGACCATCCAACTCAGTATCCTGTACCTGCCTTCTCTCCATACCCCCTGATCCCTTTAGCCACAAGGGCCATATCTAACTCCCTCTTAAATATAGCCAATGAACTGGCCTCAACTACCTTCAGTGGCAGAGAATTCCACAAGACTCACCACTCTCTGTGTGAAAAAAGATCTTCTCATCTCGGTCCTAAAAGACTTCCCCCTTATCCTTAAACTGTGAGCCCTTGTTCTGGAGTTTCCCAACATCGGGAACAATCTTCCTGCATCTAGCCTGCCCAACCCTTTAAGAATTTTGTAAGCTCTATAACATCCCCCCTCAATCCCCTAAATTCCAGCGAGTACAAGCCGAGTCTATCCAGTCTTTCTTCATATGGAAGTCCTGCCATCCCAGGAATCAGTCTGGTGAACCTTCTCTGTACTCCCTCTATGACAAGAATGTCTTTCCTCAGGTTAGGAGACCAAATGTACGCAATACTCCAGGTGTGGCCTCACCAAGACCCTGTACAACTGCAGTAGAACCTCCCTGCTCTTGTACTCAAATCCTTTTGCTATGAATGCCAACATATCATTCACTTTCTTCACTGCCTGCTGCACCTGCATGCCTACTTTCAATGACTGGTGTACCATGACACCCAGGTCTCATTGCATCTCCCCTTTTCCTAATCGGCCACCATTCAGATAATAATCTACCCTCCTGTTTTTGCCGCCAAAGTGGATAATCTCACATTTATCCACATTATACTGCATCTGCCATGCATTTGCCCACTCACCCAACCTATCCAAGTCTCCTTGCAGCCTCCTAGCATCCTCCTTACAGCTAATACTGCCCCCCAGCTTTGTGTCATCCACAAACTTGGAGATGTTGCATTCAATTCCCTCATCCTGATCATTAATATATATTGTAAATAGCTGGGGTCCCAGCACTGAGCCTTGCGGTACCATATTAGTCACTGCCTGCCATTCTGAAAATGACCCGTTTACTCCTACTCTTTGCTTCCTGTCTGCCAGCCAGTTCTCTATCCACCTAACCCCCAATACCGTGTGCTTTAAGTTTGTATGCTAATCTCTTATGTGGGACCTTGTCGAAAGCCTTCTGAAAGTCCAGATATAAAACAGGTTCTCCCTTATCCGCTCTACTAGTTACATGTTCAAAACATTCTATAAGATTCGTCAGACATGATTTACCTTTCATAAATCCATGCTGACTTTCACCGCTTTCGAAATGTGCTGCTATCCCATCTTTAATAACTGACTCTAGCATTTTCCCCACTACCGATGTTAGACTAATTGGTCTGTAATTCCCCGTTTTCTCTCTCCATCCCTTTTTAATAAGTGGGGTTACATTTGCTACCCTCCAATCCTCAGGAACTACTCCAGAATCTAAAGAGTTTTGAAAAATTATCACTGTGATGAACACCGCAAATAATTAGTGGATGTACAAATATGAAGAATTGCATGAAATCTGAAATATCTCAAAGAAAAGGAGAAAACAAAAGATACCAAAACATATGTGAGCAAGGTTAAATTCCTGATATTCTGATCGTATTGAATTTAATGTTGATCCAGTAAAGCTGTAATGTACCTGGTCAGAAAATGAGGTGTTGTTCACCAACTTTATATTGGGCTTCATTTGGACAGTTTAGGAGGTTAAAAAAAAAATAGAGATCAGAGTCAAAATTAGATATTTACAGAGAGTTCAGACTGAGATGATGTGTTCTGCAAAGCTACATTCAACCAGCATTTTGATTTCCCCCATATCAAGTACAGGTAAATCAGTTTTACCTGGTAGAAATGTTTGCATCCCTGGATGGCAGGGTAAGTAGATCATGATCAAAAGCGCTAAGAGCAGAATTAGGCCATTCAGCCCATCAAGTCTACTCCACCATTCAATTATGATTGATCTATCTCTCCCTCCTAACCCCATTCTCCTGCCTTCTCCAGAGGGAGAAAAAAGGCACTGAGCCTTGCGGTACCATATTAGTCACTGCCTGCCATTCTGAAAATGACCCGTTTACTCCTACTCTTTGCTTCCTGTCTGCCAGCCAGTTCTCTATCCACCTAACCCCCAATACTGTGTGCTTTAAGTTTGTATGCTAATCTCTTATGTGGGACCTTGTCGAAAGCCTTCTGAAAGTCCAGATATAAAACAGGTTCTCCCTTATCCGCTCTACTAGTTACATGTTCAAAACATTCTATAAGATTCGTCAGACATGATTTACCTTTCATAAATCCATGCTGACTTTCACCGCTTTCGAAATGTGCTGCTATCCCATCTTTAATAACTGACTCTAGCATTTTCCCCACTACCGATGTTAGACTAATTGGTCTGTAATTCCCCGTTTTCTCTCTCCATCCCTTTTTAATAAGTGGGGTTACATTTGCTACCCTCCAATCCTCAGGAACTACTCCAGAATCTAAAGAGTTTTGAAAAATTATCACTGTGATGAACACCGCAAATAATTAGTGGATGTACAAATATGAAGAATTGCATGAAATCTGAAATATCTCAAAGAAAAGGAGAAAACAAAAGATACCAAAACATATGTGAGCAAGGTTAAATTCCTGATATTCTGATCGTATTGAATTTAATGTTGATCCAGTAAAGCTGTAATGTACCTGGTCAGAAAATGAGGTGTTGTTCACCAACTTTATATTGGGCTTCATTTGGACAGTTTAGGAGGTTAAAAAAAAAATAGAGATCAGAGTCAAAATTAGATATTTACAGAGAGTTCAGACTGAGATGATGCGTTCTGCAAAGCTACATTCAACCAGCATTTTGATTTCCCCCATATCAAGTACAGGTAAATCAGTTTTACCTGGTAGAAGTGTTTGCATCCCTGGATGGCAGGGTAAGTAGATCATGATCAAAAGCGCTAAGAGCAGAATTAGGCCATTCAGCCCATCAAGTCTACTCCACCATTCAATTATGATTGATCTATCTCTCCCTCCTAACCCCATTCTCCTGCCTTCTCCAGAGGGAGGAAAAAGGCAGGTACTGTGCAAATGGTATTGGTAGGGATGGAAAAATGAATCCGATCAATTCATATGGCACGGTTCTTATGGAATGCGGAAAGAGGTGGGGTTGAAAGGCATGTTTGGTGGTGGGATTTTATTGGAGATGCTGAAAATTACAGAGGATAATATGTTGAATGATACATTGAATGAAGAAGCTAATGGGGTGGACGGTGAGGAAGATGGGAAAAGAGAAGGTGAGAGCTGAAGTGCTGGGATCCGAGCAGACATGGCTGAGAAATTTGTCACCTACATTTGGCTGGGAAAATCCCAGTTGAGAGAAAAGGAAGACATGATGAAAGCACAGTATTGGCATCACCCAAACAGATGTGATGAAATGGAGAAACTGGAAGAAACTCCACTCTTTTTCCCTTTCTCCCCTTTTAAAAAAATCCTATTTTTCTCCCCCTTTTGATGTTGCTTGGCCTGCTTAATATTTCTCAAAATTAAAGAGAGAATGCCCAGATTTCCAGCATTCTACTGTTTTGAATAATTTTGAACATTTTCACTGGAAGAAGGGAGCTGGGGAGAAATCTAGTAGTGGGTCTCAAGGCTACCAAGGTTTTTAACAGGGTGTTTGACAAAGAATATTTTGACATATGACCAAAAATATCTCATAAACAAACCATGCAGGGAATTGAGGAGAATTGCTAAAATGTAAAAATAACTTCCACCAGCAAATTAATTAGTTAACAATTACAAGTTAGTTAGTTAAGTTTATTATCATGTGTACCGTGGTATAGTGAAAGGCTTTTTGGTTGTGTGCTATCCAGTCAGTGGAAAGACTATACATGATGACAATCAAGCCACGCACAGTGTACAGGTACAAGATAAAGGGAATAACTTTCACTACCATTAGTTTAAGTCAAAAGTAGATAAATGGATGTGAGATTAATTAATTGAATAATGCATTGATGGAGTTTTATAAAGAATGATGCAGACCAGTTCTGTGATTGTACTGCCTCTCTATTCTAAGTGTTATGTATGTACAAGTACACATGTGCATGTGTAGGCCTGAATTAATATGCCAAGACACAATATTTTGGCTTCAACTAGATGTACAAATAAATTAATCAAATGACTATTATAATGTGGTACCATAATTAATCAAAAACTGTTGTAGGATGAATTGACAAATTAAAATGCGAACAAAACGTTCTGACTTGAACAGGTAATTCAGCTTCTCTCACATTTAAAATTGCCATTTGCCAATCAGTGGCTGGATTGCAGACTGGGGGCCTAGTTTATCGCTTCAATCTTTTTTAACCTTATTGTGTGAGTTTCATAGAATAATTAATCACACATAGTTATTTATATACCTCCTTTTGATTGGCAAGTTTAGTTATACAGCATGGAAACAGGCCCATTGGTAAGTTTAGAGATACAACATGGAAACAGGCCCATTGGTTCACCGAGTCCGCCCTAATGTTTGATCACGCATCAACATTAGTTCTATGTTATCCAACTGCCTGCCTACACATTAGGGGTAATTTACAGGCCAATTAACCTGCAAACCTGCATGTCTTTGGAATGCAGGAGGAAACTTCAGCACCAGAAGAAACTCACACAGTCACCCACACGTGCAAACTCCACACCGACAGCACCCGAAGTCAGGATCGAACCCGGGTCTCTGGTGCTGTGCGGCATCAGCTCTATGAGCTGCGCCACTGTGCCGCCCCTAAAGCAGAGTTAGTGGAGACTCTCACAGTCACACAGATTCTACTAGTAACTTTTGAATCCCGGAAACTGGCCGAGGTCTTGAATAAACTTAATTAAACTGATGACGTAAAATACACAAACGCACATAACTAAGGCTATCCAGAAGATTTTACAGAATTAGAAATATGTTGTTGAGTTGTGAAGCAAATTCTGATAATATTGAAAAATATTCACTTAACTATTTTTTGATAGAAATAATAACGAATAACAGTGGCAGCCTGCCATGAATCATGCATTAATCATCACCAAACAATTCTGATCGCAGGAGCATTTGACATGCTTTAATATGGCAGAGTCTGTGGGAAACTCACTGCACAGTAAGGCACCAAATCAAGCAGCCACACTGCAAGCTAAGAAAGATGACAGCATAGATCATGTGCAGCTGTTCTACACTGGTTTGTTCTTCTTAATGTAGTTGTGCTGTGTTAAGTGGAGAAGTGTTCTTAGGGCATGATTGAAACTGTTGTCTCATTACTCTATTTACAGTGAAGAATATGGCATTTGCAACTTCCAGTTGCAAATAGTTTAATGTTCCCTTTACAAAAACCTTTGATATTGGAGTTGAAAGCATATTACAGAAACCTCTGTATGGAATTATGGAAGATAGGACTGCAATGTGACCCAGGCAGGTGGTCAGGTAAGATGAATAGAGTTCCCTACCCTCTCAGACATTATTTAATTCCTTTTCCAATCGCCACAATTTTCATCCTAACAAACAGACCACCAGAGCCTACCCAGCCACAGTCACACAGCATGGAAACAGGCCCTTCAGTCCAACTTGCCCACGCTGACCAACATACCCCACCTGCACTAGTGCCCCGTTTGCATTTCACCCATATCCTTCTAGACCTATCCTATCCATATACCTGTTCAAATGTTTTTTAAACATTGTGATAGTACCCGCCTCAACTATCTCCTCTGGCAAGTTATTCCATATACCACCATGCTTTGTGTAAAAAAGTTGTCCCTAAGGTTCCTATTAAATCTTTCGACAAGTTCACAAGTTATGGGAGTAGAATTAGACCATCAGGCTCATCGAGTTTACTCCGCCATTCAATTATAGCTGATCATTTGTTGCCTCTCTATATCTTCTTCACAACTCATTTTTTGTGTCAACTGCAAACTATGCAACATTGTTGGTGACTTCAGGTTTCTTTGAATTGCAAAGTGTTGCTGCACTAATTTATATAGCAAATCACTTGTTATATCTTTCCAACCAAAAAAAAACCAGTAATAAACATATGAAAATAAAAATATATTGATATTAATTCCATTAATAAACATTTTTAAAAACTTAGGTATGCTTAATGTTAACATCAATTTCCTTAATATCCTTTCTAACATTTTCCCAGTGGCAGTATATTAGGCTCACTGTCCTGTACTTTCCTGCTTTCTTAATCCGTCCCTCTTGAAGAAGATCTTAAGTTTATGTTATAGGAGCAGAATTAGGCCATTTGGCCCATCAAGACTTCTCCATCATTCAACCATGGCTGATCTATCCTTCCTTCTGAACTCCATTCTACTGCCTTCTCCTCATAGCCCCTGACGCCCTTACTAATCAAGAATCTATCAATTTCCACCTTAAAAATATCCATTGACTTGGCCTCCACAGCCTTCTGTGGTAATGAATTCCACAGTTTCACCACCCTCTGATTAAGTAAATTCCTCCTCATCTCATTTTTAAAGGTATGTCCTTTTATTGAAAGGAATTTACATTTACAATTCTCTAATCTAAAGCAAACATTCCTAAATCTGGGGAATTTTGGAAAATTAATATCAATGGATTGACTATGTCACTAGTCATCTCTAGTAAGACCTTTGGATGAAGTCCACCAGTAGCAGTGAACTTGCCAGCCTGCTTCTCCAACAATTGTTCAATGCACACCCCTGATGACTGTAACTTTCCAATTTTCAACTTTGTATTTTCTTATGGGATGAAGAGCAATCTAAAGTAGAGACAAACTTTGATTGCCAGAGGTCGAGGAAAAACCTAATCGACGTATATCAATTTAAGAGAGGCATAAATAGGATGGTCAGAATCTTTTTCCCTGGGTGGAAATATCAAAGTCTGGAGGTGTAGCTTTAAGATAAGAGGGACAAAGTTTAAAGGAAATGTGTGGGACAATTCACTTGTCTGAAGAAGGATCCTGACCTAAAACATCACCTATTATGTTTAGTTTAGCTTAGTTTAGAGACACAGCGCGGAAACAGGCCCTTTGGCCCACCGGGTCTGCACCGAATAGTGATCTACGCACATTAACACTATCCTACAGCCACTTGGGACAATTTTTACATTTACCAAGCCAATTAACCTACAAAACTGTATGTCTTTGGAAAGTGGGATGAAACCGAAGATTTCGGAGAAAACACAGGCAGGTAACGGGGAAAACTCCGTACAGATCGCACCCGTAATCGGGATCAAACCCGGGTCTCCAGCACTGCATTCACTGTAAGGCAACAACTCTATCGCTGCACCACCGTGACTGTCACATGTTCTCCAGAGATACTGCCCGAGTTACTCCAGCATTTTGTGTCTTTTTTTGTAAACCAACATTTGCTGTGCCTTGTGCCTCCATTCACCTTTTAACTGTTTTTTTAAAAAATATCTTTAGAAACCCTTACACTGTTTTAAAATTTCTAACAAGTTTTTTTGATTGTTGGAAATTTCTAATTTTCACTTCCTTATTAACCTTTTAAGCATCAATTGATTTAAAAAAAAATTATATATCCCATTTTCTGATTCCCTGTATATCTTTTCACAGCTATTTGTCAAAGGACACCAATTGCCACCAGCAAGTTGAAAGTTTTTTTTTAGCAATTTCCCATTGGAAAATGACATTAATTTAAATCTGCTCAGTTATGAATGCATCTAAAACTTTTATCATTTTATTCTGACAGACTGTGCATTGCATTTTGGCTAAAATGAATGTCAGGCACTCAGCTTCAACAAATAAAATTTGTTTTCAGTATTTGGAATGCATGGGATGAAGGGTTTTACCGAGCTGCCATTTAGCATGCGAGTGCTAATTGCTTGCTTTTGCAAGTTGCACCAAGAATTGCTGCTTAATTAAAATAATACAGCAGCATCAAGGTAGTACTGTGAGAACTCCACCTTGAACAGGGGCCTCTGTTTTAATGTATAATGAGACTTATAGCTGGAGGCAAAAAAGCAAGCATGTCTGCCTGTCCATGCCAGAAAACAGAATTAAACATTAACACCACATCAGACCCCTGCTTATCATCAACCTCACTATTTCTGCACCGACCTTAGCGTGCATAAGCAATATTTTCGTCTGCTTTCCCTGGAGATTTATCTGGCTGTTGAAGGAGAAAATGAATATTTTACAGTTCACTTGTCTGATCAATTACCTACAAGCTGTTGCAGTATTTTATAGCCACTGGGAGAGCTGTATAGGTGATGATAGAGAAATCTGGTGGGAATCTGTTAACTGGCTATAGAAAGGATATTGAATGAGCTGCTTGGAGGAAAGCCTTTATTTTAAAAAAAAGCTTGCTCTGAAATTAAGGTATAACCCATGGAAGCATTTAAATGATAATCAAGAAAATGTGAATTCCAAAGGTGAATAGATTAGTTTGAATGATTGAAGTATAATGAAGTGCAAGCCAGTTCAAAGCCACTGCAAGTTAATAATGTAGCCTTGCTTTATGGCCAAAGTACAATTTTAAACTGCAGTTAATTAGGTTTAAACACTTTAAAACTGATTATTTTGTGAAAGTCAAGGAAAGTCATTCTGTACTGCTCCTGTTTGGTGTTATAACTGCTGTATCAAAGATCAAATGAAAATAAGCAGACATTGTCAGTGACTGTCCACAATATAAGCATTACCGGGGTGAATTTACATTCTGAGTTTGGAAGAGGAAAACGATTATACCTTTAAATTAATTTGAATGGTAATCACATCGCTAATTTAAAAGTGTTCCAGTGCACCAACTCTAATGTGTGATGCTTCTCAATAGCAGTTCTTGTTGTACAATTGCAGTAGTTTAGTTTAGAGATACAGCGCAAAAACAGACCCTTCGGCCTACCGATTCCTCGACGACCAATGATGATCCCTGCAAACTAATACTATCCTACACACACTAGGGACAATTTATAAATTTACCAAAGTCAATTAGCCTACGGAGGTGTATGTCTTTAGTAACGTGGGAGGAAACCAGAATAGTTGGAGATAACCCACGCAGGTCATGGGAAGAACGTACAAACCTCGTACAGACAGCACCCATGGTCAGGATCAAACCCAAGTCTATGGCACTGTAACACAGTAACTCTCCCATTGCGCCATCGTGCTGGTACCGCAGCAGTTCATTTTTGGCATTGGTTGTTTATTCTGCCGGATGGCTACCAATGTAGAATCAAGGAACTACAGATGCTGGTTTGCAAAACAAAAGACAATAAGTGCTGTAGTAACTCAACGGGTGAGGCAGCAACCCTGAAGAACATGGATAGGTGACATTTCGGGTTGGGACCTTTCTTCAGTCTGATTGTAGTCTAAAGAATCTTGTCTATGTGAACATGGCAAGCACCTCTGGATCTGATGGAAGGGTCTTCGGATATCAGTCTGTAGAAGGCTCCTGACCCAAAACTTCACCTATCCATGTTCTGCAGGGATGCTGGTTGACCCACTGAGTTACTCCAGAACTTTGTGTCTTTTCTTTTTGGCTACCAATGTAATGTACTGTTATCTCTAACACACTCACCCATCAAACTAACTACCATTTATTATAATGCAGTGCTATGGTACCAGGAAATAACTTATTTTTAAACAATCAACGTAGAAAAAAAGTTGTGCAGCAAGCCATAATCTGTACTATTCTGTGATGTAACTGATCTGACCTGAGGGGTTAGCTCCTGTAATACAAGTTTCCACTTTATAAGGGGGGGGGGGGTGATCTTCTCAAGGAAAATACCAGTTTCTGTCTTTCTCTGGATAAATTAAGCTTTGTTTATTTAGTTTAGATAATTTTTTTTAGTTAATTTAAATTTATAGCCTAACAACTCCATTCAGGTGTTATTTCATCTCAGTTACAAACTAAGATTTGCATATTCAACTGCCCTGAAGGGGAATAAGAATTTCTTAATACTGAAACAGTTTGAATTTTTACTTATTGAACTATCAGGCCACATGGCAGAAGGGACCACAGCCAAACCCCAGCAGCAGGCCTGTCTCACCCGCCGCGGAACCGGGAAACCTGCCTGGAGAATGAAGCAGCCAATCCCGGCTCCTGCTTGTCCCCGAGAACGGGAGAACCAGAGATGAGGGTGGAGGGAGTCGGCGACAGTAGATGCAACAAAGTGCCGGTTAGAAGAACTTGCCTCTCGCGCTCTCATGGTCAGCGGCAGGAGACACCCCAAAGGTTGAATGTTGGCTGATTGGGGAGAAGGCCGACAGTTCGCCGGATGATCTGGATGGAGGCGATGGCTGCATCTGGCCTTTATGACCAGCTGCACCTGGTGTATAAAAATTGCACCAAAACCTGGCCACTCTCGCTTATGGTATCAGTGGGATTTTCTATACACTTTGTGCTTAATCTGGAATTGTATTTATGCATGGTAATAATTTACTGAACTGTACCCAGACCTGTGCAGTGCCAGTTAACCCATAGTAATGGTTCTGCCTCTTTTAACAGTCTGCAACGTCTAAAATTCTTGTTAGGCTTGAATGATAAAACAATAAAGATTAGGTTTACGTTAATTTTAGGCCATAGGCTTTTAATAGATACTAGATTAAGTGGGACCCATTGTGACTCTGACACGATAGAAAGCAATTGCCCCTTCTCCCTCCTGTTCAGCTAAAACCTTGCTGGAAGGACTGAGTGTCCCTTGATTGCAACTTTGTTGCAACTTGGGCCAGCAAGGATTTGAATCCCTATAGCTGCTAAATGTTCTTAAACTTGAATTTCTAAAGTAAAAAAGTATGAATAACTTGTAAAACATAGCACCAATCTGAACGAAACTTGACACAAATGACCACAGGACAATAGAGAGTAAGGTGGTGCAAAGCTTTTAGCGCCATAGTGAACCGTTTTGGCATAATTCCAGGATCACATGGGCAAACCTGCTCTCCCTCCTCCACCCTCTCTCTCCTCTCCCACCACCTCCTCCCCTCCTCCAGCACTTTTTACCTCTCATTTTCTCTACCCTCAGTCACTCCCTCCCACCCCCCATAACTCCTCTCCCCTCCCTACCCCCGACCTGTTGGGCCCCGTTTCCTCAATGCAATATTCCACCACTCACCCATTTCCCAAAGGCAACCCGTTTCCACCACTCACCTGTTCCTCCACCCCACCCCGTTCCCCCAACACAATCAATTCTTCCCACGTGGGGAGGGGGGCAGTCAGTGCTTCCTGGAGCCAATGAATGGACTTGACTTTTGGGTCGGCATCGACGCTCCCTTCAGCCAATCAATCCTTCCCGGGGGGGGGGGCAGTGGGCACTTCCCGGAGCCAATGAATTGACTCGACTTTTGGCTCATGTCAGTGCTCTCTGGAGGCAATGAATCATTCCCACGTGAGGGGGCGGGTTGCAATTAGCGCTTCCAGGAGTCAATGAATGGAATTGGTTTTTTGAGTTTACCTACGCCCATGAGAAAAAGCTGAGTAAGATTCTACAAAAATATCCACGCTATTGTGTACCATTTTGGGTTAATTCCTTGATTGCACAGACATTCAAACAAGATGAGACTTGTAATAGTATATAGATAAAATAGATAAGGATGTACCTGCACATCAAATCTTTTCAGGAAATTTACTTTTTGCATGTGTTTTCCCCATTAAATATGTTAAAAACTATTTCATAGAAACATAGAAATTAGGTGCAGGAGTAGGCCATTCAGCCCTTCGAGCCTGCACAGCCATTCAATATGATCATGGCTGATCATCCAACTCAGTATCCCCGTACCTGCCTTCTCTCCATACCCTCTGATCCCCTTAGCCACAAGGGCCACATCCAACTCACTCTTAAATATAGCCAATGAACTGGCCTCAACTACCCTCTGTGGCAGAGAGAGTTCCAGAGACTCACCACTCTCTGTGTGAAGAAAAGTCTTTCTCATCTCGGTCTTAAAGGATTTCCCCTTATCCTTAAGCTGTGACCCCTTGTCCTGGACTTCCCCAACATCGGGAACAATCTTCCTGCATCTAGCCTGTCCAACCCCTTAAGAATTTTGTAAGTTTCTATAAGATCCCCTCTTAATCTCCTAAATTCCAGAGAGTATAAACCGAGTCTATCCAGTCTTTCTTCATAAGACAGTCCTGACATCCCAGGAATCAGTCTGGTGAACCTTCTCTGCACTCCCTCTATGGCAATAATGACCTTCCTCAGATTTTGGAGACCAAAACTGCACGCAATACTCAGGTGTGGTCTCACCAAGACCCTGTACAACTGAAGTAGAACCTCCCTGCTCCTGTACTCAAATCCTTTTGCTATGAAAGCTAACATCCATTTCGCTTTTTTCACTGCCTTGCTGCACCTGCATGCCTACTTTCAATGACTGGTTGTACCATGACACCAGGTCTCGCTGCATCTCCCTTTTCCTAATCGGCCACCATTTAAATAATAGTCTGCTTTCCTGTTTTTTGCCACCAAAGTGGATAACCTCACATTTATCCACATTATACTGCATTTGCCAAACATTTGCCCACTCACCCAGCCTATCCAAGTCACCTTGCAGTCTCCTAGCATCCTCCTCACAGTGAAC
Source organism: Okamejei kenojei (assembly GCA_035221665.1). Taxonomy (NCBI): domain Eukaryota; kingdom Metazoa; phylum Chordata; class Chondrichthyes; order Rajiformes; family Rajidae; genus Okamejei; species Okamejei kenojei. The sequence continues at coordinate 39,915,834 of CM069132.1, forward strand.
ACTGCCCCCCAGCTTAGTGTCATCCGCAAACTTGGAGATATTGCCTTCAATTCCCTCATCCAGATCATTAATATATATTGTAAATAGCTGGGGTCCCAGCACTGAGCCCTGCGTACCCCACTAGTTACTGCCTTGCCATTGTGAAAAGGACCCGTTTACTCCTACTCTTTGCTTCCTGTTTGCCAGCCAGTTCTCTATTCACATCAATACTGAACCCCTAATACCGTATGCTTTAAGTTTGTATACTAATCTCTTATGTGGGACCTTGTCGAAAGCCTTCTGGAAGTCCAGATATACCACATCCACTGGTTCTCCCTTATCCACGCTACTAGTTACATCCTCGAAAAATTCCACAAGATTCGTCGACATTGATTTACCTTTTTGTAAATCCATGCTGACTTTGTCCAATGATTTCACCACTTTCCAAATGTGCTGCTATCCCATCTTTAATAACTGACTCTAGCAGTTTCCCCACTACCGATGTTAGACTAACTGGTCTGTAATTCCCCGTTTTCTCTCTCCCTCCCTTCTTAAAAAGAGGGGTTACATTTGCTACCCGCCAACTATTTCAAAAGGTAACTTACTCTATTTTTACTGAGCTATATTGGAAAAAGAAATTTGATCATTTTTAAGCATAGGTTTTATTCTTTAAATATTGCTTGCTGTAATGGAAAGTTTAAAATATGGGGATACAACCTAATAAATGTTATTGAACCATCAAAACATTAGTACAGATTATGTTGCCATATCCAAGCTCATTTTTTCCAAATGTACAAAACAGAATATTTTAGTATTATACAAACAATATTGGTGGGCATGTTTATAAAAACGACATAAAAACAAAAATAAATAAATAAATAAATAATGGGTGGATTTTTCAAAATAAAAATAAAAATAAATAAATACATAAGTCAAGTGCAGAAGGCGACTACAGTACTTAGGGAGCAGCTCAGTGCAATAATTTGTTGTGAGACTCCTGTTTCTAAAGCTTCTAACTCCCTTGTCTTCTATCACTTACTCATAATTTCATTAAGATGGTTAGTTTAGAGTGTAGATAGGTTTGCGTTATGTGTCAATATTCTTCTGTGCAAGAAATGACATAAATGGTTGCCAGGTTTTATTAAATTGGTTGACTCTATCCTTTAGAACATATCTTATTCTTTCTAAATGTAATGTTCTGGTCAAGTCACAAAGCCACATTCTGGAACTGGGAGCTGTTGTTTTTTTTCCATAACATGAGCAGTAGTTTCTTTGAGACAGTAGGAGAGGAATTTTCGTTGAACAGTTGTGAGTTGTCTTGGTGCTTCAGATACCCCAAAGATTATTAATAAGGGCGCTGGGTTTAATGGGATGTTAAGAATACCTGAGATATTCTTAAATATATCAGACCAGTAAGGGGTGAGTTTAGGGCACGATACAAAGTTATGAAAAAGAGTAGGATCTGAGGAGTGACATTTATCACGTAGGAGAAACATTTGGATATAGACTGTGTATTTTTGCCTTGGAGTAGTGAAGCCTATGTATAATTTTGAACAGTATGTGGCAGTGTCTAGCATTGTTTGAGCACCCATATATAAGTTTGAGGCTCTCCTCCCATATTTCATCTGGTATTTGCACATTTATGTCTTTTTCCCAATTGATCTTATACTTGCTAGAGGATGGAGAGGTTATTGATAGAAGGACATCATACATATACAAGATGTATTTGTCTTTATATGGTGATGTTGTAAGGCAGTCATCTATTTGAGACTGCTTCTCAACTTCAAATCCCGTCAGATGCTTTTGTATATAATCCCTGATTTGCATGTATCTGAAGAAGTTACTATTTGGGAGTTCAAATTTCTTTCGCAGCTGTGTAAAGGTGGCGAACGTACCATGGATACATAGGTCTCTGACACTGTGGATTCCTGAGTCAATCCATGTAGAGAAAGTCTTATCTAAAGTAGATGGCTTGAATGTGGGGTTATTTGCTATGGGCAAAGCAAGAGATAAGTTTAAGTTCAAAATGGGTTCTGATTTGCCTCCACATACATATCAAATTGTGTATTACAGGATTATATCCACAATATGATTTATCAATTGAGGTAGGAGCTAGTAGCATGGTACCTACTGACTATGGGTGACAATCTTCTTGTTCTATTTTTAGCCAATTCAGAGGGATGTTTGAGGTGTCAAGCCAGAAAGTAAAGGACTTGATGGCAGAGGCCCAGTAATATAATCTGAAATTTGGAAGAAAAATGTAGTTTTTGATTTGTAGAGCTGATTTTTGTTTATCCTATGAGTTTTGTAATTCCACAAGAAAGGTATTATTATCAAATCTAATCTCTTAAAAAATGTTTTTGCAAGAGAAGTAGGAATGTTCTGAATTAGATAGAGTAGCTAGGGTAAGAATATCATTTCAATGGTATGCACTTTTCCAAGTTAGGAAATTGGAAGAGTTTTCCAGAATTGGATTTTGCGTTTTAGGTTTTCTAATAAAGGAAGGAAATTGGCCTGTAGAAGGGAAGTGTAACACTTTGTAACCTCAATCCCAAAATAGGTAAATTTATCTGTTGTTACCCTGAAAGGAAAAGTCTCCAGTGTATCTGAGGGGATGGTATGTACTGGCAACAGTATACTTTTATTCCAATTAATAGGATCAGTTCCTGTGGATTGGAGGGTAGCTAACGCTATCCCACTTTTCAAGAAAGGAGCGAGAGAGAAAATGGGGAATTACAGACCAGTTAGCCTGACTTTGGTGGTGGGAAAGATGCTGGAGTCAATTATTAAATAGGTAATAATGGGGTGTTTGGATAGCAGTAAAAGGATTAGTCCAAGTCAACATGGATTTATGAAAAGGAAATCATGCTTGACTAATCTTCTGGAATTTTTTTGAGAATGTGACAAGTAAAATGGATGAAGGGGTGCCAATGGATGTAGTGTATCAAGACTTTCAGAAAGCCTTTGATAAGGTCCCGCAATTAGACTACAATTAGAGCACATGGTATTGGGGGTAGGGTGTTGACATGGATAGAAAATTAGTTGGCAGACAGGAGGCAAAGAGTAGGAGTGAACGGGTCCATTTCAGAATGGCAGGCAGTGGGTGGTGGAGTGCCGCAACTGATTACCATATATATTAATGATTTGGAAGAGGGAATTAGGAGCAACACTAGCAAGTTTGCGGATGACACAAAGCTGGGTGGTAGTGTGAACTGTGAAGAGGATGTTAGAAGGTTGCAGGGTGACCTGGACAGGTTGAGCGAGTGGGCAGATGCGTGGCAGATGCAGTATAATATAGATAAATGTGAGGTTATCCACTTTGGTGGCAAAAACAAGGGGGCAGTTTATTATCTCAATGGGGTTAGGTTGAGCAAGGGGGAGATGCAGCGAGACCTGGGCATCCTTGTACTCCAGTCACTGAAAGTTGGCGTGCAGGTACAGCAGGCAGTGAAAAAAGCTAATGGAATGTCGGCCTTCATAACAAGAGAATTTCAGTATAGGGGTAAAGAGGTTCTTCTGCAGTTGTATAGGGCTCTGGTGAGACCACATCTGGAGAATTGTGTCCAGTTTTGGTCTCCTAATTTGAGGAAGGACATCCTTGTGATTGAGGCAGTGCAGCGTAGGTTCACGAGATTGATCCCTGGGATGGCGCGACTGTCATATGAGGAAAGATTGAAAAGACTAGACTTGTATTCACTGGAGTTTAGAAGGATGAGGGGGTATCTTATAGAAACGTATAAAATTATATAAGGACTGGACAAGCTAGATGCAGGAAATAAATTCCCAATGTTGGACGAGTCCAGAACCAGGGGCCACAGTCTTAGAATAGAGGGGAAGCCATTTAAGACTGAGGTCAGAAAAAACGTTTTCACCCAGAGAGTTGTGAATTTATGGAATTCCCTGCCACAGAGGGGTGTGGAGGCCAAGTCATTGGATGGATTAAAGTTAGATAGAGCTTTAGGGGCTAGTGGAATCGGGATATGGGGAGAAGGCAGGCACGGGTTATTGATTGGCGATGATCAGCCATGATCACAATGAATGGCGGTGCTGTCTCAAAGGGCCGAATGGCCTCCTCCTGCACCTATTTTCTATGTTTTTATGTTTCTATGTTAATACTGTAGCCTGAAAAATGTACCAAATAGGTTAATTTTTGCCATAGTGGTTTGAGGTTCCGTTATGTACAGGAAGATATCATCCGTGCACAAAGATATTTTATTTGTAGTCTCTTTCGTGTTGTAACCATGAAGACGGGGATCTAATCGAATACTCTGAACAAGAGGTTCTAACGCAAGGGCAAATATTAATGCTGATAGGGCCAGCCCTGTCTTGTTCCCCTGATCAAATTAAAGGGAGATGAGAGCGTTTGGTTTGTGAGAATTCATGGTGTCGGATTTTTATACAGAAGCTTAATCCAAGCTTAAAAAGTTGTATCCAAAATTAAATCTCTTGAGGAGATCGAATATGTATGGCCATTCAATCTGGTCAAATGCTTTTTCCGCGTCAAGCATTAGTATAGCCAAGTCGTTGTTTCCTTTTCTTTTTGTATACATGATATTAAACAGGCGTCTCAAGTTAAAGGTGGATTGTCTATTAGGTATGAATCCCGTTTGATCTTTGTGTATTAATTTACTTATTAATGGACTTAATCTAGTGGCTAAGATTTTAGCAAATTGCTTGCCATCTATATTTGGCATTGAGATTGGACGGCTTGAACTTACTTCTTGGGCATCTGTTCCTTCATTATGAATCACTGTAATTGTTGCTTCAGTTATTGTTGATGGTAGGGCGCCATCCGATTGTGCTGGTCTATACATTCTATATTTATACGGTATCAGAGTATCATTACATTTCTTGTATAATTCGCTTGGAAGTCCATCTGGGCCTGGTGCTTTACCAGTTTTAAGAGACAAGATGGCTTTTTGAATCTCTATAACATGGATATCAAAGTTAAGACCATTGCATTCTTCTTCACTCAATTTAGGGAGATTGCATTTATTAAGAAAGTCATTCATGACAGGGGAGTTTGTGGTGCATCTGGGCATATATAAGCTGGAATAAAACGCTGTTCCATTGTTACTCTTAATTTTATGTATTGTTCGGTCAGTCTCCATTTTTCTTAGCTGTCGTGCCAATAATTTGTGGGGTCTGCCTCCGAATTCGAAGTATTTTTGTTTGGTGCATAAAAACGTCTTGCTTATTTTTGCAGAGAGTAACTGATTATATTGATATCTCAAATTGGCTATTTTCCTATGTAAATCAGGGGAGGAAGAGAGTGCATTATCCCTGTCCAATTGTTGGATCTGTTTTTCTAATTCTTCTATTTTTATTTTATTGGGGTTTTTTTCTTGCAATTTTCTTGCAATTTCGAATGAGAGTACACATCCCCTCAAATAGGCTTTAAAGGCCTCCCACATCCAAAGCAGGGGTGGTTTCTGGGATATAATTTGTTTTAAAATAAATATTAATTTGGGTTTTTAAATATTCACAAAACTATTTTTCAGTTAGTAGCTGCGAGTTTAGTCTCCAGGTTCTATATGATGAGGTCATGTTTTCCAAGTACAGCGATATTGTGATATTTAACATTTGTTGCAATTAATTTTGTATCTACCAGGAAGTAATCGATTCTACTGTATGAATTATGTACTGACGAGTAAAAGGAGTCGTCTCTACCAGCAGGGTTCTCGATCCGCCATACATCTGAAAGATTCATGTTTTTGAGGAACGTATTTAGGAGTTTGTTTGAATTGCAAGAAACACATCAAAAGAATGACTCTCACAATAGACTCAGGGCAAAATGGATAAAATACATATATCATACAACCTTTTCCACAAAGGCAAGAGGAACAGCAATATTAATAAGAAAAGGGATAGCCTTCATTCATAACAAAACAATTGCTCACAAGGAAGGACGGTATCTGGTCATGACAGGGGAAATACACAATACATTCTTAACTCTAGTTAATACTAGACTAGGTAGAACCCATTGGGTCCCATGTTCACATGGGAGGGCTGGTCCCCCAATGAACCTGGCAATAACAGAGAGGGCAATACTGGGTTCTAATTACAGTGTCAATTTAACACAGGTGTTGGGGGAGACCACCTTAATTAACACCCGCACTGTAAGTGACCCATATTATAAATTAAACTTACATTTACAGGATTTCAACATGATAATACCTGTACTATATCCAACACTGCATTCATAATAGAGTGCATAATATCAAGCCTGCATTGTATCTGAACATAAAACTGAGAACAGTACAGCATGGGGTTGGGCCTTTAGTCCCATAATGTTTGTGCTGAATATGATGCCAAGTTAAACTGTTCTCATCTGCCTGCAAGTGATCCATATCCAACTATCCGCTGTGTTTCCATGTGCCTATCTAAAAGTCTCTTAAACATCACCATCATATCTGCCTCCACCACCACCCCTAGCAATCCATTCCAGGCCCTCACCACTCTTTGTGTAGAAAAACCTGCCCCACACACCTCCCATTAAACTTTCCCCCTCGCCGCAGTACATATGACAATTAAACACACTGGACACACTTGAGGAACGATAGACACAACTGGGACCAGTCACAGGCAGCCCACTGCCCCCTACTGAAGTAACAAATCTGTAAAGAGGTTGTAGAGATGTGCAAAGGGCGTGGAATAGTGATAATGGAGAAATTGAGTATCCAATTGAATGGTTGAATGGTGCTTTAATGGTTGAATGGTCTCATGTGCAAAGTGCAAATGCACTGCAAAATTATTTTCTTACTATCTTTTATGAATATCCCTGCTCATGGTTCATGCCAAATGTAACACTCTGTATTCCTCAACCTCTACCTTCTATCTGCCTGTGGCATGAGACTATCTAATTTCCTTAATGTCTGTTATTTATTATTCCTCACAGTTCACCACGTGGCTGATTTTTTTTCTCATCGGCAGATTTGTGTGTTTTGCCTTTCACACCCCGATCTAGCTCATGAATATGTCCAAAGTACACAATTTCACTGCTGTCACTTTCTGATTTCTATTGTTGAGACAGTTTTTTTAATCTATGCTGCTTCAGCATCGTTTTACCATGTTGATGACCTTTTTAACCAATCTTGAGCACATATTTATTACATGGTACTATATCCAATGCCTTATGGCGGATTATATTGCCTGCATCAACCACCTTTTCCTCCTCGACCCTCTATGTTAGAACTATCTCTAAACTAGAAAGGCTGGGGGGAGGGACTCGGGTAGAGGGGGCTAAGGGTCAGGGTGTGGGGCAAGAGGCAGGTAAGGGAAGCACTCGGATCCAAAATGTAGGTGAGAAAGATGAAAAAGATAATAGACCGAGAATAAGGGATGGTGGGTTTCTAAAATGTGTATATTTTAATGCTAGGAGCATTGTAAGTAAGGTGGACGAACTTAGAGCCTGGATTGACACCTGGAAATATGATGTTGTGGCAATCAGTGAAACATGGTTGCAGGACGCTGTGATTGGAAACTAAATATTCCAGGATTTCGTTGTTTCAGGTGTGATAGAATTGGAGGGACCAGAGGGGGAGGTGTTGCATTGCTTGTCAGAGAAGATATTACAGCAGTGCTTTGGCAGGATAGATTAGAGGGCTCGTCTAGGGAGGCTATTTGGGTGGAACTGAGAAGTGGGAACGGTGTAGCAACACTTTTAGGGGTGTATTATAGACTGCCAAATGGGGAGCGTGAATTGGAAGAGCAAATATGTAAGGAGATAGCAGATATTAGTAGTAAGCACAAGGTAGTGATTGTGGGAGATTTCAATTTTCCAAAAATAGACTGGGAAACACATTCTGTAAATGGGCTGGATGGTTTGGAGTTTGTAAAATGTGTGCAGGATAGTTTTTTGCAGCAGTACATAGATGTATCGACCAGAGAAGGGGCAGTGCTGGACCTCCTGTTAGGAAATGAGGCAGGTCAGGTGACGGAGGTATGCGTTGGTGAGCACTTCGGGACCAGTGATCACAATACCATTAGTTTCAAACCTTCTTGAATTTTTTGAAGCGATAACTAGGGAAATTGATGAGGGTAAAGCAGTGGATGTTGTCTATATGGATTTCAGTAAGGCCTTTGACAAGGTTCCCCATGGAAGGTTGGTTAAGAAGGTTCAATCTTTGGGTGTTAATGGCGGAGTAGCAAGATGGATTCAACAGTGGCTGAATGGGAGATGTCAGAGAGTAATGGTGGATGGCTGTTTGTCAGGTTGGAAGCCGGTGACCAGTGGGGTGCCTCAGGGATCTGTGTTGGGTCCACTGTTGTTTGTCATGTACATCAATGATCTGGATGATGGGGTGGAAAATTGGATAAGTAAGTATGCAGATGATACTAAGATAGGTGGTGTTGTGGATAATGAAGTAGATTTTCAAAGTCTACAGAGAGATTTGGACCATTTGGAAAAGTGGGCTGAAAGATGGCAGATGGAGTTTAATGCTGATAAGTGTGAAGTGCTACATCTTGGCAGGACAAATCAAAATAGGACGTACATGGTAAATGGTAGGGAATTGAGGAATGCTGTGGAACAGAGGGATCTAGGAATAACTGTGCATAGTTCCCTGAAGGTGGAATCACATGTAGATAGGGTGGTAAAGAAAGTGTTTGGTGTGCTGGCCTTTATAAATCAGAGCATTGAATATAGGAGTAGGGAAGTAATGTTAAAATTGTACAAGGCATTGGTAAGACCAATTCTGGAGTATGGTGTACAATTTTGGTCGCCTAATTATAGGAAGGATGTCAACAAAATAGAGAGAGTACAGAGGAGATTTACTAGAATGTTGCCAGGGTTCCAGAAACTATGTTACAGAGAAAGGTTGAACAAGTTAGGTCTTTATTCTTTGGAGCGCAGAAGGTTAAGGGGGGACTTGATTGAGGTCTTTAAAATGATGAAAGGGATAGACAGAGTTGACGTGGATACGTTTTTTCCCATTGAGGGTAGGGAAGATTCAAACAAGAGGGCATGACATGAGAATTAAGGGACAGAGGTTTCGGGGTAACGTGAGGGGGAAACTTCTTTACTCAGAGGGTGGTGGCTGTGTGGAATCAGCTTCCAGCAGAAGTGGTGGAGGCAGGATCGATTTTAACATTTAAGAGTAAAGTGGATAGGTATATGGACGTGAAGGGAATGGAGGGGTATGGTCTGAGTGCAGGTAGATGGGACTAGGGGAAAACAAATGGTCGGCACGGACTGGAAGGGCCGAGAGGGCCTGTTTCCGTGCTGTAATTGTTATATGGTTATATGGTTATATGGTTATGTTCATCAAAGAGTGAATGCTGTCCCCAATTACCGTTTCTACAAATCCCCCATCAAAAAAGTTAAAGAGTTGATTTGATATCATAGGGTGTATAAATCTAGGGTATAACATTAGCTGTTTTCCAATCGTCAGCACCATCCCTGCATTTATAGATGTCTGGAAGATTAAAAGCAAGGTCTTTATAATTGATTCCCTTACTTCCTTCAGCAGACTAGAAACTATCCTAAAGATAGACACAAAATCCTGGAGTAACTCAGCGAGTCAGGCAGCATCTCTGGAGAAAAAGAATAGGTGACATTTTTGGTCAGAACCGTTCTTCAGTTTCCTTTTCTCCAGAGATGCTGCCTGACTCGCTGAGCTATTCCAGCATCTTGTGTTTATCTTCTGGATAAACCAGCATATGCAGTTCCTTCCTATATATGGGATCTATCTGATCGGGGACTGATTTATCCACTTTAAATGCAGCTGGGCCTCCTAGTACCTTTTTATTGATGTTTATCCAATTCCTTTGCTCAGTTAGATTAGTTTAGTTTATTGTCACGTGTATCGAGGTATAATATAAAGCTTTTGTTACGTGCCAACCAGCCAGTGGAAAGACAATACATGATTACAATTGAGCCATACACAGTGTACAAGAAATAATGTAATAAGGGAATAACGTTTAGTGGAAGGTAAAGCTACGAATGAGGGAATTTGGTTATGTGGATACACAAAAGGGGCTGGGCTTGTTCTTTGTCGAGCAGAAGAGTTTACAAGGATAGAAGTTTTTAATTTGATGAAAGATTTGGACAGAGTAGATAGAGAGAACCTGTTCCCATTAATCGACTGATTTAGACTTTGGAATTTAGAGATGCAGTGTGGAAACATGCCCTTCGGAAGACCGATTCAGCACTGACCAGTGATCACCCCGTACACTAGCACTACCCTAAACACTATATCCTATACAATTTACAGTTTTACCAAATCCAATTAGCCTACAAACCTGTACGTCTTTGGAGTGTGAGAGGAAACCAAAGCACTGGGAGAAAACCCATGTGGTCATAGGGAGAATGCACAGACACTGTGCAGACAGAGCCGTAATCAGATCAAACCCATGTCTCTGGCCCTATAAGGCAGCAGCTCTATTGCTGCACCACTGTGCTACCTTAAGATCAGGAACTATGAAACCTAAAATAATAATGATTTGTGAAGCAAGCCACTTCCATTTTTACACTGCAAATGGTCAGAGTTTGGAATGTACTGAGCAGGTAGAGTGGTGGTAGATTCAATTAGGAGGTTCGAAAGGAAGCTGATAATTGCCTGGAAAAATAAATGCAGGGGTGTGTAAAGTAGCAATGTTAGAACATTTTGAGATTTTAAAAATCAAGTCTGCAATTTATCCCATCAGATAAAGCATAAAAAGATGGTTAATTTGACACCTAATTCACTCTCATATCTTCAGTATTAAAAAATGTTATTGCCATTTTCATACTCAGAAATTAGCATCTTGCCTTTCCATTGACTTAACTCAAAAGCTGTGATTCAGCTTTTGACTTAAAAATTAAGAGAACTCAATGAAATGTTCAGTTTTTATAGATTGAAGCATTCTGAAACAAATATGAAACAATCTTACTTGGATAACCTGAAATTAAAGCATATAATTAGTTAGTTACCTAATTGTAGCTAATTACAAAATTCAATTACTAGATATAAACATCTATCCATTTCTTAAGAAAAGATAAACATTTTTAAATTGCCTAAGTGTCCAAATAACATTCACACAATAATTCACAATATAACACGATTTTTAAATCTCATTTTCATGAATTTACATGCCAAATGGAAGGAATTTAGTGTTTAATTCCCATAAATTAGTAGCCATTTAAATCAACTTTGGAGTGGGTTTTAGTGGAACGCGGTGGATTGGAATGATGCGGTATGTGGTGAATTTAACCCACAGTCGGCAGGAAAAATACTGCCAGTTCATATATATTTTTTGTCCCCTTTTCGCAACATGAATATTTGATTAAAGGCTTCCCAAGAAGCACTTTTTAATGTAAAAGTAAACTGTGTACCTCCTTTTATCCCCTACGTAAAATCCTTCCTGTTGTCGGTGTTCACGGCTTTAGAAGATGATTGTTAAATTACTCTAGCTAATGAATGATCTAGCGTAGTTTAAAAAATACCTTCATAATACAAATGTCGGAGCGATTTCTCTTCAGCAACGAAATCCCCTGACATGGATCGATTTGAATTGTCTGGAGAAAAACGGCACTTTAAACCCAACCCCCTCTGAAAGGCGCCAAATTCGCGCACATGGGGGGTGGCAGAACTGCAGCGGCGCTCAAGGTAAGTTTTGTAACATACCTATGTAAAGGTGTGAGAAGTGGGACCAGTGGACTCATTCTTACATTGGGCTGACATGGATTTGATGTGATAAATGGCCTTCTTTCCTGTGTTAACATTTCTGTGATGAATTATAATCTATTTACAAATTCCCTAAATTCCAATAGTTATTTAGCACTAATTCATAGGGCAATATGCTCTCAGTGTTTGGAATTAAATGTGACTTGCATCCCAGCAAAGGTGGAGGCAATCTAAATGTAAGCTATCGCAGAAGCAAAAAAGAAATCTACTCACTGGAAAAATATGCACCATTAGTCAAACAATAAATAAGGGAACATACTTATAAACAGTATGTCTTCACACATAATTGGAAATTAGATCAACAGCTAATTATAAAATGTTTCTGAAACAGACACTGTAGTTATACTTGAATAATCCAAACTAAATTATCTCTGCAAGAGAACTATGTTAAATTATGTTTACTGAAGCCTTTATTGGCGAAAGGAACATGTCCTTCCTCCTGGGAAAGGCAATGTTGTACCAACGTTTATTATATTATTGGATGATTTTAGAGTGGAAAGAAAATAATTTGGAAGACCAAGCAGCACAACAGGTTTTTCTCTCAATATTAGACTCAATACATAAGACATTAGTTGAAAATTAGTCACTCAAATCCTTTCACCAATGTTTAAAAGTTTTTGGTCAGGGTGCTGTTAATTATTGAGACATCAGTTCTTCTGGAATCATCAGCGTGATGGATTACCTGCAAGAAAATGTCAAAAACAAAATGTTATTTCATTTCTCTCTTAAAGTAAAGCACCAGTCCAGGTTATAAGCTGTTCTAATACGACTTATGAACAGAAGGACATTTAATATATATATGGACCCACGGTGTCATGTTATGGACTGAAAGAACTCTACATGACTTTATAAAATGCCATACAAGCTTGGATCAGAGAAACAATATTGTAACCCATAGGTACATATGATAAACTACCTAGCTCCTCAGCATATTCATTGAGTACAACAAGTGTACTAGCTTGCTTTCTTCAGCATTACCTGTTATTATTCAGAGATCTGCTGGTTAGGCAGGTTGCTGACCATAGGTCTAACAATGACAAAGCTTAGATCATACGAGACTAAGTGGGACCCATTGGGTCCAGTCACCATGGGGGTGGGGGGAAGATGTGTGGGGTGGGAGAGGAAGTGTATGTGGGCTGAAGGGGTTTGCAAGGGGGGAGGAGAAGGGATGTTGGGGAGCTGAGGTGTGGGCGGGGTGTGGGGGGGATGCACGAGGTGGTTTGGGGGAGGGGTGTGTGTGGGTGGGGGGGGGGGGTGTGGAGGGGAGGGATGTGTGTGTTTCAGATGGTATGTGTGGGCAGGCGGGGTTGTGGGGGGAGGAGGTTGTGCTCAGGGGGGTGTGGGCAGGGAATGTTGTGGATGAGGGGTTTGTGGGTGTGAGAGGGGTGTGTGGTGGAGAGGGAGGGTTGCGTGGGGGGAGGTGGGGTTGTGTTGGGGGGAGAGGGGCTGTGGGGCAAGGGGGGTTGTGGGGGGAGGGGGGTTGTGCAGGGGAGGGGGGTTGTGGGGGAGAGGGGTGTGTGGGGAGAGGGGTGTGTGTGTGCAAGTGTGTGCGGCATTGTGGGGGGCATTGTGGGTGGGCTCATTGTGGGGATATGTGGGCGGGGCGGTTTTGGGGGATTTGTGGGGGGGAGGAACGGTGTGAGCAGGGAGGGGTTGTGGGGGGGAGGGGGATGTGTAGGCAGCAAAGGATTGTGGGGGGGAGGGGGTTGTGGGTGGGAGGGCTGTATGGGTGGGAGGGCTGTGTGGGAGTGAGAGGTGTGCAGGAGGGGGGAATGTGTGGGCAGAGGGGCTGTGGGGGCATGATGGGTGTGGGGGGGGGTTATTTGTGGGCAGGTGGGTTTGTGGGAGAGAGAGGGTGTGTGGGCGGGTATGTGTGGGAGGGGGTGTGTGGGGACAGGGTGACGGTTGTGAGGGATATGAGGAAAGGGTGTGTGGGGGGGATTGGTTATGGGGGGGAGGGGGATGGGGATGAGGATGGGAGAGGGGAGACAGAGTTCAGAGAAAAGGCAGAGGAAGAGCCATGGGCGTGAGTGCAGTTTTACAGGGGAGGGGGGCAGGAGTCAGCGAGGGGGACCAGAGGGGAAGGGGTTGGGGGTGCGATGGGGAATCGCAGCGGGCGTTGCTTGCTTTTTGCGTACAGTTTTGGTCTCCAAATCTGAGGATGGACATTATTGCCATAGAGGGATTGCAGAGAAGGTTCACCAGACTGATTCCTGGGATGTCAGGACTGTCTTATGAAGAAAGACTGGATAGACTCGGTTTATACTCTCTAGAATTTAGGAGATTGAGAGGGGATCTTATAGAAACTTACAAAATTCTTAAGGGGTTGGACAGGCTAGATGCAGGAAGATTGTTCCTGATGTCGGGGAAGTCCAGGACAAGGGGCCACAGCTTAAGGATAAGGGGGAAATCCTTTAAGACCAAGATGAGAAAGACTTTTTTCACACAGAGAGTGGTGAGTCTCTGGAACTCTCTGCCACAGAGGGTAGTTGAGACCAGTTCATTGGCTATATTTAAGAGGGAGTTAGATGTGGCCCTTGTGGCTAAGGGGATCAGAGGGTATGGAGAGAAGGCAGGTACGGGATACTGAGTTGGATGATCAGCCATGATCATATTGAATGGCGGTGCAGGCTCGAAGGGCCAAATGGCCTACCCCTGTACCTAATTTCTATGTTTCTATGTTTCCTGGTCGCTTCTCTGGCTGCTACACTAGTCGTTCTCCTCCGCCGGGGGTCTCCACTTTCCATTTGGGGCCATTGGAACCATCTCCGACTCCGCGCTGGCTGGGCCGGGATGGGTCATCCAGAGCCTACCGTAGCTGCATTAAGGATGCCGGCGGGGAGAGTGCTCAGGGTGTGCGTGGTTAGGGGAAGGGTTGTGAGTGGTGTGTGGAAGGGAGGAGGGGGTGTGTGGGCAAGGGGGGAGAGAGCTCGTAGAAAAGACGGGGAAGATCCATGGGGGAGTGTGCGGTATTACAGGGGAGGAGGCAGGCGCCAGCGAGGGGGACCAGAGGGGAAAGGGTGGGAATGCAATGGGGACTCACAGCGTGCGCTGTTCACTTCGCTGGACGTTTTGTTTGTCGTTCTCCTCCGCACGGCTCGCGGACTCAATCAGCATGGCTTGTGGACTCAGCCCCGCCTCTGGGAATTTATTCTCCTCGCCCTGCCCAGTGATTAACAGCGGGTGCCAGAAGGGCCATTACCTTCATGGTGACAGACAGGCGAGAAGACCAATCTGCTGATCTCACAACTTTTTTTTAAATAATATTTTATTTAATAGAGGTAAATACATCAGTGTAATCACATATATATTGTTACAATCATTGTACCCCATACTTTTATGGCTTTTAAAGAAAGAGAATAGAAACAAAGAGCGTGAAGTAGATGAAAAGAGTTATGAAAGTGAAAGAGCGTGCCAAAGGGGAGAAAAAAAACCCCTTGGTCAAAGAGTTAGAGAAAGGGGATTAAGAGATAGACCTTAGAAAAGAAAAAGAAAAAAGAGAGAGAACAAAAAAGCCAGTTACTATATTATATATATCACGCAAAAGGAATCCACCAACTCGATAGTTTTTCATCCCCCTTTACTATGGCCTGAGGTACTCTTGCACCCTATCTTTGTAGCAATTCTATAAATGCAGACCACGTCTGATAGAAACAATCTGATTTTCCTGCCAGTCTCATATCTTCCAGATGTAGTGTTTCAAACATAGTTGAAATCCACATATTTATTGTTGGTATGGGGGCATTTTTCCAGAATTTAAAGATTAGCTTTTTTCCTATTATTAAGCCGTAATCAAATAGATTCTTTGATACACATTTAATTCCGAGCTACCTTCTGTCATTCCGAAAATAATCCATTCTGGCTTTGGTGTCATTTTTATTTTAACCAGTTTTGTGAAGATTTCAGTCCAAAACCTTTGAATTTTTGTACAAAAGATAAATGAGTGTGCTATAGTAGCTTCTTGAGACTGGCATTTATCACAAATTGATGAGACATTGGGGAAAATTTTATTTAATTTAGTTTTTGAGAAGTATAACCTGTGTAATATTTTACATTGTATTAAAGTGTGTCTTATGTTAAGTGAGCATTTATGCACATTTAATAAGTACTCTTTCCACCTTTCATTGGAAATGTTTATGCTTAATTCATTTTCCCACTCTCCTCTGATACCTTCCGTTGTTGGTATTACTGCATTTAGTATAATATTATATATATATAAAATTAAATTTGCTGATTCCGCCTTTGTATTCATTGCTTCATCTGGTAAGTCTGATGGCATTTTGTGAAATTCTTGTGCATGTTTTTTTCAGATAATCACATATTTGGAAATATTTAAAATACTGACTGTTACCCAGATTGTATTTTAGTTGTAATTGTTTAAATGATAGTAGTTTTCCCATTTCATACAAATCTCCCAAAGTTTTAATTCCTGCTCTTTCCCATTGTATAAATGCTTTATCTATAATTGAGGGTTTAGGCAGAGGGTTTTTAGCGATAGGAGATAGGAGAGATAAGTTTCTTAATTTTAAGTTGTATTTTATTTGTTTCCAAATTGTGATTGTATTATGTATAATTGGATTTTTGTTGTAATTTGTATTATTCACCGTCATTGGTGAGAGAAGGATCACGCCAATATTAAAAGGGGAGCAGTCCTCTTTCTCCATAATGATTCACTCCGGTTCTTGAGGAGAGTTAATCCAACAATTGAATCATATTTCTAATATTTACTGACCAATAGTAATACATAAAATTAGGGAGTGCTAATCCCCCTACTACTTTGGGTTTATTCAAGTGTGGTCTTAGTATTCTATGGGAATTATAATCCCAAATACAATTTGTGATATCTGAGTCCAATTTAAAAAAAAAACTTTTTGGGTAGGTTTATTGGGATTGATTGGAACAGGTATAGAATTTGTGGTAAAAAAATCATTTTATAGCATTTATTCGGCCTATTAAGGACATTGGAAGCATTTTCCACAATTTAATTAAATTATGTCGTTTCTTAAGTACAAGGTTATAGTTTGCATTAAACATGTCTTGATATCTTCTGGTGATTTTAATACCCAAGTATTTAAAATTTTCCACAGCTATTTTAAAAGGAAATTGTACGAGATGTGTAGAATCTTTCGGTTTTATTGACATGATTTCACTTTTATTCCAGTTTATTTCTGTAACCTGAAAATGAACCGAAATTCTCGATTAAGTTTAGAATATTGGGTATAGTGATATGAGGCTATGTGATGTACAAAAGTACATCATCAGCGTATAATGACATTTTATTGTTGGAATATTTTGTATTATATCTGTGGAATTTCGGATGAGTTCTAATTATTTCCGCTAGTGGTTCAATTATGAGGGCAAATAACAATGGTGATAATGAACAGCTTTGTCTATTCTCCCTTGACAGTTGAAATTTCATGGATAAGATGTTATT
Organism: Okamejei kenojei; assembly: GCA_035221665.1. Taxonomy (NCBI): domain Eukaryota; kingdom Metazoa; phylum Chordata; class Chondrichthyes; order Rajiformes; family Rajidae; genus Okamejei; species Okamejei kenojei. Next base: position 39,932,913 of record CM069132.1, read on the forward strand.
AGTTAATATTTTGGCCGTTGGCTTATTATATATTAATTTAATCCATAGAATGAAGTTCTCTCCCAGTTGGAATTTTTGCAATACCTTAACCATATACTTCCATTTAACCTGATCGAATGCTTTCTCTGCATCCAGCGAAATAATTGCAAGATGTGGATCTTTAGTTTGGTGTGAGAGCATTATATTAAGCAGACATCTCAAATTATTAAATGATTGTCTCTTAGGGATAAACCCCATTTGATCCAGATGTATTAATTTAATTAGCACTCACTTAATCTTCTAGCTAATATTTTCGCTAATATTTTTTGATCTGTGTTTAACAATGCAATAGCTCTGTATGATCCGATTTCTTCCTCATCTTTGTCTTTCTTAAGTATTAATGTAATCGTAAATTCTGCTAATGTAGCAGGTAATATTTGTTCTCTAAAGGCATGTGTATACATTTTCTGTAGGCAAGGAGTAAATATGTCGTAAAACCTTTTATAGAATTCATTACTGAATCCGTCGGGACCTGGTGTTTTTCCATTTTTTTAATGACATTATTGTTTCTTCTATTTCCTTATTTGAGATTTGTGCTCCCAATTCCACTTGTTCCTGCAAAACTCAGTAACATTGTTGGTGTCCATTGTCGGTTTGGATGTATATAAATTCTCATAAAATTGCACAAATCTTTTATTAATTTATTGTATAATTATTTATTTATTAATTTATTGTATAACATTATGCTCGGTAATGTTAATACTTCCCTTCTATCTGATTTAATCTTTGAAATCATATGTTCCTTTTCTCGTTTTTTTAACTGGCGTGCCAGAGGTTTATGGGGCCTATCCCCAAATTCAAACTGTTCCTGTTTTGTGATTTGGAATAATCTTATAACTTTCTCTGATAGTAATTTATTTAATTTAAATTTTAGTATTAATATTTTATTATGTTTATCCATGGTCGGGTCTTTAGCATTATCTATGTCCAATTGTCTAATTTGTTCCTCTAGCTGTCGTTGTTCATTCTTATTTTTTTTATTCTGGAAGGCTTGGTATGAGATTATAACACCTCGAATAAAAGCTTTGAAAGATTCCAATAATAATGTAGGTGATGTGTCTGGCGTGTCATTTATTTCGAAAAAAAGATCCATTTGCTGTTTTAGATATATACTCTCTTGCGGGTCTTTTAAAATTTGGGGGTTGTACCTCCAAAACGATGTATTCATTCTATTTTTTTTAAGTTAGGGGGAATGATCTGAAATCGTATTTGTATGGTATTTTGGATTCAGAGTATACAGAATTAATGTTGTGTCTACCAGGAAATAATCTATATGTGAGTAAGTCTTGTGTACCGATGAATAGAAGGAGTATTCCTTGCGGGTCGGATTGGCAATCCTCCAAACATCTGTTATATTTGTATTTTTTATATATGTGTTTAAAAGTTCACTAGTTTTAGATTTTGTATTACCTCGCTGTTTTTGACTAGATTTATCTAATTAAGGATCTAAAACACAGTTAAAGTCTCCACCAATTATAACATTCTGATAATTATATTCTGCGATTATATTCAGAATTTTATTTAAAAAATGCGGATTATCAAAGTTAGACGCATATATATTTACCAATGTAATTGGGATGGCATGGATCTCACCGGTAACTATCAAATATCTCCCACCCTTATCTGTTAAGGTATTTTTCTGTTTAAATGGTATGCCATTGCGAATAATGATAGACGTGCCTCTGGATTTTGACGTGTATGACGAATGAAAAGTTTGGCCTATCCAGTTCACCCTCAATCTAGCTTGATCTTGAAACTTAAGATGCGTTTCTTGGAGAAAGATAACATCTGTGTTGTATGCTTTCAGCTGAGCTAAAATCTTACCCCTTCTAATGCCATCGTTAGCCCCCCTAATATTCCAACTGCAGAATGAGATTCCTCCCAGATTATTTTGTTTACTGTCTTGCATTTTGGCTAGGTTTAGTACCTGTGTATCTTGCGGTGCATCCGTACCTCAGGTCTTTAAGTATTGGGGGAACATTTAACCTACCAAGTTCAATTTGTGGATTCCTTTTGCGATTCTCCTTGAATAAAACACACACACACGTGATCGATTGTGATAATAAAATTTTTTTAGTAAAAGTGAAAATACAGTGACCGAGCTTATCGGCACTGTAATAAGTGCCCACCTGTTGGTGGGAGAAAACATTATGTCGACTTCCGTTGTCGATATTAGCAAACAAATAGCTCCGCTCTCTCAATTAGTCTTAACATATCCATACTAGAGCGGTGCGGGTTCAAAATCAGCTGTATAGGACCCAATTGCAGTATATATATCAATTTCATATGTATTCCCAGATATATCTAACCGTTTTATCTGCAAAGTATTAAGCATCTGGTTTTACCTCGGTAATAATCAGCTATTGGTTGAAGGGGTTAACTAGGGCAGGCTTCTGGTTCTGAGCCAGGAGCCCGTTTTTCCCCCCACATCCTGGTTATAAATCTGCTTAAAACTTATTAAGTTATACATGTTATTTGGTAAATCAACCCCTTACTACCATTCTGGTTAATATTCATTACAATTTCTATGTTAGTGTTCTATGTTTTAAGTGTTAAAGGTGTTATTTCTATAACATTAGGTTATTCATTTAAACTCTTAAACCACGATTGCTCTGTTCACATTCTGTTATAAAGCTCTGCATTCAGTGTTTATCTTTTTCTGCTTCGCTTGGAACCCAGTATGTCCTTGAGTTAGCATTCCTTGATAAGCCGTCTAGTCAAAACGCAAGGAGAGTTCCATCTTCTGGTAAACACAATATCTTTCATGGTGAAATAATAAAGAGAAAGAATATCCATACAGTTCAGCTTTTCAAATTACTGATTCTCTTTCACAATCGTTAAGGCATGTTTATATGCGTTCTCCGGGTTTGTAAACGATTTTTGCTGTTCCTTGTAAGAAATACGCATTTTCGCTGGGTAGTAGACTCCATATCTGACTCATTTCACACCTTGGAGAGCTTGCTTTGCCTTAGAGAACTGATTTAGTTTCTGAACAATTTCATAGGGATAATCCCTGAATATTTTGAAAGATGTCAGCCCATGTTTCAGTGGCACTCCATATTTAATATTACTCATAACCTCTTCCAAGCCAGAAATGTCCTGGAATTTCACAATAATCTGACGTATTCTGAGCCTGTTTGAAATTTTTGTTTGAATCCCGGGACTCGATGTACCGCTTCAATTTTCGGAAGGTTAGGAAGATTGAGAGCTTCTTTAATTAGATCCGCAGTGAACTCCCGAGGGTTATCTCCCTCGACTCCCTCGAGTAATCCTACTAATCTTAGATTAAAGCGTCTCGAACGAGCTTCCAGATCCAGGCACTTAACCAAAACTTTTGCCAGCTGTTTTGCAGTGAGGTCATGATGTATCTTCATTTTCTTCATATCCTCGGCCATTCGTCCCATCTCTTCCTCCATCTCTTTCATTGTTTTCACATATGAGGAGACAGTCTCATGCACTGCAACAAAATTCTTAGTAGTGTCTTCTTCCCCCTTGTCCATTCTCTCCAATAATTCAGCTCTCACATGTTCAATTCTTTTATTTATGGTGCCGATCAAATCCTGCACAGACTGCACAGACTCAATAATTTTCAAATTGCCCGCGTTCGTATTCACCATCAGCTGTTCTATCATATCTCTCATCATTTTTTCCATCTGCTTTCCATCCACCTTTTCATCTTTCAGTTCTCTTACCGATTGCTTTCAATTTCTTTCTCCTTATCTGCCTTAGATCTTGTAGCCATTTCGGAGGGCGGTTTTCCTTCAAGAGCCACTTCAAAAGTAGTTTCTTCAGGCTCCTTCTCGCTGCTCCAGTGAAATTTTGAGATTGTTCTCTGAGGACTCTGAGCAGAAACCGGATTTTGCATTTAAAGGGTTAAATCCACCGTTCAATCCACAGCGCTTACTGATGACATCATCAGCGCGACGTCCAGAGGCTCCGGTAAGATTTTTAAATCGGTTCCGATCTGTAGTCCCAGTTTTAATACGAAAAATCAAAAAATTTTCGAGAGCGGAGCTATTTGTGGCGACTGTTTCTAAAACATGGCGCCACCGGAAGTCTTCTATGGGTTTGTGTGGGAGGGGGTGTGTGGGGACAGGGTGAGGATTGTGAGGGATGTGAGGAAGGGGTGTGTGAGGGGGATTGGTTGTGGGGGGGAGGGGGGTTGGGGGAGGGGAAAAAGAGCTCGGAGAAAAGACGGGAAAGAGCCATGGGCGAGAGTGCAGTTTTACATGGGAGGGGGGCAGGAGCCAGCGAGGGGGACCAGAGGGGAAGGCGTTGGGGGTGCGATGGGGAATCACAACAGGCGTTGCTTGCTTTCCTGCTCGCATCGCTGGCTGCTTCACTAGTCATTCTCCTCCGCCGGGGGTCTCCACTTTCCATTTGGGGACATTGGAACCATCTCCGACTCCGCGCTGGCTGGGCTGGGTCAGGCCGGGCCGGGACGGGCCATCCAGTGCCTCCCGTAGCTGCAGTAAAGATGCCAGCGGGGAGAGTGCTCAGGGTGTGTGTGGGCAGCGGGGGGTTGTGAGTGGTGTGTGGAAGGGAGGAGGGGGTGTGTGGGCAAGGGGGGAGAGAGCTCGGAGAAAAGACGGGGAAGAGCCATGGGGGAGTGTGCAGTATTACAAGGGAGGGGGCAGGCACCAGCGAGGGGGACCAGAGGGGAAAGGGTTGTGAGTGCGCTGGTCACTTCGCTGGACGCTTTGTTGGTCGTTCTCCTCCGCATGGCTTGCGGACTCAATCAGCATGGCTTGTGGACGTAGCCCCGCCTCTGGGCATTTATTCTCCTTGCCCTGGCCAGTTATTAACAGCAGGTGCCAGAAGGGGCATTACCTTCATGGTGGCTGACAGGCAAAAGGACCAATCTGCTGATCTCACAACTTTTTAAAACAGGGAATTATAGACCAGTTAGCGTGACATCGGTGGTGGGGAAGATGTTGGAGTCAATTAAAAAAGATGAAATAGCAGAACATTTGGATAGCAGTAACAGGATCAGTCCAAGTCAGCATGGATTTACGAAGGGGAAATCATGCTTGACTAATGTTCTGGAATTTTTTGAAGATGTCACTAGGTAAATGGACAAGGGAGAGCCAGTGGATGTACCTGGACTTTCAGAAAGCATTTGATAAGGTCTCACATAGGAGATTAGTGGGCAAAATTAGGGCACATGGTGTTTGGGGTAGAGTGCTGACATGGATAGAGAAGTGGTTGGCAGACAGGAAACAAAGAGTAGGGATTAACGGGTCCCTTTCAGAATGGCAGGCAGTGACTAATGGGGTACAGCAAGGCTCGCTGCTGGGACCGCAGCTATTTACAATATGCATCAATGATTTGGATGAAGGGATTCAAAGTAACATTAGCAAATTTGCAGATGACACAAAACTGGGTGGCAGTGTGAACTGTGAGAAGGATGCTATGAGAATGCAGGGTGACGTGGACAGTTTGGGGGAGTGGGCAGATGCATGGCAGATGAAGTCTAATGCCGATAAATGTGAGGTTATCCACTTTGGTAGCAAAAAATGGAAGGCACATCATTATCTAAATGGTGTCAAGTTGGGAAAAGGGGAAGTACAATGGGATCTGGGGGTCCTTGTTCATCAGTCTATGATAGTAAGCATGCAGGTACAGCAGGCAGTGAAGAAAGCGAATGGCATGTTGGCCTTTATAACAAGATGAATCGAATATAGGAGCAAAGAGGTCCTTCTGCAATTGTACAGAGCCCTAGTGAGACTACACCTGGAGTATTGTGTGCAGTTTTGGTTCCCTAATTTGAGGAAGGACAGTCTTGCTACTGAGGGAGTGCAGCGTAGGTTTAAAGGTTAATTCCCGGGATGGCGGACTGTCATATGCTGTGAGAATGGAGCAGCTGGGCTTGTACACCGTGGAGTTTAGAAGAATGAGAGGGCAACTCATTGAAACATATAAGATTGTTAAGGGTTTGGACACGCTAGAGGCAGGAAACAGGTTCCCGATGTTGGGGGAGTCCAGAACCAGGGGCCACAGTTTATGAATAAGAAGTAAGCCATTTAGAATGGAGATGAGGAAACACTTTTTCTCACAGAAAGTGGTGAGTCTGTGGAATTCTCTGCCTCAGAGGGCGATGGAGGCAGGTTCTCTGGATGCTTTGAAGAGAGAGCTAGATAGGGCTCTTAAAAATAGCAGTCAAGGGATATGGGAAGAAGGCAGGAATGGGGTACTGATTGGGGATGATCTGCCATGATCACATTGAATGGCGGTGCTGGCTCAAAGGGCCGAATGGCCTACTCCTGCACCTATTATCTATTGTCCATTGTCTATTCATAACTTTTGTAATCTTCCACCGATCAGGACAAAGCTTGTTGTGCTTGGTGCAGAGGAGAACGGTGAATATGGTGGTGAACAATCCTAGCGATATAGGGTACTGTTTTTGCTCAAATTAAAAAAGAAATGCAAACCGGAAGATGAGATGAGATTTTTTGTCATAGTATAGATGTGGATCAAGTATATTTTTAATAATTTGTTCTAATTTGTACATAATGTGGAAATACAATAAATGGTATGTGTGTTTAATATTTTTCTTGAATCAATTTTTCCAGTGCAGTGGTTATCTGTTTTATTATTTTGCTGCAAAATGTAATGGAAATGTTGAAACGAAAAAATGTTCTGCATTATATAACCAATATTTTGCTTGTAGCTTAAGTGCTGGCCAACTAGCAGGGAGAACCTGGACACTTTGTTAATTTTGAGCAGCAGCCGCAAGTACATTAGGACAGTGACCTGCAGGCTGCAAAACATGAACCTCGCCTGCGTCTGTCTGGCCTGACCCCCGTAACAAAGGTGAGCAAAATGCTATAACTGTGAGTAGTGTTACAATTGCAGGTGGGAGGTCCTACAACAACCAAAAAAAAATATCCACTCAAAACCTATATGTAAAAAAATATCCACTCACATGACATTGACATCCCTGGTAAATGTAGCATTTATATCCATCCCTAATTACCTCCAAACCTGTAGGCAGTTAAGAATCAACAAAATTAGAGGAGTTGGACCCAAACACAGGCCAGACTAATGAAAATTTCCTTCCCTAAGGGAGATCAGTGAACCAAACGTTTCTTGAAATGATCCAGGGGTTTCATGTTTACATTACTGAGACTAGCCACTTAAAAAAAAAATCCAGTTTCATTTAATGACTTTAAGTTCCCCAGCTGCCAACCTTGGATTTGAACTTGTGTGACCCCTGGACCAAACTACCGGCTGTCAGTCTAATAATTTAAGCTCTATGCCACCTTTCTCTGCTGTAACAAAAAATTCCAATTGTTCCTTTGATGGACCTCTGCTCTTTCTCCTGCTGAAATTATTATAGTCGGCATGACATCTGATCTCACCATTTCCACTTAAAAATCCATGGAGGGCCCAAGGACCCTTGGTTTGGAAATTGAAATTAGTTTCACACTTGAAACAGGTAAACTGGAACATTTGCAGTCAACTTCATTCAAAATGATCCAGTCACATGGCTTACTACTGAGACTTTTGACACTAATGATTGCACTCACATGAGCTTTATCTTCTGACTTTTAACTATTGAGTTTTAAAAGAGATTTGCAATAAATTACAATCCATTTCTAGATCCATTGTGGTTTAACTTACCATTAACAGAAATTCAAGCCATTTCATCAGCAGTTAACAGGAATTACTATCATGCTGTTAAACAAGCCAATAACTGGCTGGTGAAATAGACTTACTTTGAATGATAACTTGCAGTTCAAGTACGGCAAATGCCTAGATTTTAATTTTATATGCTACATACATTTTATTTTATTGATTTTCTTTCTCCGGAAAGAATTGACTCCAAACTGAGTCAGGGATCTACATCAGTTTTATACTTTCTAACATATCACAGAATGGTAATTATATTTGATCCAAGGCAGCATTGTTGAAAACGTGACCTATAGTGACCCATCAAAATGCTCAGGTAAAATACTCAGTTTCCGCAAAACAGTTTTTCAGCTGATATTGTTGAATGTCATATGGTATCTGGCAAATTTTCTAATCCATAACCCAGAGCTGCTGCCATCAATTAAGGCAGCTTGACATAGCCTAAAGACTAAGCACATCAGTGCAGAGCAGGGACCAGACTTGACACCTCCCTCTCTCCATGGCTCAACGTATGACTGGATAGACAGAATGTACCAATGGGTTTGCTATAACGTTTAGAACATCTGAAAGTTAACTATTAATTCATAAAGGATTGTACCATAAATGATTATTAATAAATTATCTTATGTTCTCGGAATGTTGTACTGTACAATAGTCAACATTGTACAACAATGTGACAATGCAATGCAAAAGATTTAACATTTTATGTGGAAGTTTCTAGTGGCTGTGAATCAAGATTAAAATTATGCAAAATTCATAGACCTCCAAGGTTTCCTATCAACTGCACAGTAAATCTGTCTTGGTCTACTAAGATACTTATGAAAATGAGTTTTATGTATTCTGAAGCACATGCACTACCCTTCAAGTATTTTTTGATGGGGAACTTCACCTATCTGCAACCCCCAGCAGTTAACATGCTCCAAGAGATTTTTCATTATGTTCCAGTGACAGACACGGTTCTTTGCTTCCAGCAAATACTTGGAATGACCACCATTACATTAAAAAACACACCAGGAGGTATTATTTAAACAAAACTAATTGTTCATAACAAGCACAATACAACTCTATCTTCATGTGAAACATTCTGGAAATTTGAGGTGCAAAGTTGCTGTTCTCCCACCAGAGAATTGGTTGCCTTTATGTCAGAAGGCTCTGAGGTTAGATCTCATTTTAAAGAGACAGAGAGAAACACAAGGAAGTGCAGATGCTGAGACCTTGAGCAAAACACCAAGTCTGAAGAAGAGACTCGACCTGATATGTCGCCTGTCCATTCCATCCACAGATGCTGCCTGACATGCTGAGTTCCTCCAGCACTTATTCTAAAGAGTTGAGTACAAATGTACCACTTCTCAGTACAGTGATGTAGTGGGACTTTATGGCAGACTATGAGCTTATTTTCTGCTTTGTATAGTTTCCAGGCGCATAGCTGCTGATGGCATCACCAAAGAGGGAACAATGGGAAGTAGGAGATCTCTTCTCCCTGTCCATCTTTGGGGAGCGTGATGGCAGCAGCTGTTACCAGGAACGTTATTTCTGCCATTATTTCCACATGAAGGGACACAGGCAGCATTCCATGAAAAATCCATGGGCTGAACATTTTGTCTCACGGTTCGAATCACTGAATATTTTCTTTGACGCACATCCTGAATTTGGGTGGTACTTTGGTGGAAAAGTCAGCGAACCCAGTTCATAGCCTCTACTATTTTGGGGCCGGAACTTGATATTACAGAAATAAAGAGGTAAAATAATTAATTTAACTTCGGAATCATCTGAGTGATTCCGTGAAATAGCCCGCCAATCCGCATGGGCATCATTACGTCTGACGCATGGCGCAACGATGGGCTAGCAGGCGTGTAGATCAAGCAGCGGTAAGTTTTAAAATCCCTCAGGTAAGTATTTAAAAACTTAGTTGAGGTCGTTTTCTGCGGTCGGTATTTCTTGTTGCAGGAGCAAGTTCGAACCATGGAGGAAATGGCTAAGGTGAGGTCGAGGCGTACCACTGGGAGAGCAGCTATGGAAGATTGCGGGAGTGCGGGTAGCGGGCGGCCGTCTATCTCGCCTTCAGAGTCACTGGCGGCACGGCCAGTGGCTTCCGACTTGGTGCCGATTGAAAGCACCGTGGCTACTCTGGTGGGATGGAAATCCACTAAGAAGTCGGTAAGGCCCGTTGACTCAGACGAGTCAGGCCAGGAGGGTTCCCCTCCCACAATGGATAGCGTCTTCGGACGTTTGACCAGGATGTAGCTTCTGATGGAGAGGATGCTCCATCATGATATGCTCCAGCAAGAGGAGTTATATCACCGCGGGTCTCCTCGGGGTCCATGGCAGCGGCACCTGTTTTAGGGCTGCATAATGTCTCCCTCTCGGAGGAGGAGAGCATTCAGGGTCAGTTTTGATCTGACTCCGAGTTCAGAGGCATAGCCAGTGAGCATACCTCAAGGCAAGAAGGGCGCAAACCAGGGATGCCAAGCATGGCATCAAAATTTGCTATCCCGACCAGAACTGGGGAACCGCTGGATGAAGACCTGGCCATGACTATAAATTACATGGCCTCACACCAGCTGCAAGACATCACAATGGAAGAAACTTCCAAAAAATATGAAACACCCACCAATTGTGCCTCGATCAAAGTGCCAACTGTGAACCACGCTATCTGGGGTAACATGGGTGTAGGTAGAGCCAAGGAAGTGAGGCTCCAGAAGATACTGAAGCTACTCGCTTCAGGCATTAGAGCTTTCACTAGATCGGTAGATGGGGGGCCCCTGTCTGAGGTGCAGCAGGATGCTCTGGCCCTAATGTGCAATGTACATTTTGAAATAAATTATCTCAGAAAGAGTACCATCCATCTTACTCTGAACTCCCAGTTTGCGGCACTGTGCAAATCTAGCAATGTGCAACCGGTGAATCTTCTGTTTGATGAAGACCTATCAAAACGGGTCAGAGAGCTGGACGACAAGGTGAAAACGGTCGGCCTCATAAAAGCCCAGCTGACTAGCAAAATTCCACTTCAGCGGTAGCACCCATACAAACGGTTCGCTGTACATTCTTCCCCTCCAAAACTCGGGGGCAGAAATATCCACCGGCAACCATGGAAGTAGGTGGATCTGGTTCTTTTCAGAACATATCATGTATGGATCAGTTACAAGTTGGTGGGAGATTACACTTGTTTTTCAATGAATGGTGTTGGATAACATCAGATTTGTTTATACTGCACAGAATACAAGGGTTCCGAATAGAATTCCTTTTCAATTTGCGTCCACCTCCACAGCATACACCAAGCCAGACATTGTTTTTTTCACAACAAGTCTCTTTGGATGTACATGCTGAAATTGAAAAGTTATCTAAAAAAGGGGTTATTGAGAAGTCGTTTCATCAATCTCACCAATTTGTGTCTAATATATTTCCCAGACAAAAGAAGGATGGTGGGTGTCGAATCATTCTTGATCTAACTCGACTTAACTCCTATGTGCAATATAAACATTTCAAAATGGAAACTTTTGTTACTGCTAAACAACTGGTTTCCAAAGGATGTTATATGGCATGCATATATCTTAAAGATGCATACTATTCAGTACCCATTCATTGCAATCACCGGAGATATTTGAAGTTTAGCTGGATGAGGCAACTATGGCAGTTTAAAGTATTGCCTAATGGGTTAACCTCGGCTCCTAGATCATTTACAAAATTATTAAAACCAATGTTGGGCTCAGAATCATATTGAATTATCTGTTTCTGCTACCAAACTCATGTTTGAGAGGTTGTGGTTTCTCATCCATCCAGTTAAATCCAAATTGATACCACCTAGAGTTATTGATTATTTTGGATTCACCATTAATTCAACTCACATGTCTATGACTCTGCCTAGGGGCAAGAGATCAGAGTTAATAGAAACGTAACAATCTCGTTGATGAGCAACAACCTTCTATTCGGCAGGTGTCTACTATAATTGGCAAATTAGTGGCTGCTTTTCCAGTTGCACAGTTTGGGCCTTTACATTATCAAAAATTACAACGTGCAAAGGAGCAGGCACTCAAAAGGCATGCAGGTTACTTCAGTAGACCCATGTGGTTACCAGCTGAAGCCATTGCTGAGCCACAGTGGTGGATAGTGAATATTTGGCATTGCTCCAGTAAAATTCTGATTGATAAACCTTCAGTTTTTTAAAGAATTGATGTTAGTGCTATAGGATGGGGAGCTACTGATACCATCTCTAGCTGTGTGGCAGATGGAATATGCATGAGGCATTGATTCTTCAATCACATGGTATTAACTGTTTAGAGTTGTTGGGAGCACTCTATGGCTTAAAGGTGTATTGTACTAGTATGCATGACTTGTATGTTCAGCTTCAAATTGATAAAGCTACAGCAGTAGCGTACGTTAATCACATGGGTGGAATCAAGTCGGTATCATATGATATATTGGCTAACCTTATTTGGCACTGGTGTATTACAAGAAACATCTGGGTTTCAGCTATCTACTTACCAGGTAGATTCAACATGGTGGCGGAAACCAGGTCACGAAAATTCAATGACAACACAGAATGGATGTTGAGTCATGAAATATTTAATGATATTGTCGCTCGGTATGGTGTACTAGATATTGATTTGTTTGCATCCAGACTAAATTACCAGCTACCAAAGTATGTTTCATGGGAACCAGACCCAGGGGCAGTAGCGGTAGATGCATTCTCGCTACACTGAGGTGGAATGTTTTTAAATGCATTTCCCCCATTTTGCCTCATCAGTTGGTGCTTGCTTAAGATCGAGCAGGACTCAGCCTCAGGCATTTTGGTAGTTCCTGATTGGCCTGCACAGCCATGGTTCCCACTTGTTCTGAGACTAATAGCACAGCCTTTTATGGCTGTCCCCAAATGCAGTAACCTGCTGGTTCACCCTGTGAAAGGAGAGAACCATCCACTACATGACCGTATTAATCTATTGATTTGCATATTCTGAGGAGACCGCTCCTGGGGCTCAGACTATCAGGTCGTATGGTGGATGTGATTACTGCGGCCTGGAGGGATAGTACTAAAAAACAATACATCTCTCATATCAAGAAATGGGAGGTGTTCTGCTTGCAGTCGAACATATCATATCACATGGCAAGCATACCGGATGGGTTGGAATTTCTTTCCGCACTATATTTTGATGAGCGACTGAGCTATAGTGCCATCAACAGTGCCAGGTGTGCCTTATCACCCTACCTGTGGCAGGGATAGGGACAACTTCTGTTGGGTCTCACCCTTAAATATCCCAGTTCATGAAGGGAATTTTTAACTGTAATCCCTCCAGGCCCAGATACACGGAGATTTGGGATGTGAGCGTGGTTCTCACGCTGCTTCGCCAATGGGCTCCAGCTACATCCCTGTCTTTGCCCAGACTCACTCTCAAAGTGATCATGCTCATGGCGCTGGTTTCAGTGTAACGTCCAGACGTTGCAGAAGCTGCGACAGGACAGGATGGTTTCATCTGTAAATAACATAACATTTTATGTTTATGATTTACTTAAGCAGAGCAGGCTAGGGACATCAGGTCTTAAACGTATTTTTATGGCATACGCCACAGAACTTTGCTTATGTGTAGTTACGCATTTGCAGCAGTATATCAAGGTCACCAAGAGCCTCAGAGGCTCCAAATTAACGATATTCATCACTCACAAAAAGCCTCATAAGAAGATGTCGGTACAGACCATTTCAAGGTGGCTGAAACAGGTTCTGACTTGTGACAGAGTGCACACTGATGTTTCTAAATCTCACTCCACAGGGCGGCAACAACGTCAGCAGCGAGGGCACTGGACGTCCCACTCGACTAAATCCTCGCGGCCGCAGGATGGTCAAATGAACTGACATTTCAAAGGTTCTATAATAAACCTCTTGCCACACTGGGGGCATTTGCCCACAACATTTTAAAATCTGTTTTAGAGCTTCCCCCTGGGAGAGAGGGGTTGCTATTGTTTTTATTTTTTGTTAATTAAAGCATCAACATGTTTAAGTCTGGATCATGTTTGAATGCATTATTTACTCAGTTGACCCAGGTTTACTCATCCTGGGTCAACTGAGGCAGTGTGTCGCATGGACTTGTATCCACGGCGTGAAATCACAGAGCTTTGAAATCTTCACGGAATCACTCACATGACTCTGAAGTAAAATAGCAAGATTAAATGAGAACTTACCAGTTTGAAATTTGATCTTTATTTTATGAGGAGTTACGATGAGCGATTACGTGCCCTCTGCTCCTAACCCTCGTATCTTAAAGGTCATCTGGTAGTTCCAGTCTTCCCTAATCTTACTATGTCACTTCAACTACTGTTATCTGTGATTTCACACAGCTGCTTTGAAGATTGACGCGCATGCGGACTGGCAGGCTTCTTCACGTAATTGCGCATCGTAACTCCTCATAAAATAAGATCAAACTTATAACTGGTAAGTTCTCATTTAATCTTACTATTATTTTTAATATTATAGATCAAGTGGGACCTGTTGGGCCTCGTTCCCCCAACACTATATTCCACCACTCACCTGTTCCCCAACAAAGCTCGTTCCTCCAAAGCAATATTCCACCACTCACCCATAGCCCTGAACTGTGCAAGCGCGGCTCAATTCCCCTCATCCCCCGCATTCACTCCCCTTCCTCTTCACCCTCCCTCTTCTTTCCCCGCTCCTCCTTCCCTCCCCCTCTCCTTTGCTCATCTCTACCTCGCCTTTCCCAATCCTCAGTCACTCCCTCCCTCCCTCCATAACCCTTCTCTCCCCTCGTCCCCTCCTCCACTCATTCCCTCTCCTTACAACAATGTAACAAATGTCTCATGTTGTAATGGATTTTTTTGAAAAGAGCAATCTTTTATGTAAATGAGATGTGGGATCCCATTGTGACATCATAAACTACTAACCGTCAGTGCATGCAAGTGAATTTGTCACAGTGGGATTTTGTAAAGTTTAAAATATGCCCCCAGCGCAGCCCGTTCTCCCAACACAATATTCCACCACTCACCGATACCCCCACTGTGCAGCCGCGGCTCATTTACCCTCATCCCCCAGCACTACCTCCCCTTCTTCTTCACCCTCTTCTTTCCCCTCTCCTCCTCCCCTCCCCCACTCCCTTCCTCACCTCTCCCTTCCTCTCCTTTCCCTCTCCTTTCCCCTACTCTCAGTCACTCCCTCCCCTCCACAAACCTTCTTCCCTCCCTATCCCGTTGACGTCATTGTGAGGTGGATGATGCTGGTTATTTTTTAATGTAAGTGAGATCCCATTGTGATGTCATTGTGGGGTGGATCACTGCTGATGGGCAGTTTATCTAATCTAAATTATATCCTACTGTTAACTGTCAGTGCAAGTTCAAGTAATATTTTCTCAAACTGGAATTTGTAAAGTTTAAAATGTGAATAACTTGTAAAATGTACCATCAGAACTAAACTTGATACAACATACCACTGGGCAAAGGTGAGTAAGGTGGTCAAAACATTGTAATGTTAACGTGTACAATTTTGATGTAAGACAGACAGACAGACAGACAGACAGACAGACAAGATGAGTGTTTAGTAATATACAAGATCAAGTGGGACCTGTTGGGCCCACTTCCCCCAACACAATATTCCACCACTCACCCGTACTCCCAATGCAACCCATTTCCACCACTCTCCCATTCTCCCAATGAAACACGTTCCACCAATGCAATATTCCACCACTCACCCACAGCCCCAACTGCGCAGGTGCAGCTCATTTCCCCTCCCCCTCCTCTTCACCCTCACTCATCTCTGCCCTCTCCTGCTCCCCTCCTCCACTCCCTCCCTCACCTCTCCCTCACTCTTTGTTCTAATTGACACATATTGTAAATTATTAACTTTGACTTGTTTTGCTGTATATAAATTAGAATTTAATTTCAAATCTCTTTTGGATTTCACTTTCAGCCATTTGATATGATTAATTCAAAACTGGCCTAAAAGAGCAATGCACAGGGTTTTTGGATTAGGTGATAATAATCTTTGTATCTCAAAGTGAATAAACTAAAGATGGACAATGCCTTCTGGAAACAGTCTTTTCTTTTGAATGGGCATGTGTATGGGAAGTACACCTTGTTGCGACAAGCAGCAATTTGGTTCCCCACTCAGGCTCCCATCACATGCTGACAGATGTCAGTGCAAGAATGCGTCGTGACGAATTGTTGTATCCGAGTGCATTGATCATACCATAAATCTGGAACAGAGTGTTGTCGGTTCAACATTTTATCAAACAGAACAAGGCTATTTCACTCAGCCAGTTAAAATGAGTATTTCAGTGCTTGTTAATAATGCAATTGGAATCAGACATTCAAAGCAGTCAATAATCGGGTGATAAAATAAACAAGAGCATGATTCATGAAAATAGATTGCCGCTAAAACAAAGTAAGCAGTTTGATTTGCATTTCAAATATTCTTTCTTTCTCTTACTGATTTTCCACTTTCCCTTTTCTCCAAAAGGTGATAGTTTTCTGCCAGTATGATTACACGGTCACCAGACAGTAAAACATCAAGTAAATGGACATTTCGTGGAACTTTAACCACCTGCTTTAATGCAAAACATATCATAACCAATCAAAATTCTACCCACACATAGTTTCTGCAGTATGAGTTTTGAGTTTAATTTATTGTCACGTGTACCGAGGTAGTGTGAAAAGCTTTTAAAGCATGCTAACTAGTCCGTGGAAGGATAACACATGATTACGATATAGCCATCCACAGATACATGATAAAAGGAATAACGTAAATAAAGTTTAGTGCAAGACAAAGTCCAGTAAAGTTCAATCAAAGATAGTCTGATGGTGTCCAATGAGTTAGGTAGTAGATCAGGACTGCTCTCTAATTGTTGTTAGGATGGTTCAGTTGTCTGATAACGGATGGGAAGAAACTGTCCTTAAATCTGGAGGTGTGCGTTTTCACACTTCTGTACCTTTTGCCCCATGGGAGATGGGGGAAGAGGAAGAGGGAGTGGCCAGCGTGCGACTTTCCTTGATTATGCTGGTCTGTCTTGCCGAGGCACATTCAAAGTAAGGAAGGTTGGTTTGTGTGATGTACGTCTTGTGCTTTGTTTGCTAAACAGCATTTGGTATCAGGTCAGTTCTAATCCCCATCCCAGGTGCGCGGCCACCGGAAAACACAGACATACATAACAACCTTACCTAGCCTAAAGGCCAACCAAATCAATGCAGACCCGGAATTATTATCGGGATATTCCTTTCTCTATAGGTCTGCTTCTCATTAGATAAACTAAAAGGGCCTTTGGGTGGATATGACACCTAGAACAGTCAACAGCTAAGCATTTGCTTAGGGGGGCTGCACCCACTCACAAAAAGTTACTTTAGCTGGCATTAATATTATTTTTAATTTCAAAATATAATTTAGAGAAATAAATATATCCAATACATGACCCTTACAAGACTCCATCCAACATTCTCGGAGGCTATACATACATTTAATACTGTTTAAACAAATTACACAAATTTACCCCCACCCTTGCCACTCATGTGGCCCACTGGCTTTGAATCCCTTCACTTATGTTAATGCCGCATTAAATAGCTTGAACAATTTACTGTGACGATAACGCTACAGAAGATTTAACATGAAAGTTGAGCATTTCCTCTTCGCTGTGTCAATGTCAAAATTATTGACACTTCAAAATAGACTTCCAAGGTTTCTCGACTGCCAAAATCAAATAAGAAGCTCGCTAAAGTTATTATCTAATTATTTTTAAACAGAAATATTGGCAGTATTTTTTGAGTTTCAGGGAAAGGAAAGCTCCCCTTGTGATTTGGCAGATGTTCTGTGCATGAATGTGGCACAATGCATTAGAAAATTGATCACATCATAAAACCAGAATGCAGTGCCATAGGTTTACCACTTTATCAGACAGATCAAGGCTACTTCATCCAGCTTACTGAGTTTTAATAACGTCTGTTCAATAAAAAGTCTGAAGTACAACGTAACTGATTCCTCTTTTTTCTAAAACAGTTAAAAAATACCAATGCCACTGTGTCCGATGCACCCTATCCAGCAATCAATCAGTTGATCGTGATATTAATATGACCGGTTTGCTTTGTTTTGATTATTATCCAGTGATGCCTGCATGCATCTGTGGGCAGCAGGTGAGGACGGACGTGGTGTTAACACTCTGTCAGAGTTCAGACAAGAATGATGGCCATTATTTGAGTGATGTACCAGACAGTGATCTGGAGCCATATCACAAGCAAGGAGACAGTCTCCTGGAGCCGAAGGGAGGGAAGTAAATATACGAGTTTCTTGATATAAACATGCAATGAAAAGTACTTAGCAGCTTATCAAATTGGTGACATTATACATTGTGAGCCTTGGAATATTCTGACAAGTGAATTACATTGGAGTAGATTATCCATCTTCTGAGATGTTTGATCAGGAACATAATGTCGTATCCGCCTGCTGGTAGTACAGTTAATTGAGGAGGAATACACAAAAATAGCTGTGGCACTCCAAAGGTTGCTACTTTTAATTAGAAGACAAACAGTAGTTGGAAGGAGAAGCAAGAACTAGAGCTTCTGTAAATCTTTTACAGATAAGCAGAAGCACAGCTCCACACTGGAAGAACACCGCTCATTAATGTAGCTGTGGAGGTGCCAATAAATGGCGCATGAAAAGATAATTGCCCTGTGGGATCTGTGTATAAAGGTCACAAATAGGTGGAATATGCAACTAATTAATAAAAATGTATAAAAAGGAAACCAGAAAAAAAAATCAGGCCAATATAGGCCAGAGATCCTCATGTCAAAGGTAGAAAATCAAATGGAGCAGATTCTTTGGGATGGAAATTACTCCATTTGAAAGAGAAGGGACAGTCAACATGGCTTTATAGGTGACAGGTTGTGTCTTGCTGTCATTGTGTCTTACTGACTTTAAGAGTCTTTTGAGGAGGTGATTAAACTGATCGATGAGGATAGGGTAGTGCATGTTTAGACTTCAGAGATACCGTGTGGAAACAGGCCCCCCGGCCCACCTGGTCTTGCCGATTTGCGATCACCCATAGAAACATAGAAACATAAAAAATAGGTGCAGGAGTAGGCCATTCGGCCCTTCGAGCCTGCACCGCCAATCAATATGATCATGGCTGATCATTCAACTCAGTATCCTGTACCTGCCTTCTCTCCATACCCCCTGATCCCTTTAGCCACAAGGCCGACATCTAACTCCTTCTAAAATATAGCCAATGAACTGGCCTCAACTACCTTCTGTGGCAGATAATTCCAGAGATTCACCACTCTCTGTGTGAAAAATGTTTTCCTCATCTCGGTCTTGAAGGAATTCCCCCTTATCCTTAAACTGTGACCCCTTGTTTTGGACCTCCCCAACATCGGGAACAATCTTCCTGCATCTAGCCTGTCCAATCCCTTAAGAATTTTGTAAGTTTCTATAAGATCCCCCCTCTGTCTTCTAAATTCTAGCGAGTACAAGCCGAGTCTGTCCAGTCTTTATCATATGAAAGTCCTGACATCCCAGGAATCAGTCTGGTGAACCTTCTTTGTACCCCCTCTATGGCAAGAATGTATTTCCCCAGATTTGGAGACCAAAACTGTACGCAATACTCCAGGTGTGGTCTCACCAACACCCTGTACAACTGCAGTAGAACCTCCCTGCTCCTATACTCAAATCCTTTCGCTATGAATGCTAACATACCATTCGCTTTCTTCACTGCCTGCTGCACCTGCATGCCTACTTTCAATGACTGGTGTACCATGACACCCAGGTCTCGTTGCATCTCCCCTTTTCCTAATCGGCCACCATACAGATAAGAGTCTACCCTCCTGTTTTTGCCACCAAAGTGGATAACCTCACATTTATCCCCATTATACTCCATCTGCCATGCATTTGCCCACTTACCCAGCCTATCCAAATCACCTTGCAGCCTCCTAGCATCCTCTTCACATCTAACACTGCCCCCCAGCTTCGTGTCGTCCGCAAACTTGGAGATGTTGCATTCAATTCCCTCGTCCAAATCATTAATGTATATTGTAAATAGCTGGGGTCCCAGCACTGAGCCTTGCGGTACCCCACTAGTCACTGCCTGCCATTCTGAAAAGGACCCGTTTACTCCTACACTTTGCTTCCTGTCTGCCAGCCAGTTTTCTATCCACATCAATATTGAACCTCCAATGCCGTGTGCTTTAAGTTTGTATACTAATCTCTTATGTGGGACCTTGACGAAAGCCTTCTGAAAGTCCAGATATAACACATCCACTGCTTCTCCCTTATCCACTCTACTAGTTACATCCTTGAAAAATTCTATAAGATTCGTCAGACATGATTTACCTTTCGTAAATCCATGCTGACTTTGTCCAATGATTTCACCACTTTCCAAATGTGCTGCTATCCCATCTTTAATAACTGGCTAGCAGTTTCCCCACTACTGATGTTAGACTAACTGGACTATAATTCCCCGTTTTCGCTCTCCCTCCTTTTTTTTAAAAGTGGGGTTACATTAGCTACCCTCCAATCCTCAGGAACTACTCCAGAATCTAAAAAGTTTTGAAAAATTAATGCATCCACTCTTTTTGTGGCTACTTCCTTGAGTACTCTGGGATGCAGCCTATCTGGCCCTGGGGTTTTATCGGCCTTTAATCCATTCAATTTACCCAACACCACTTCCCGGCTACCTGGATTTCACTCAGTTCCTCCATCTTATTTGACCCCCGGTCCCCTGCTATTTCCGGCAGATTATTTATGTCTTCCTTAGTGAAGACAGAACCAAAGTAGTTATTCAATTGGTCTGCCATGTCCTTGTTCCCCATGATCAAGCCACCCATTTCTGACTGCAAGGGACCTACATTTGTTTTAACTAATCTTTTTCTCTTCACATATCTATAAAAACTTTTGCAGTCAGTTTTTATGTTCCCTGCCAGTTTTCTTTCATAATCTATTTTCTCTTTCCTTATTAAGTCCTTTGCCCTCCTCTACTGGACTGAATTTCTCCCAGTCCTCTGGTAGGTTGCCTTTTCTGGCTAATGTGTATGCTTCATCTTTTGTTTTGATACTATCCCTGATTTCCCTTGTTATCCACAGATGCACTACCTTCCCTGATTTATTCTTTTGAGATGAACAATTGTTGTAGTTCATTCATGCAGTCTTTAAATGCCTTCCGTTGCACATCCACTGTCAACCCTTTAAGAATCAATTGCCAGTCTTTAAAAAAATATCGTTTTTTATATCTCTATTACCGTAAGTTACATCAGTGCACATCCCTTATATAGTATTACAATCATTGTACCCCTTAATTTTTTTTAAGGCTTTAGAAAAGAGAGAGAAATTACGGCAAAGAAAGTAAAAGAGTGAAAAAGAGAAACCTGTAATGTTCTAAATCTGTAACGTTCCATTCAATTAAGGGGGCTTGAGGAAGCCGCTGATTGGTGGAAGTGGACTAGAGTAAGCAGCTGATTGGCAGTCAGATTCCTGCTGATTTCTTCCGGCATTTTGTATTGTATTGTATATTGTATTTTGTATTGTGTCCAGGGTAAGGGGGAGTATGAGGTCCAGGGCAGTTTACTGTTCTGGATGTCAGATGTGGGAGGTCATGGAGTCGGATAGCCCTCCAGATGTCCACATCTGCGCCAGGTGTGTCGAGATGGGGCTCCTACGGGACTGTATTAGGAACCTGGAACAGCAGCTCGATGACCTCCGTCTGGTCAGGGAGAGTAAGGAGGTCATAGAGAGGAGTATATATGATATTAGGTTTGCTGATTCTGCCTTTGTATTCATTACTTCTTCCAGTAATGCCCCTGTCTCACTGTGCGAGTTGACCCACGAGGTACCCCGAGTGATAGACTCGTGGCTGCCCACGAGACTGCAAGTGTATGATCAAGTGTGTGGCCGAGTTCCCACGGGTATGTAATTGCTGCGATGTTGCAAGTTCCTCTCCCGAGTTAGCAAGTTCCTCTCCCGAGTTAGCAAGTTCCTCTCCCGTTACTCTTGAGCCAACCGTGAATGAAGGTATGGTTTAATAAAGCAACAATGTTAAAATACATCTCCATCCTGTGGTTTTGAGTTATTTCAGCGCGGGCCGCATCTATTGATATGACCTACAATGGG